>BROG01000389.1:337500-686706 GCA_030159075.1 Atrina japonica
CTTTATTATGCTACAAAATATTCTCTAAATTGATCTAAACTCAAAATGTTTCAATCATGCACAATTCCTGTGTTGTATTTGTAAGGCAAAAGTATGAAACATAAAAAATCTCAGAGAATCATATGAATCTAGCTCTGGTGATTAGGATTTAGATACTGTTGAAACTTGGAATTTAAAAATAAAACGACGTTATCAATTGATGTTGAACAGGCTAATATCATCCAGATGTATAAATGTTAAGTAATGATTTTAGCGAGATCAGATATCGGAAGTATTGATAGTATTTAGTTTTCCAATACGTAAAATAAGCCATCATCATTGAAAATAAACTGTAAACTTACTACATTCTACAGTCGTACAGACTAACATAGAATTACTGATAAACAACTAAACCGTGGAATAGATATATACAGTTGAATCATATTGTATATTGTGATCCATGATCTTGAGTCTTGTTTGTTTACGGCTCAGGGTGGCTTGATTATTTTGATGCTACCCTGCATGGATACTATAAAACACTCACTGAAAAAAAATGAAACACTTGATTAATTATTAAAGTCATATAAAATATGAGCAATACCAAACCCGATTATTGACAATAAAAATTGACTGCCCACTCTCAAAACGGGTGCGGTAAAAAATCAATAATGTTATCATATGTATTTGATATGCTGAAAATTAAGTGTGGGATTTCCAACAACCTACTTAACAAACGGGTGTGACCTCATATTGTTTTCGCAATAATTTTCTGATCCTATTTCTTGTAAATTAGCAATATTAAGAAAATTTCAAATGTACTCTGAATTAAAAAAAGTCCATTTACTAAGATATTTCTTTCTCCAAAATTGAATTATTGTCATTATAGGTTACTTGTCAGAGGTGTATGTTGATACATTGTATATTTACCAATAATCTACACGTGTATATCTCTAGTGTATGATTCAATGTTATCTGGATGGGGAATTATGAAAAGTGAAATACAGCTTGATTTTAATTTAAAGTATGATTTAAATCTTAGTTGATACATTTGTGTTGAAGCACCAAAACACCTAACACCAACACTACCTTTATCTATTTATCTACCTACCTACCCACCTGTATTGAGCATTTGGTTTGGTCTATCTATCTATCTTTCTATGTATGTATGTATGTATGTATGTATGTATGTATATATATATATATATATATATATATATATATATATATATATATATATATATATATATATATATATATATATATATATATATATACACTATAACTTTAGTATTGTTAATGATAATTTTACCAATGGGTCGTTGCCACTGCAGGTGGACCGTTTGAGTCCCTGAATGTATACATAAACCCAGTACCTGGTATTTCGGTAACAGCCGATTATTTTATACTAGCGTAATGTTTCCCTAAGATATAACCATTTAAATATTCTAACTTCTCAACTAACAGTGTGAACTTCTTAGACGGATTTGACAGTACATTTAGATTTATGATTTTGCCTTGTTTGATACCAGTTTTTCTTTCGGACATGTACATTTATATTAAATTTGAGCTCAAGTGATGGATTCTTATTGCCAGAAACGATCGTCTTGAGCATTTGTCTTGGCCTATCTTGTTTTATTATAACGTTGGAATTGTTAATGATATTTATCTGAGTCTTGTTTTAATGTCGTTTTAATGTTAATATTAGTACATTGTAAGGTATCATCTCAAATGGGAAAATATTTCAACCGTAGTAAGTAAATGTCTGTACCATAGTATTAAATAATTAGTTTGATATTTCGCTTAATGTAACTACTACTATTACACATGTAAAATTCCAAATCTAAATGATGTATAATCAGTGTACAATTTAAATTTCTGTCAATGTTACTATTTCGGCTTTTCGTTGATAAATATTCAGAGTAATATGCTAAAGTAAGAACATGACATTGTTCTATTTGTGTAGACAGATATTCATAAAAGGTCTTAAATTTGGTAATATTGAGCATTATAACTTTGGTATTATGTTTATAATATTTAAAAACACTAGGTCGTTGCCATTGCTGGTGGACCGTTTGAGTCCCCGAGGATATACATAAACCTAGTACCTGGCATTTCGGTACCAGCTGTTCATCTTATACTAAGTACTATTTGGCACTGATAGCACATTTAAATTTCTAAATTCATCTAAAGCTAGAATAGCCATCTTTTTACAGTGATTACTCTTATACGTTAAGATTTATTATTTGGCTTTGTCTGATACCACTTTCTTTTTAGAAAATTTGTTGACATTGGATCTCAACTGATGAAGTCTAATTGACAGAAACGATCGTCTTGAGCATTATAACTTTGGTATTATGTTTATAATATTTAGTATATATCTTTATGACTTCGTATGTTAAATATGCTGATTCCAATTTTACGACTATTGTCGAATTCACATAAGATGGTGGGGCGGAGTAACCTTTTGATTATCATTTGGATGATTCTATTCACTTTTCGGTTAGGACAAGCTGCACGGGGAAAACGTTTTATTCCTCACTATATACTCATTTATGTATGGCAACAAGTAGAACCGATTACTCTATTCAGTGTAATTTTAATGTTATGCTTTAGTACCAAAAATTTAAACTCACCGAGGTCAAGAAAGGGTTCACAGAACTCCACCACGCCAAGTTTTATGAATTTTACTATACGCTAATCAGGGATTAGTACAGATCAGATTCTGATATTGAAGCCGTCCTGCTATAACAGTGATCTCTTTGTGTTTGTAACGTTGCAAACAATTTACTATTTAGATTCATGTACGAAACTGTGTTTTATTTTACGTTTCAGATTTGTCAAAATGGCTGCCATTTTCAAGATGGCCACCAGAACACAATATGTTTCTGTAACTCCTTTTTTAATTGGAAGTACATTTTCTCATGATTTTAAACATTGCATCAAATACTTATTTGTATTTGTATTATATAGATACTCAAAAAATAAAAATAAAAAAACATTTCATGTTTTTTTCGGCAAGTGATAGAACCAAGAGTCACGTTATAAATAAACTGGTTGTGAAGTATACAACGCACTGCACGAAATAAAAGACAAATAAGAACCTAATTCTACATTTAAAAGCCTCAACAAACGAAAAAAAAGAAAGAAAAAACATTGTATTTTTTAATGAAATGCATTATATAAAATGCGATGTCTTGAGCACCCATATAATCGTTTTCTAAATCATGTTTCATTTTCTGTAAGCTCGAATTTAATTAGCTTGCTATATTTTAGATGGCGACGAAAGCTTGAAAGTTCGACTAATTTGAGAATGATAAACTCACAAGGCAATGATCTACAGATCTTTCCTGAGACTTCAGACATTATCATTCAACATTGTTTTTATATAACATTACATTCGGATATCTGAGTCAGCTAATTGACTGGCATAAACATCTTATATGGAACTGATTTACTGTCCACTGTCTGTAAGACGCATATGATCTGAAGATGCATTTATACAAGTCATATCTGGTAGAATAGAAATTGTAATAAGCTGGTGTTAATTTAAGGCTTGTTCCTATTACGTTCCCTGTGAAAGAAATAACGCAATGTAATTTTTAGGCAATATTCTTGCATTGTGTTGTATAATTTGTTTTCGATAACACCATTGGTTTACCATGATGTATTTATTTAATTCAGAAATGATACAATATCCGAAAATATGACTGTGACGTATATATCGTTGTCATTCATAACATTTTGTTTTCATAGTATCTATATTTAGAGAAGTTCTAGTGTATAAAAGTCAAAATGAGAGGGTTCAGTTAGACTCGTTAAAGGTTATATTATAAATTCGAATTATCAACTCGTTTAACTCCTTCCGGACACCTGGTCCGATCCCGTTTGGGAATTGCAATTGTTCTTCATGTTGAAACCATTTGTATATAAAAATCTCAGATACCAAAGTATAAATCATCTGGATGTTCAACGGGTCACACTCGCCGTGAGTCCACAGTGAAACTAAAATGAAATATGTGAGGAACGAATCATCATCATAATTGGTACAGACGTCTCAACAACCGCCAATGAACAGGTAACTCAACATTTTACTTAGTGAAACAGAATAATCGCAAACAAAACTATTATACCGATCGTAAAATTTGCGGAACGCTGACATCAAACGCGGTTTTCAATATCCCTGTGTCAATAATTTGTCAGTGAGTAGTTTACCTCTGTATATGAAATATATCCAATTTGTCGTTTTATAATGGTCTTTGAGTTTCGATTATCCATTGCAACTTTTACAGTTTTACTAAACAGAGGAATGGAGTTAAGGTTAAGAAATATTTTGATCTCTTTTGATTAAACACTCATCCAAGTGGTTTCTCAAAACTAAGCTTATTTTCAAATCAATGTTAAATTTAAAATGTTCAGACTGTTAAAAATATAAACATCAAGTGTCTATCTTACGAGATGTTTCTAAATACCTTCAGACAAACTGCACTTTGAATGCTATTTTCAACATACATTCTAGATAGACGGTAATGCAAGGTAATACTTGAAGTTACCGACATTCAAATATGGATAGAGCTCAACATATAAATGTTTTCGGTAAAATATATAGCCCTATATTAACTAGCCACTTAAGTTAATTCATTAAATTAAATAGAAAGATGGTATTCAGCAATCTCATAAAATAATACGATAGACGATTCATGAGATTGCTTTGCATAAATATTTTTCTTTGACTAAATATGTTATAAGGCAAGGCCTGAGTGAAGCCTGAATGTTACAACTGTATTTGACATCTACTTACTAACAAATCATTTAAACCGTGCATAAATCATCATAACAAAGGCTAACACCATTTTCAGAATCCTTGGGGTATATCGTAAATATCATAAACATAATACCAAAGTTATAAACCTGCTAAGAAAGCAAAAAAAAAAAAAAAAAAAAAAAAAAAAAAAAAAAAAAAAAAAAAAAAAAAAAAACCCAATTAATATGAATATGATCAAGCACCACATTTGAGTTCCAAATAGAAAAATATCAGTCTCGGGTAGAATGAGTCAATATCCAAACTGAGGCGTAAGCCGAGGTTTGGACTTATTGATCCATCCCACCCCAGGTACTTAAATGGTTCAACTGAAGTAGCAACGGCCTTGTGGTTGCAAATATTATAATACCGATGTTATAGTTTTGCTAAAATCGGACCAAACATCATGACGAACCTTTGTATTAATTGAGTTTGAATTAAAATATATGTAAATGCTGCTAAAATTGAAACTATTTTTAAAGTTCCAAATTCAACCTAAAACAGACAACGTGTCAGGTACCGTTTGAATTATTTTGTTTACTTGCCTTAAATAGACATATATGGTTACTTCCTTAAAATACAACATCAATGGAAATAGTAACACTTACACTCTGGTAGTTCTACTTAATAATGACAAAGAATTTATATACTATAGTATTTCACATTACACAAACAAAATATAAATTATAATCCAATGTAATTTGCAGCATTCGTTAATTATATTATTTTATCAGTCATATGTGATATATAACATATGTACCGCGTACACCCATTTTATATATCCATAAAATATTTGAGAGATTTAATAACTATCTTAATGTTCACCAAATAGATAACAGATAAGAGGTCTAATTTTGGCTGGTTGATTGTTATATCTTACTAAATATTCTATCCATTAGCAGTCATATGTTATTAGGGCAAGGAAATTCAATTAACCAATTCTTATGTTTTCTTTGAACAGAATAACGTAATTCTGCCATCCATTAATATTTCTGGTAACCATGGTAATTTTATAAAGACAATTTTACCATTACGATCAGCCAGCCTTAGTTTTCTGTTATGTCGACTAAATTTATCCTTGTCTAGCTGTGATAAGTTATCTTGATGTAATGGGATTAGTTTATATGATATCTAGACAAATTGTTGCTTTGTTTCAGGCGCTGGAACTATTGACGGATCTTTGAAATTTGAAATTATCATTGGCGTACCAGACTAACTAGAGGCAAATCTGCAACTGGAAAAATATAAGGTTTAAAGGTATCACTTGTGAAGATAGTATATAATGATGTACGAAAACCAGAATACAAAAATAAATCGTAAAATTGTATTCGTTTAATATAAGAATTACAGATATAGTCCGTTTGAGTACATATAGGACAGAGAAAAATCGAATTTTTGCGGAAAATAAAAACCATGCGTAATAATAACGTACATCAAAGTATTTCTATATATACTACATAACGCATACGTATGGCACGCCAAAATCACATTAATGAGTTAAACCTAGTTTTTCTCAGATAAACTTAGTTTTTCTCCAGTTAAACCTAGTTTTCCTCAGTTAAACCTAGTTTTTCTCCAGTTAATGTTGGTAACGATTTAAACCTAATTTTCTCCAGTTAATCCTAATTTTTCTCGTAACCCAAATTAATTGGAGAAAAACTAAGTTTAACTGAGAAAAACTAGATTTAACTGCGCGAAATAATACTCATTAATGTTATTGTGGCGCAGTTAATCCTAATTTTTGTCAGTTAAACTATTTTTTTTTTCTCGAGAAAAACTAGGTTTAACTAATTTTTGTGATTTTGGCCTAGTTTTTCTCAATTAAATCTAGTTGTTCTCCAGTTAATGTGGGTTACTGGGAAGATCTAGGTTTAACTGAAGAAAATATAGGTTTAACTGAGAAAATCTAGGTTTAATTGATGAAGCACGCCGAAATTACAACAATAAGTTATTCCTAGTTTTTCTCGATATAAACCTAGTTTTTCTCAGTAAAACCTAGTTTTTCTCCAGTTAAAGTGGGTTACCAGTTCAACCTAATTTTCTCCAGTTAATCCTAGTTTTTCTCGTAACCCACATTAACTGCAGAAAAAAAATAGATTTAACTGAGAAAAACTAGGATTAACTGCTCCAAATTATATTAATACTCATTAATGTGATTGTGGCGCAGTTAAATTTATTTTTTCTCAGTTAAACTAGGTTTTTCTCGAGAAAAACAAGGTTTTACGCATTTTTGTGATTTTGGCGCGGTTAGACTTAGTTCGAACCTCTGTCTTGCATGAAATAATAGTTTATGTACAAAACCACTGATACCAAGCTTGGTCGCACCTTTCGTGACATTTTGGTCTCTCAGGATTTTATGTAGGCCAAGAGAAGAGGAGCTGAGGTATTCATTAATTTCTATTGAAACGTCGAGGTCGCTGTTTCTAAGTAAGCCGATAAAGTGACTACTTCGAAACACCGTTTATGAACGAAAATAAATAAATGAATAAAATAGAATAACATATTTATTGTAACATTGATTTATATATGTCCCCCCCCCACCTCCCTAGGCCTACCGAAGATATTGCAGCGTTAACCAATCTGCAAAGAAACCGAAGGTGAGGTCACCAATCAATCAATCAACAGTCTGATGGAGCGGAATTGTCCTAAACAAGACCTCATTTTAGAACCGATGATATGATTTGATTTTAAACCTTTGAAAAATATATAAACTCCATTTATACGGAACATGAAGTTGCCACTTAGATCTATTTCGCTAATTTTTCGTTATGGAATAAACATAAATGTTTGATCAAAATGTCAAAAATGGTACTTTCAACATAACAAATCTCCGAAACTAGACTTTTCTGAGATATAAAGCACGCATTCAGATCTTAATCGCATTGACGTTTAAAACTCAAATTGTGTTGAAATGGTTTCTTATTCACAAGATGCTAGATCTACAATGCGCTACTAAAATAGCTCTTGGCCCTGTTAGCATTTCTCTCCAATAGAATGAAACATTTCCGCTCAATTCAATATTAATATCTGACACAACCACTTCAAATTTGTTTATGTCAGATCTCTTTAACCACGTGAAAAAGGTTCTATATATTAAATTTGCAAACGGTAAACGTGTTTACCTTCAGATAATTGGTCACTTATGTTCACATGACAAAAAAGCAGGTAATAAAGGCTGTTCTATTGATTGTTTCAAACTATCGTCATGAAATGACAAATTTGGAAGATTTTCTATGAGTACAGGACTCAATCTTGTGGATGGATTAGTGTAGTAAATTCTTTGCATTTGCGTATTGTACAAGCGAATTCATTTTACGTACGATAATGGATCCAGATGTAAATGTACTTGTGAAAATCGCAAAAAACATTGTCCCATATGTACCTAAACGCATTATACTAAGGTACATAAAATAATCTTCTGGCTGTTAAGGATACAATATATATTGTTTTCAATGTGGACAAACACAGACCTCTGGTAATCCAGAGGTGAGAATAGGTGCCTTCGAAGAGTCAGTATCCCTTGTTGATCGGTCATCCTAGCCGCGAGTTTACAGTCAAATTCAAAATAAATAACTGAGGAATAAATCCTCGATATAGTTGGTACAGACGACTCAACAACTGTCATCGAATTCAATATTTCATTTAGTGAAAAATAATCATTGTAAACAATGCCATTCTACCGACAGTACAATTTGTGCAACGATGATATTAAAAATTCAGTAAGTAATTTGCTTCTGTATATGAAATATTCATATATTGGACACACCCTGGCATTTCGGATTATATCCCAAATATAAACAATATATACAGCTGATAGAGGGATATTACTATTTAAATGTGGAAAACTGACGACAAAAAGGGACACAATTTGTTGTAATCCGACAGTTTTGTGAAAGACATGGTCTCCATCATTACATTATGTATTTTGTCGTTAAGAAATTCTTTTTATATCAACTTCATTGTATTAATGTGTTGAGTCAGTGTGGTGTTGGACGAAATATTTAGCATGATTACTCTGTTTCACTAAGTGAAATGTTGAGTTGCCTTTTCGTTGGGGGTTGTTGAGACGTCTGTAGCAATTCTGACCAGGATTCGTTCCTCACGTATTTCATTTGGATTTGACTGTGGACTCACGGCGGGTGTGACCGATCGACAGGGATGCTTATTCCTCCATGACACCTGATTCCACCTCTTGGTTTCCAGAGGTCCGTGTTTGTCCGTTTTTACTAGATTTGTATCTATATCCTGGACATCCTAAAGATTTATACTTTGGTATCTGAGATTTTTTATAATCAATTACAAGGTACCATTTTAGTGGAAAACAATTGTCGATTATGCAAATGTCTCTCTTTTAATTTTTCATGTTGAATGGTTGTACAAAGAGTAGAACTTGTGTATGATTTGACAATATTAATTGGAAAAAAAATTGTCTTTAAATTTCTAAAAGCTGTTCGGAATATTTTAGTATTCACATCTGATTTACATCGCTTCTGGAATAAGCAATTGTACGGTATTGCTGAAGTATCTACTTATCTACTGTGTTTTGGTAAGGAGTACAGATAAAGGTTTGGTGGAACAATTGCTGGACCCTGCCATGTACCTATGTTTGTATAGGGTATATTGAAGCTTATGTATCCAATATGAATAAAGTAGCTTAAACTCAGTATCTTCTGTTGGGGTTACATCAAATAAATGTATTACTTACACATGATTTTGAAGGAGTCCGACCTTTGAAAGTGGACTATGTGAGTACATAGGGTCACCATTATTATTAGACCTTAGTTAAGGAATTAAACGATAGTTCTTCTAATAAACAATTATAGAAATATGCCTTACAAATAAAAAAAATCAATGTTTTTGAGGCTCAGTCAGCTGGGACCAGTGCATATTGGTCATTTATTCTTTTCTCGATAATCACTTTTGGGTGATTCGGGCAAAGCGTATGGTTCCTTGTTTTCATGTTTGGCCCATCGTCCGAAATAATCCTCAACAGAATTCATAACTAAACTGAAATTCTGTCGCCAATTAAAAATATAGGCAGAATACGAGATTAATTTTTTTTATATTAAAATATTGTTTCAAGCGTTTATACCATTATTTGTAAGTCTAAACTTTAGAAAAGATACATCTGTCCAGAGCAGTTATCACTTTGACGTTGCTACACTCTGAATATTTTCATTACATCCATAAGGGTATACAGAGCCAAGATGGTTTCACGTTGTCAACGGAAGGGGGTACTCCAGGTGGAATTTCGCACTGATAGCACCATTTAAAATTCTTAATTCTTCTAAAGTTAAGACAGCGGTCTATTTACAGTGGTTACTCTTTGACGGATTTTGGCTATTTGTTTAGATTTATTGTTTGGCCTTGTCTGATACCACTTTCTCTTTAGAAAATCTGTTTAAAATTGGGGCTTAACTGATGAAGTCTAATTGACAGAAATGATCGTCTCTAGCATTATAACTTTGGTATTACGTTTATAATATTCAATTATACGCACCCTCATAAACAAAACGTAATCGTCATTCCAGTTGAAGTGTGAAGAAAATTTTTGTTTAACACCATTATTGATTTCGAATCAATGACCAGACATTTCTTTGTTCAATGGTCTCTTAGTCTCATCAACATAAAGTAACCCCCATAAGGTGCGTTCCGTATACAAGCATAGAGGATTTACAAATCTATAGAATACCAATTTTTAGTATTGTAAAGCTTATTAGAAAGATTACTAGTGAAAGTCTGATTAATTATTAATTTATCGTAGGTCTTACAATATTTTACAGAACATCAAGAAATCGAAGGTACATTATTTGAAAATGAAACGTCAAATGTGATCTGGTAAAATCTCACATTGTTTGATGGGCACATAAGCATCACTCTGCCTGTAGTAGAATTGGCTGTCTTAAGATTGTACAAATGATGGACAACTCGAGGAGCGCCAAACTATCCCTGCTAGTCTATGCTCCCGGTAGTTTAATTCTTTACACTATCCGTTACCCATTTCTGCCTCAGCAGCAGAACGGCATCTTTTGCTAATTCGTGGAAAATGCATTTTGACAATTATCAAATGCTTAAACTTACGCAGTGATCGGTATTATCTATGCAAAACCATTTTAAAGAATTAGAAACAATTGTATACAAATTACAAATATTGTGATTGAAAGACATCCATGTTTAAAATATGAAATGTTATTTTAATGGTTATATTACTACCGTTTTCTTGTCATCCGGATGTCTGCGTTTACGTCCGTATGTTCCTCTGCGTATAAATATTCCAAGGGAAATTGGCACATGTTTACAAACGCAAGAAGTCTATATTAATTTGAAACAGAGGTGACAGGCTTCTTGTCGACGCAACAAATATTAGATCTTCAGTAATGCATGGAATCCATGCAAGACAATACGTTTTATCTGTACAACCTGTGTTTGAAAAATAGACCGTTTTTTTGTTTTTTGACAAAAACCATATGTGCCACTTTACTTTGGTATACCTGTAGAGCAATACCTAACAGAGCAAATGACAAGGACATGTTCTAGGAGTCTTCTATAGTTCTATGGTTAAGTCGAGTGAAGTTAACAAATTGTACCTAACTGGTGACTGTGTCAGTGCTAATGTATATCTACCTATTCGATCTAATAATCTGCTTAACACCGAAATGGATAATTACAAATGAAAGTCAAATATGTCCCACAAAATAGATCAATGATGATCTCTAATCTGATGTGTTGATGGCAACGCGTTCTGTAAATGTCATCTCAACAGTTCAGATAAATTATTTATAAAATTCTATTCTGTGTTATTTATTTGAATTGCCGGGAGTTGTACCTGTAAGTCACTGCGATACATTTGATATAGATATGGATTAAGCCCTCTATACTTGAATTGTTTGATTCATCTATGTGGTATAAACTGAATATTGATACTCGCCTCAATTGATTCTGTAATACTACATCTTTAGATAATCCTCGTTTTATAGAAAAATAAACTATAAGGCTTAGATTATTTTCATCCACAAAAACACCATTGTTCTGACATTGCAAAGTGCCTGGACCAGGCCTGGCTCAGTCGGTAACGCTGATGGTGACTCTTGATGGTGAGGTAGTGAGTTCGAGTCCAACCGGCGGCAGGTCGGTTTCCTGTCCTTAGGATGACAAGGACAGTAAAAACCGAGGTTCCGTGTCATATAGGTGTCGGCACGTTAAAGAACCCTCACTGCCGTAAGTGCCGAGTATAGGCCAAAATTTGAAGCCCTTCACCGGTATTTGATGACTTCTTCATATCCATATGAGTGAAAGATTCTTGAGTGGGACGTTAAACAACAAAAAAAAAAAAACAAACAAGCAAAATGCATGTCCAGGTCATGTTGTTTATATGGGTATTATAGACATTATCATTAAAAATTTTAATGTGATAAAATTATCTTCAATGATATTTGTAATTTGAACTACATGGGCTGTATAAGATTTATGAAATGGTACGGTTATTTATGTGCTCAGTTTGTCGTTTATGTTCCAATGTTGAAAAGCATCAATTACTAATTTAAAGTCATCGTTTTAAGTTTAAATTCCAATGCTGTCCGCTATCTCAAAATTCTACTTTGTATGATTGACAGTGAAATTAAGTAATTTTTTGTGATTTGGTGCAGTTAAATGTCGTTTTCATCCGGTTAATGTGGGTTGTTGAGAAAAAGTAGGTTTAACTGAAAAACAAGGTTTAATTGAGAAAAACTTGTCGACTGATAAAGCACTCTAAAATTACAGTTAAACCAAGTTTTCCTCGAGTAAACATGGGTACTAAGAAAACTACGTTTAACTGGAGAAAACTTGGTTTTACCGAAAATATTAGGTTTTACTCGTTAATGTGATTTTGGCGTGCCAAAGATACAAATCATTATATGTAATGTTTATAATGTATTTTAAAAAATCTAGTTTGACTTTTCAAAGTGATCGACGTTACACCATCTACAAAATGTACGTAATGTGTTTAAATATGTTCAGAATAAATTGATATTTAAGATTCTTGTTCTTATAAATACCACCTTCTCTTTAGAAAATACATATACATTTTAAATTGGAGCTCAACTAATGAAGTCTAATTGACAGAAATGATCGTCTTGTTTATGTAGATCTAAGCAGGTCGGTTTCAAGTCCGACATAAATATGTACTGCATGCCAGACGCCACAGACGTTCTACGTCATAAATTGTTTTGTGACGTCATAATGCGTGTAGCTTGTCAATACTCTAGGGGTTGACAAGGGAATCATTTTCCGCAAAAAGAAGGAAAGGCCTGTGAACAATAGGAGAAAATATGGAGTTTGTAGTAGACAGTATCTTTGTGGTTTTTGCGAGAAAGGTTTCCCACCAAATAGTCGGCATTCCAATGGGTACCAATTGTGCCCCTCCCCTGGTTGTTATCTTATTGTATTCGTATGAAGTGGAATTTATACAGACCCTGCTCTCCACAGGAAAGAAACGGTTAGGATTTCGGTTCAATTTTACTTACAGGTACATTGACGATGTCCTGTTTATAAATAATTCAGAATTTCTGAATTACCTCGGCCAGATGTATCCTGTTGAGCTTCAGATGAATGAGACGACAGAAAGCAACACGTCTGCTTCTTACCTAGATTTACTCCTGTCGAATGGGAAGGACGGCCAACTTCATACCCCGCTTTATGATAAACGTGAAGATTTCAATTTCCATATCACGGATTTCCTGTTCCTGAGTAGTAATATTCCATCTCTTAACTTCCTATGGCGTTTTCAATTCACAACTAATTTGGTATGCCAGGGCAAGCTCCTCTTATGAATGTTTTATTCTATGAGCCAATCGACTCGCTAAAAAACCACCCACACAGGGTTACGTTGCTGAACGCTTGAAATCGTCAATAAAGAAGTTTATGATCGATACGGGGATTTTGTGAAACTATATGATGTCCCTCTCTCAGGACTGTTAGATAGTTTTCTGGAGCACGACCATTAACAGTGAGTGACTCCCTTTCGCCAAATAGATCTAAAACTAACTGATGATACTTTCACCTAGTTTGACCTTTTCACCGAACTCGAGAGATTTCCATGCAACATTTGCGAAGCGTGTAGCATGCTAACATCTGACGCTGACTCCTTCTGGACACCTGGTCCCATTCCGTTTTGGATTCGCAGTTGTTCTTTATGTTGATACCAATTGTATTATGTATATACAAGTTGTATTCTAATGGATTTTGAGATTATCCAATAATATTTCTTCATTTTGACTTAGTAAAAGTTTTATATATAAAATTTGATCCCACGCTCTAAATAATAAAGACAATGAACATACCACTCGGGATATAGTACATGCTGACATTATTACTCTGTTTGATGAAATAATAATTTGTATTGGTTCATTTTTAACATTGAAATTATCACATCCTGTAATCGAATAATTATCAGTATCCAGATCATATTTCAAAATAACATTCGGCTTTTTGTTACAATATAATTACAAATATTATTGCCATATTTCAAGGTTAATATTTGATTATCATTTTTGTATATATCTATTATATTTTTGTATATGCCTACTATGAAATGGAAATAAGAGATAGGAATACGGCTCCATGTAATAGATATGCATTTACTTTCAATATTGCAACACGGATTAAGTATCACACCATTTTATTCAACCTTCAAACAATGTTATCACAGACAATGTCATACAAAACTGAAATGAATCTTACTAGCTACAGAACAGACAACACTAGACTACATACTGGTACATTTATATATTTATTGTCTAATTTGGCATAATTTGGCCACGGCTGTATGTACTTAGGGAGTCAAGGCCCAACTTGAGCCTTTATGGGCATCCCAATAAAGGCAACTTGATAAATAAAAATATGTCAAATATTTAACCTTGAGATCAGTAGTTAAACATTAACATAAAAATAAGTAAATAAATTTAATTGTCCAATGAAAATATAATGTGTATAATTTTTTTTATTTGTTTGACATGTTCATACATATTTAACATTTACATATACATGAGTATTTACTGATATATATATATATATATATATATATATATATATATATATATATATATATATATATATATATATATATATATATATATAAAGTGCATTTAAGAATAATGACATGATACATATATATGCATATACAAACACATGCACATACGTATACCCACCTCCACCTGCATAGACATACATACCAATACATACATATACATATACACCTGCACATACATACACCTATACATATGCATATAATGATTATATTTAAAAAAAAAAAAAAAAAAACTATTTTGATTTTTCAAAGTGATCGACGTTTCACCATCTACAAAATGTATGTAATGTGTTTAAATATTTTCAGAATAAATTTATATTTAAGACACTTGTTCTTATAAACTTTTTCCTTTCATGTACATATAACCAGGAATAAGAGGTCGTATGCCAAGCCGGAACGAACTATGCCTGAAACAATCTGTCGAAGTCGTTTGAGCACAGGAAGGATTTATTATCAAAGCTAATACGCTAAAATGAACAGATCGATTTTAATGCTACGATATTTAATAGGAATTTCATGGTTAGAAAATTATCAATTCTTTTGATTGAGCTGACAAAGATGGAAAAAAAGTCCAAACAGCATGTGATTGTCATTATGCCTAGGTGCAGACGAAGAAAGGAATTGCTTCAATTATAAACTTTAAAATAACTTAGCAGATTCACGTAATCATGGATATTATTAGATTACTGATGATAATTAGATTAAAATAGGTGAAAATGATCAACAAATCTTACATTTTCATCTTCCTGATAATCCATATGTGCGTACATTAATCATATATAAAGCACAAATACAGAACTAAATGCCCCGGTTGGGGTTCGAACCCTCGACCTGGCTCTGATGCACGACGTCCTAACCACTTGGTGTTTAAACACCTTTCACCTCTATCTCTGCGACCGAGTTCTCATGTTCAGAATTCTAATCATCGCTATCGAAACATTCATTTTTGTGAATGCGTAGATATCCAAGTGGTTATAGGACGTCATGCATGAGAGTCAGGCGATTAGTGCCGTAGGTCGAGGGTTCGAACCCCAGCCGGTACATGGTGAAATTGTAGATACCTTGTTAGTTCTGTATTTGTGCTATTGCTATATATATATATATATATATATATATATATATATATATATATATATATATATATATATATATATATATGATTTGTAGTAAAACTTTATATTCAGTTAAGTTCCTTCATCGTTTATTCATTTGCTTTAGTATTTGTGTACGTGATATTAAATTATTGTGTTGTATTGATGCAATCTCGTCAAAATGTGATGTAAACAAGAGGTAGCGTGACGTCATGTTCTTTGTGTATCACTTCGACGAACTTTATTTGAATTTTGAATAGTATTATACGTCACATTCCACAATATTTTAGTTAGCAGCAGTCAGTTTTTAATGCTGGAAAAGATAACCCGGGTACAATATACCCGGGAAGAGACCACCGGCCTTCTTCAAGTAAACTGACAAACTTTCTTACGTAAGTCATCTTAGCTTCCCGCGGGCATAGCTCGAGGCTGAAGCTAGAGACTTGCGTGGCTATGTGTGTTTATAGTTTATATCTGTATCAGCATCACCACCAACGACGGCCATTCCGACAGCAACAGCACTAAAAACAACAACAACAACAACAATGCTTCATGACTTCATCAACACGGACGATATGTGTCTTGGACAACAATTTGCATATCTATGTATATCTATGTTGCCAACAACTGTATGCGTACAGCAGCAACAACAACAACAGCAACAACAACAACAACAGCAACAACAACAACAACAACAACGTGAACTTGTTAAAAGCTACCTTTAACATAACTCCTTATAATTAAATATTTTACAGATAATAGCACTAACGTCTTTGCACTTATAAAACACCCCGCTTGAACCTGAGCTTCGTTAATGAGGAAGTTTACTTGCAGAGGTCCGGATGTCTCTCTCTCTGGGCAAATTTTAATGTTTTCTCCTTCACCATTAAAAGCTCGCTGCCAACGTAAAACATGAACAAATTGTTGAGCGTAAAAGTAAAACATAGTGAAGCGTAAATCATTCTTGAAACAAACTTGAATAGGTATTGTTTCATTTTGATATTATCTCATCTCATGTTTCTTTTTATGGATTAAAATTTTTGACTTATCAATTTATCGCAATTAAAGTATAACTATTTCTACCTCTACTATTTCATGACCTTACCATGGAACTAAATGTGAATGTTAGGAAAAAATGTATTAGATTTTTTTTTCTGTGATATGATAGTATTTCATATATAGAAGATAAACATTGATATTTGATACTATTTACAATCAGGTAACTTGTTCAATAGTTGACAATGTTTGAGTCATTATTGTTATATATGTATCATTCATTAAATGTATAATATCAAAACAAACTATTCATATATAATTATGACCAGAGTACTGGTATTATGTATGTTGTCGTCTGCGCTAGTTGAGTAGTTCGTTACATGAAACAACTCAATGTCAGAACCCTAGGACTCTTATTAAGTAATAGAATCAGCAGAAGAATTTACTTTAACATGCCTGTGGTTTTCACCGAATACCTTTAACCATTTCAATACTTGCAATACAGTAAGTCACTTCTGTGGGTGGACGAGAAATACAAGTCAATTAGACAGAATTTATATTTGCAAATGCGTACGAACCTTATCGAGCGAGGTTGATCGCTATGGAAATAGAGGCAGGACCGTGTAGCTCTAGCCACACACGTTAAGTTTTATTTGCTTTCAATATCAGAATGAGTGGTATTGTATTATATGATCGAAAGTGCCTCCAGGAGCGGTGCTTCTGTCACAGCGGTATTGTTTTTTTTTAGTCTGATACATGGCAAATGCTTTAATAGTGTGTTTTACTGAAATGTAACAGAGAAGTGTTCTATAGATATTATTTTCGAGTATGTAACACTCTTTGGAATTTATTAATATTTCCCAGTGATTGCTATAGGATGTTTTGGAATTTGTCATAAACTACCAAACTAAATCTCTTGAGATGTTTAACGACAGCCATGTGTATTGAGAAGTGATATTGAACTTAGTTAGTGAATGAAAGTGGACACAGAAACACGGCTCCATGACGGTCAGTGCGTTTTACCTCCGGTTTATCCTGCTTACAGCATTATTATCAGGTGAGGGTTTTTAAATAGTTTATAGGCCTATATAGGTGCACTTTCTCTGGAATATCTATTCATCTAGCTGTCTGTCTGTATCTATCTGTCTGTATATATATTTGTCTGTCTATCTATCTGTTTATCAATCTATCTATCTGTTTATCAATCTATCTATCTATCTATTTATCTATCTATCTACCTGCCTGTCTGTCTTTTTTATCAGTTTCATCTCTGCATTCATACCAAAGAATGTGCTGTATTTTACACAAATTATATATTTTGAAACTAGATTGGATTATGATTAAAACAACAACAGCGACAACAACAACAATAACAACAAAAACACGACAACAATAAATAATAATAATAATAATAATAATAATAATAATAATAATAATAATAATAATAATAATAATAATAATAATAATGATTACAGTAGATTATAAGCATAAGCAACATTGAAACAATTAAAGGTTTCATAAATTAATATAATTGAAAAGCACACGTTTGTTTAATGAAATTGATAACTGGTGTTGTTACATATTGATCAATGAAGACAATAAGAATTTAAATCTGTAAAAATCTAGAGTGAGAGACAGGAAGTAGCAGTCATCTTATTTTCTATAGTTCTCATGGTAACAAATATGTAGAAATATGGACAATTTAAATACGGTATGTAATATTTGAGGCTATAAAATGACATTAATAAGAGATGAAGTATATAAATACGATGTAAACAATATAAACAGTGTCTCCCAGAAACTCCACATTGCCAACGCAGAGGTAAAGGGGTGCGAGTGTTCCTAATATACTGTTTACCAATTTGAAATTAAGAAAATTAAGTTTATACTGTCGTGTCAAATTACTACTGGTTTCATATTCTTCATGGCAGGTAAAGATTTTCTCTTTTCTGTTGATACTACGGTAGCATTGAAATAAATTCCAGTTAATGCTGTCAAAGTAATTCTTAATGATAGGGTATTTCAATACGCTTGTGTACAAAATATACGCCAGTAAGATTAACAAATGCGATAATGCGATAATACATAACATTTTATACAATGTTTAGTCAATTACTTTCTCTCTCGTTTACGATCATCGCATACGGTATTTTCCTGAAGGTCATTTCAGAATCCAAAGATGTTGTGTCATTTAAAATGACGTTGCACTTCAGTCAAATACACATGATGATGATTGATTCCCGTCACCGTTTATCTTACAGAGTTTGTTTATTAATCAATTTATCTACATACCAAACAAACGCTTCTTTTTGGGAACACCATAATCGTGATATATACATATAGACAAATACACGTTTTCTGTACAAAATAATTAATTTTGCGTCAAACAAAGATTGAAAAACGCGACAACAAACCACTCTATCATCGATTTTTATCTTCTAGACCTAGCATGCAATCTTGCTTTCAAAATGATTAGATTTTTCATACCTGGAATTATGTACATGCACTTGACAACATGCCATTGAAATATCAATGAAAAGGAACTTCAATCAAAGTTCTGATCAACGCATGGAAATTACAGCTGATGTTTGGAGACGGATGGTGCTGATCGGTGATACCATTAACCATCATTTTCCCCAAATGCGTGAAAATCTTATTCCACGAACTTCGGGGATCACCGTGGCTGTTTATGTAATATCTGAATATTTAAGTCACGTTGTCGTACAAAACACAACATTTGAGTAAGTCGGGGTTTATTATGGAATTGCAAGTATGAATACTTCAAGTGGATCCGAAAACAATAGCTTCACAATTCCTATATGCTTATGTCTTCACAATGAAACATCAAGGTCGAAGTAATTAATGATTTTTATTCTTTTTATTTGTCTTTCTTTCTTACTCGATATGAAGGTCCATTCCATACAACCTTTGATTCGTATTTACTTTTATGACGCTTACGTTGAATAGAGAGCAGCAAATGGTTTTATTGATATTCAATCTATTTCTACTCTGGATAAAGACACGCAATCTATGGTCCGTGTATCATGAGTATTCATTCTCTCATGTGAGATCTAAATGTACTTTTTAAATTCTGCTTGCATATCAGATTAATTATCATACTCGCTTCACACCACATATAATTCACTCAAAATGTTATACAGGCAGCAGTCATGTACCATGAACATTAAATTCGTTTCTGTATAGGTTTAAATGCAATTTTTCACGTGCATGTCTAATCCCGAAGGGTCGACATCACACGTAGGCAATCACCACATGTGTATATAATGCAATGATTCTGCTTAATGTAATGAAAACGTTGCTATACTTATGAGTTACGTCTCTTTGTCGTTCCGTTTTCTGGCGTCTGTACAGTGTATTATTCTCTAATTGATTAAGTGACAACTTAATGGGGCTCAAAAGACTCAATGTCATATTATAAACAAAATGAAGTTGATGGCAGGGGTAATCCTAGGGAGTATCATACAAACTCCATAACTTATCGCTGAGTACAACGTAACCTTAACAGTATGGGGCTAAAATGCAAGTGGTCTGAAGTAAAATACAAGTATTAAATATTATGTGTATATTATATTACTTGTATTGATTTGACAGTCATGAAATTCAAAATCAATTATTTAAATTGCATATCGACTTATTCGGTCACTTTGAACTAAATCAACTGGAATTAAAATTTCCTAGTGCATCAACATGCTGTTGACAATCGTTTGAAGTTTTCTTGACATTCCTATGGCATTCCATTATCAAGTAATTAGTAAATATCTACCTTCATTTATATATATATATATATATATATATATATATATATATATATATATATATATATATATATATATATGTGTGTGTGTGTGTGTGTGTGTGTGTGTGTGTTGTTGTTGTTTATGATATAAAGCAAATCTAAACTGCAAGCAGGTTTATATGCAATGTTTTATTTTGGCTACCAATATAGGTCTTACTTTATCACCAGTATGATATGCAAGGTAGGAAACACTATCCAATTTCCTGGAAGTTTTATCCATATATATGCAAAAATAAAACCATTATTAATCAAAGTAGCATGTGTGATTCCAATTTAATCAAATGAAAGAAAAAAGGGACCATTATCTAGTTACTCTACTTTGATGTTTTATTTATAAATACTTAATACTATCTATGGCGTGTGCAATTGTAATGTTTAACACGTAGACAGCAATATAACCCGACACAGACTAAAACTAAAACATAAATATATGCAGAGAGAGAGAGAGAGAGACAGAGACAGAGACAGAGACAGAGACAGAGAGACAGAGCGACACACAGATAGAGAGTATGTAACGATATTTTAGTTCAACAATATTATTTCTTTGTCAAATAATACTATTCATGTCATTTGAGAGTTTCATGTGTTTCACGTGATTTCATGTTCTACCGATGCATTCATTAGGTCTTTTCACTATAAGTGAAAAGACCTACTGTTATTTTTGTGTTTCTTCTTGTTATTATTTTTTTATTTTTTATTTGTGTGGATAAAATTCACAATATCACAATTACGTTTACACGTACGAGTTCGGTTAGCTATGGGCTCCAGCTGGTGACTTTATGATACGTGTTCATTGTCACCTTTAGGGGCCAGGTCCGTTTTATTCCCAATTTTTAGGGATGTTATAGATCAGGGAATCTACCAGACGGATTTTGATGATCTAATTTCATGTTTATATATGCGCAACAAGGCGTTTTGACAACTCAAGCTAAAAGACCTGGTATTTAATATGCGGTTTATAACATATTCAGAATTTAAAAAATCACCTTATTTTGATATACTATGTAGTGTGACTATATCGACGTTCGTTCTAAAATGTCCACTTGCACTGGCCACTGGCCAAAAAATATAACGGATATTTTGATTTTCTTAAGGGCAAAACAAATATTTGTATGTTTTATTAATTGCATTAGCAAAAGCTAACCACCATATGACTAAAAAAAAAATGTTGGATGCGGCTTAAACACTTTTCAAAATAAAGAAAAACTAATTACATTAAATCATAATATCATTTATATTCAAAGACTCGAAAAATAAGGCAACGTGATAAGCTGAAAACTGTTAAAGCGATATAAACTGTCGCAATGATTATTTTGTCCCCTGACATAAAGTCGAGCATATGATAAAATGTGTGTTCAAATACATTATCAAACACGTAAAACGTTGTAAAAGATTTTCTTTTCGAAGTTATTTGTTTTATTAGAATTTAAGTTATCCCATACCTTAAAAATTCCAGCTGTATTTCCGTATGCAATGACCTTTCAGATAAACTCTTTCGCCATATCAATGTACTTCGTAATTCGGTCAGGGGATCTCGGTCCTTTATGCGCTCGGATTATGTTAAAGTCGGCCGATTTTTATGTGTTTTATATTTATTTTTAAAATACAGGACGTGATTTTTATTGGAAAGTGCATGTATTATGTAAAATATATGCTTTTCAACGCTATTTTAAATAACTGAAGACAATGGGATGAATATATGAATAAATATATCAGGTCACTAAAAGAATTTTTTTCCGATCTTTGATGTTACCCTGAATGCTGACGTTGACAAAATCAAAACAATATAACTGAAAAGTATGCGAACCTCATGTTTTACAATCGTGCCGCCATGTCCGGTGGAGTTGGGTAGTTCATGATCATATGTGTCAAGAATGATAAAGCCGAGAATGCAATGGGACGAGTTAAAATGGGTCGAGATCACCCGATATACCCAGCACGTGGAAAATTTCAGAAACGAATGTTTTGAGACGACGAAACATACAAAATTTGCATGATTTAGGTATGAAATGATGATGTACGAAAATAAACGCAAAGGGTAATAAGAATAGAATGTATATTAACTGCAAATAACAAGTGTTTATTGGTCACTCGGTAATCTTCGTAAAAATGACCGAAAGTTAATTTACAATGCTCAAAGTATGGCGGACAAAAAATAACTTATATTACGGGTTACGTTTGTCAAGATTGTTGAAATTTTACACATGCATTCGTTATTCTAGCCACCTGATGGTCTCTTTGGAACATATATGAGGTAGAATATCACATACAATGGGCATGTAAAATGTTTCACCTACGACAGCTCATATCGCTTTAACATCATAATTTGTTAAACTTCCAGGGGTCCGTGTTTGTCCAGTGTTAACAAGATTTGTATATGTATCCCGGACATCCTGAAAATGTAACTTTTGATATTCTGAGTTTGCTATAACTTCAATAATCTCATTCAGCAATATTTAAGAATAACGGAGAGGCTACAATGGCAAGATAAGTTAATATAAACGATATAATACCTACACTAAAAAGTGCTATAACAAGTATCTGTTTCTTTAAAGGGGCATTAGCTGTGTTTCAATTTTTACTACTTTTACTTCTTGTACTTGATATCCAATAACAAATAGGAGCTATACACAGGCAAAAAAATATACTATTCCTATATACAGTAAAACCTGCTATAGCAGCCACCTCTATATAAGGATCACCTGTCTATAAAGGCCAGTTTTGAAAAGTCCCTTGACTGCATACTTCAACTAAATTGAACCTGTGTATAAGGGTCACCTGCACATAAAGGTCAATATTATCTGGTTCTTTGGGTGGCCCCTATATACAGGTTTTACTGTACATGGATGTTTTGACAATAAGGACAGGTCCAATGTGGTATTCATATACAAGTAATAAGGTCGAGTTAATCAATTGCAATTGAAAACTGCGATAACAAATAAGAGTTATACTCAAACATAAAAAATCTTACATCCGGGTATATTTTGTGAAAATAAGGTCAGGTCCATTGCGGCATACAATTAGTAAGGTTGAATTAATTAGTTGGAAGTGAATAATTGCTAAATTGGGTTTCCCAAGCAATTTCATAAAACATAGGAATTTGTATATCTTTTTTGTTATTGTATATAAATTTAAGTAGTAAAATAAGGAAATAATTTTTAAATTTCGATAAGTACATGACAACTAAAGAGAATGAAGTTTTTAATTAAGATTTAAACACACACACACACACACACACACACACACACACACACACAAACACACACACACACACACACACACACACACACACACACACACACACACACACACACACACACACACACACACACACAGTTACAAGAAGTCAATGATGACTTCAGTGACAATGTCACCGTTTTGTCGTGCATTAAAGCTCAGTCTCACGCCGACCGATAACACTGACTTCCAGTCGCCTGCCTCCTTGTAATGGAATAAACATGACATAATCCATATTCCTTGGTCTCTATATAATTCAAATGAAAAGTAATTTTGGTGTTCTTCTGCACTAATGATTTATTTTACGTGTTTACGGATAACAACGTGTTTCTCTGTTAAATCTGTAAGTAGGTCGTTATCTAATACGCTTTCCCCCTTTTCAATCAACGGTAGGGGAAAAAAGGTTTTACTACAGAACATCTAGGATTGACAATTAAAAAGAGTTTCTATGATACTTATCTATCCGAAATTGGATTACTTCCGGGATAACTCTTCCTGAGAAGAACTTTTTGTAAGTGAACATGCTATGTCTGGATACATGTATCAACAGAAATAAAAACTTTGATAAACGGTTTCATATCTAGCACATGTAGGTACATCATCATTAGATATTACATACCGTAAAACAGACTTTTTAGCGTGGATTATATTTTAACGTTATTAGCGACAGTGTCAATATTGCTGAAATTAATGTCGCTAACAATTCGTTCCTTGTTAAATTTTGATTTAGAAACATAAAATCGGCAAAATTACTTCTGGCTTAAAATACATATAGTTTTAATTTTTTAAGGACAAAACGCTAAATTTGCGTCTCGCTAAAATCCCACATACAAGGTATATTATTAGGTGATCATTTTATTTCGACAATTGATAATGATATAAGCATCCGAAGCCTCAATTTAATATTTCAATCACGAAATGTAACATATCTTTATTATAAAATGACTAAATACGTAACGAAGTCTAATCTAGAAATATGATATGAAACTATACGCTAGTGACTTGGCACATTTCAACCACAGGACATTTAATTATGTGAAACACTATGCTTTCAGCGCTGTTAACATACATTGATTTTTCTTATACGATTATGTTATTCTTTGTCTTCACACTGATTAGTTACATGTTGTCAGTGTCAAGTCTCTAACTATGTAAATTTAACAGTTGATACAGCTACGTTAACGAGAATCTTGATGTGCTAACCCAATTTTTATATTTAACCTTTAAATTGCGATATTTTAAAAATTGGAATATGTAATTGACGTGACCTTTGGCTTATAATCTATCAATAGTTAACCGGAATGCTAACGAGTTTAATAAAGCTTTTGATATATGTGTATGTTAAATAAATATTGTGATATTTTGTTGATATCAGATACAAGGTCGGCGTTATAAATATGCATGTGTGCTCTGTAATACGTAGGAATTACCCATTGTTATGTTATAGATTGGATTCTGTGTAGATATTGATATTAAGAACCGCACACCTGCAATTTCCTAAGGTTTGATTGCATTGATTTGAAATAGATAGACGTAATCAATTTGCAACGTCATCTCATATTTGGCCTGAGACTTCCTTTTATATTTCAAGGGAACAGGAGCAATAATCGTTTACTCTGCAGTAATATGTTACTGATTGTGTTTACTCAGCGTGCATGCATGCGTGCGTGCGTGTGTATGTGTGAGTGTCTAATAGATAGAAAGATACATAGGAACTAATGCGTTTATCTCTATAACCATTTCAAAATGGCTACATCTGTCAAAGACAAGAGCAAAGCTGACATTCCGATAAAACACTTTTTTTTCAAATTAGGTTAATACATTCACCCAAACTTGTCTACAATTCTTTCTGAACGAATTTCCAAGTTTCTTACTTAAATTTTTTGGATATTCTAACCCAATAATACATTCATTTGTTTTTAAAAAGAGAGTTGATTCAAGAGAAGTACTATCATCAGACAAGAATATTTTTAACCAATTGAGTTTCAATGATTTTATGTTTTATAATGTATGATTCTCCATCAAACCAATTATATATATATATACAAATTTTGTCTGTGTGCGTGTCTTTGTGTGGTTGGTGTAGTGTTCATCAGACATAATAGAGCACATTTGTATATGCAACGTGTAGAGTCGGTTGCGTCCAAGCCAAAGTACAGGTGAATTTTAATATTACATTCTGGTGCACTGTCATTTTTTATGTGACGCTCATGTGAGTAGTGTTCATCACACATACACACATATATGGATATTTTTGCACTTTGGTGCTGTGTCAGTGTTATACCGTAACACTCAGGTGTTCATCACACATATATGACTCTCAGGTGTAGAGTCAGTTGTACCCGTGGACAAGGATTAATACTTTTTTATATGACACTATGGTGCAGTGACAGTGTTTTAACGTAACACTCAGGTATGATGTTCATCACACACATATATGACTCTCAGGTGTAGAGTCAGTTGTACCCGTGGACAAGGATTAGTACTTTTTTATATGACACTATGGTGCAGTGACAGTATTTTAACGTAACACTATGATGTTCATCACACACATATATGACTCTCAGGTGTAGAATCAGATGTGAATATATATGACATGTATGTAATCATGCATCATGTTACATACAAACATTGCCAATTTTCAAATAGTCTTCACTATCTGTTTTTAGGCTAACAAATTTTCGTTACGGGATCACCTTAAAAAACACGTTTAATATCAGTTTTACCAAACTGTTTGATATATAGGTATACGCTTCCATCGTACCATACACAGTAACAAAAGTGCATTACAATTCAATAAGATAACCATTCAATCTGTGAGTAAGAGTTATAATACTGGGTTGAATGATATCATCTCGATCTACAGTTGAAACAGTATAAATACAAGGTATACATTCCACCGACAGATCTAATATCACATCGTAGGTTCGCGAACTCATGAAACAATGGCGTTGTATTTAACTTAGACCAAAGCATTTACAAATATTCGTCTGTACAAGATTTTTGCTGAATCATAATGAATACACAACATATCTTGTTATATTTCTCTAAGGTACGTTTGAGATTGTCCATCTGGTGTGTGTAACAAAAGCAATAAATTTGATAAATGACTTAACAATTTTCGGGTTTGGGTGAAAAATGCCTTTCATGACTTTATCAACAATATTATATCAATTTACTTTAAATCTGATATTTAAAATTTAGGCCTGTTCATTGGTTTATATTTGGAATGGTTGACGAAATATTAATGTTTTTGTGTTTTAACTAACTTGACCAGACGATAATTGATTAAAAGGAGTCTTCATATGTAGTTCTATTACTGAACTATATGTTGTCCACCTGATCTAGAGTAACAATTGAATACGTAATTTACTCACTGTGGGTGAATTATAGCAGTTACATTCAATAATGTATAAACATAAAAACAATAAAATTTGCTTTAGCGACCACCTGTGTATAAGAACTGTTTTTGCTGTCCCCAATAGTACTATTTGCGTACAAATCAACCACTATATAAAGACCATCTCCCTATAAAACTGGTTGTATTGTATGAACTATATATATATATACATGTGTGTGTGTGTGTGTGTGTGTGTGTGTGTGTGTGTGTGTGTGTGTGTGTGTGTGTGTGTGTGTGTGTGTGTGTGTGTACTTCGGTACGTACTGTAAGGAGTGTCTTGAACTATTTTTCAACACGTGCAATGTACAGTCAATAATATCATCAATAACTTCCTTGTAAAATGATGAAGGTGTTAATGACAATGGTTTGGGATAAATAATAAAGTTATTTATTTTTACAGGCATCGGGTGTATATACTTTAGTCAAAGAAAATACATTTTCACTGTTGATGAAGAGAGTCTAATCGTTGGCCAGGTTGTCGCTATTAACAATGTCACTGAGGTCGATGGATGCCTACAAGGGACATTTCGGCTGAAAGATGAAGACATGGAGAACTCTGAACTATTTAATATCGACAAATCCGGTTGGATATCTGTAGCAGATGAAATTGACACAGGTAAGTCAACATTAAAATATCCAAGTGTGACAGGTGTGAGACGACAGGTGTCATGGATCATCCCAGTTGACCGGCCACATCCGCCGTGAGTCCACGGTCAGATATAAAATCATTAAATAATAAAATTTAACATATGTGAGTTAGTTCATTCTATGACAAAATATTCTTATCTAACTTAAAACGACTCCGGCTGGTTTTCGAACGCTTAAAGCTGTCATCGTGATTTTTAAACAAGTTTTGAATTCGAAAAAAACCCATTAAAATGCTTTTGAAACATCCCCGATTTATTATTCCACAGACAAACATTTTTGTTAAATGTTATCAATGGAAATCGGCTCGCAGTTCCGCTATAAAAGGCGAGTCCACAAAAAGACCGTTATTTCACACTTGTACTCCCAAAGCGAAACAATGGACAGATGACATGTAATCGAAACATACACTGTACTCAAATCATAGACATTCCGCATTAATTTTTACATAAAAGACTTCAAAAAAGATACGTTATAATTAGATTTTATAATTAGTTTTAAATTCATTATTTTAGTATCTGTAAAATAATATTCACTTTGAATGTAAACATATATAAAATCCTACCAGTAATCTACAGCCTTCCGTTATGTTGTTTACATAGCGTCACATATTCTGGTGAACTCGGTAATTAGAGCAGTCGGGTCGCGCAACATTTGACTAAACACAAAGTACATCTTCTCATGTTTTTACAAAGATGACATCAAATAAACGTTATAAGAGACGTAGCTGTGAAACATTGCTATAAAAGTATTCGAAATCAAAGTCCAAAATGTCTTTGATTCGTTATTTCGAAGGAGAGGACATTCATACCATAGGCTAACAGGTGGTCTGAGCTCCCGTTTATTTATAATTGTACGATATTCTCATGGGGAATTTGGAATTATGTTTGATATTCTCATGTTTAAACTGATTAATTACATGCTTGTGAACTGCATATTAGCCGACAAAATGTCCAGATAGAGTAAATGAACTTTGTTGATATCAATGTTTATTTTCGACATGCAGGTGAGTTAAACTCAAACTTCATTACTTCACACGTTTTTTTCTTTGCGACTGTAGTTAGAAATTAAGACTGATTTAGCAAACTGCCTTTTATATCGGTTGTGGGGGGGGGGCTTGTTTCTTTCAGAAAAATGAGCAAATGTAGATTCTAATGGAAGTAAAACACTGGGGATGTTTCAAAACATTATCATTTTTTTTTATTTCATTAAATTGGTTTAAAATTGAGATTACAGCTTTCAAGTCTGAGATGTGTTCTTCACTTATTTCATTTGAGTTTGACTGTGGACTCACGGCGGGTGTGACCGGTTAACAGGGGTTTTAACTTCTCCATGGACTTGATCCCATCTCTGGATTTTCAGATGTTCGTGTTTGTCCAATGTATACCATTTATACTTTATGTAATTGTTCTCTCTATGTAATTGTTCAATTATTATAAGTTAGTTTCTAAAATATAAAAGGTGACAGACTAACCAATATAAATGAGTATGTTGATATATGTGATGAAGAAAGTAGCACAAATAGCATTTACACAAAAAATATTCGTTATATTTGCAATTGATTTGAAAAAAAACTGTGTATTGCAATATATTCTTTTCTTTTGCTTGATCGAAACATGTTTAAAATGTTTAAATTACCATAAAATATAACTCATGAAATGATATCACTGTGGTATTATGTTTATGACATTTAAAACAAAGTGAAATATGATTCCAGTTAGTAGCAACAAAGCAACATTTATGACGGTATCCAATGGTTACTAATCATAATTTATTTTGAAGAATTATATATCATTCTCATATAGTAAATCGAGATTGAATTCTTAATGGTTTGCCAGTACGTAAACTTGTAAAAAACTATCGTTAACTTTTAAAAATTAAATTGAATTTTGAATTTATTGACGGGAAAGGGAATTTCAAAATGCAATCGGTTTAGTTATCTATTTATAGACGACAATCATATCACAAATTATACGTTATGCCAGTGCATACTCCTCTTATTAATGTTTTATTCTGAGAGTCTAACGACTCGCCAATAAATTACTCACACAGGGTTTCGTTGTTGAATGCTGGACATCGTCATCAAAGAAGTTTTATGGTCGATATGGGGATCTTGTTCAACAATATGAAATCCTTCTCATTTGAATGTTAGATAGTATTCTGGAGCACGGCCTTATAAAGTGACTCCCTTTTACCAATCAGATCTAAGACTAACCGATGATATTTTCACCGAGCTCGACCTTTAATTGAACTCGAGAGGATTTCATATAATATTTGCTTACAGAGGACGCTGACTTATCCTGGACACTTGGCCCCATCCTGCAATTTTTATTATCTTGAGACTATTCTTATTTTTAAATTTTTGTATTATAATGGGCTTGGAATTTCGATTATCTATTGGTACGTCTTCACTTTTACTTTGAAACAAATTGTACAATTTGGTTAGTGTATAGTTATTTGCAGTTGTAATTAAAAATGTTTTTCAGATTCCAGTTACGTTTTGATTGTGAGCTTCACGTGTATTGACGATTCGGAAACATCGACGGCGATGGTTGAAGTGTATCCGAATGAATCTTGTCAGTATACCGATGCAGTTGATTCATCACAACTGAGCCGGATGGCGTTCAATATGTGTTTTCAGCAAGACAAAATGGACTTATACGTAGAGGAAAATAAGCTACCGGATACATTAGGCAATCTTGCCAAGTGTCAACAGAAATCATTAGCTAATAAACTAATCAGAAAATATGATAATTTTGGTAAGCAAATTTGTATTACGTGAAAAATTATTTGTACGTTGTTCTTAAAGCCCCATTCGCAATTGATCAAGTATCCGCGACGCTATGTGGTACCTTAGCGATATATGGGATTGTGGGTATAGTGGATGATAATAAGACCTTCAATTTGAAAGCGGTGATGACGATGCTACGTTATTAGAGAGAGCTTGAGTACGTGTTTTTCTTGATTCATTGCGCTTTCTCAAGACATTCTCCATACGCTCACATCACGCTCTACACGAAAACAAGACACGACCCTGACTGGCTCGATTTGTCATTAATCTCAACGGCCATATCAGGATCCAGCTACGCATTAAATTATTGTACCATGTTGTGGTACGTACCATTCACGATCATTACGATCAACTACCTTACGAAAGGCCGTTGGTCTCTTTCCAGGTACATTGTAATCGGGTTCTCTCCATTAAAAACTGGCTGCCACCATAATACTGAAACATTGTTTATTGTGGTGTAAACACAAATAAAACAAACAAACATTCAATTCACTTTCTATATGGATTGTTTGTTTCCCTGGAACATTTGTTACGGGTGTGGCATGCCAGTAGGGGACGACGACTCTTTCCGGACACCTGGTCCTATCCCGTTCTTCATCTTGAGACCATTTACACATCTAATTTGTTGTGTTCTAATGGACTTGAGTTTCAATTGTCAATTGGAACCTTTATATTTTTACTTATTACTGTTTTATGCTTCATAAATTGCAATACATTTTCACGTTTATTATAGACTACTTTTTATGCAGTCATTGTTCTTTCACGTGACCGATCCATTATATCTACAGTTAGGACAGTGTTGTGATCTACAGTAAGAAGGGACAGCCTTTCTTCTAAGTAGATTTGAATCCAACGTTTTCGTTCGAAAAACGTATATAGAATGGTTGTGTAGATTGAAGTATTTAACCTCGCATTGACACTTCCTTCTAAGTAGATTTGAATTCAATGTTTTCGTTCGAAAAACGTATATAAAATGGTTGTGTGATTGAAGTATTTAACCTCGCATTGACACTTCCTTCTAAGTAGATTTGAATTCAACGTTTCTCGTTCGAAAAACGTATATAGAATGGTTGTGTAGATTGAAGTATTTAACCTCGCATTGACACTTATAAAGGGACATTAGCTATGTTTTTTTTTCCTTCAAAAATAATTTATTTTTACAAATTAGTTTGATGTACCATAAAAAATCATATTCCTATATATTTTGTGAAAATTGCTTGAGAAACACTTGTTTGGCACATTTCAATTGTAATTGATTATCTCTACCTTACTATTTGTAAATGAAAACCATATAAAGTTCCTACACCAATCGTTCTACGTTAACAAAGGGTGCAACTCGGCTCCTAAGATCATTTAAAGTTGTCAGTTCGAGGTATATATTTACGTCCACACAACCAAATGCAGTGCACATGCAGAAAGATCGCCATGACAAACGGTAGAGCTTGTTACTTCTATAACAATTTTATGCTAAAATTTATGTAATGGGGTTGTGGTGTTTAACATCATAATAATAGGATTACAGCATAGCAAATCCACGTGGGCTAACCGTACTGGCAACATTCATGAGCTAAGTATAACATCCTTCTTATGTTTGTTCCACAAGGGCTACTCTCTCATTACGTTTATAATACGTCGATATACAAATATGAGCTATACACAGTCATAAAAAGTCTTATATTCCTATATATTTTGTGAAAATAAGGCCAGATCCAGTGTGGTATTCATATACAAATAGTAAGGATCAGCTTTTCAATTGCAAGTGAAAAAGTGCCAAACCCAGGTTTCTGAGGCAATTTTCACAAAATTTATAGGAATTGAAGAATTGTTATGCTTTTGTATATCTCTTTTTTTGCTATTGTATATCAATTTATATAGTAAAAAGGGGAGGGAATAAAATTTTGAAAAAAAACAACTAATGCCCCTTTAAGTTTATATAATTAGTATATCATTTGTCCTCTCATAGTGGTAGATTTTTGGTTATAAGCTAAGTTATAAGGAGTAATGATAAAATGAAAGTACATATAGCATTTGCCAACATAAGTATTTGTATTTCTAATTTCAGACCAGTCAATACTACAAATTGATAACAGAACAACAACATTAAAGCTAAGAAGAAAATTAGACAGAGAAAACGAAACTTCATCCATCCTTAAATACAATATAATTTGTGTCGCAAACTTAACAGATGCAAGTGCCAGTTTTACATCAACGTGTCAGGTATCAATAAATATAGCGGATGTTAATGATAGTCCCCCGCTCTTGCAAAACGAATACATAGAGGCAACAGCGAAAGGCAACGTAAGTTAGATTTTCAGTATCATTCATCAGAATTTCAAATCAAAATCTATACACATTGTACATGTATCTAAAGATTAAGAAGAAATAACTGTTTGTGCAATATTAAACTATAAATTTTCATCGAGAAGACGAAAATTGATTGCTACAAATGTACATATCAGTTAGATAAAATATATATTTATCTTTATAAATCGATCGATCAATCAATCAATCAATCAATCAATCCAACTGGAGGTTTCAGGTAAATGAAACAAGCCTGTCATTTATTTGGGTATGCCATATATTGGTTGAAAGACGTTTGGTTGAATGGTGTTTATATCACACTTAAAAAAAATTAAATATTATAAACAAAATACTAAAGTTATAATGCTCAAGACGATCGTTTCTGTCAATTAGACTTCATCAGCTGAGCTCCAACTTTAAATAGGTTTTCTAAAGTGAAAATGGTATCAGACAAGGCCAAATAATAAATCTAAACTTATAATCAAAATCCGTCTAAGAGTAACCACTGTAAAAAGATGCTATCCTAGCATTAGAAGAATTTAAAATTTAAACGTGCTAAATGATATGCTGGTGGCCAGTTTTAACGGTTGAGACGTAAACTGTCAAACTTTCTCACAAAATCAGCTTAGGTTCCAGCGGGTCTCGAACCCACACTGACAAAGATGGGATGGGATACTTAACGGTTTAAAGCACGATGTTCGGCCACGAAGTCCCCTAGGGTGAAATAAGTAAAATATATTGTGGATTTTGATACTCTTTCAAATGAATATAAACAACCGATTGTGAAACAGAAATTAAATAATATATGCATTAACACACATTTACATTGACAGGAATATCCGGTTCTTGTAAACAAACACACACGCCTAACAATTAAAACAAAAAACCAGTATTAATGAATTAAGCTCCCATAGCGCGTTAAGTGTATTAACAAATATTTATGAGTCTTATTTCCTGATTGTCTACTCCCGACCCACAAGCCTAAAAGGCATTATTAATGACACAATGAATTTATACCTATCAGAAATGCCAGAAGTTTATCTCTTTATTGCGGTCTTGGGAATTGATTTAATGAACATATCATACTTTTGTTAGAAAAATGCAAATTGAATCCGGCATAAATAGTAAATTGTTGCTCTTAGTGACTTTTATAGATTGTTGGAAAATTACAATCACTACTCCAGCTCTAGCTCTGGCTAAAATTTACTCATTCGAATGAAACGTTTATTTCAACATCCAAATACAATGAAATGTAGCAATTTACTGAGAACATTTCCCCTGCAACCCATTAAAGTAGAAAGGAACAAATGTCTAGCCAAAAAGCAGGAACTTATCTAATTATGTCTTACAACAAAAATGTAGAATTTACAGATCGAAAAATGGCCAATTGTGACCAGATGTACCCAGTTATAATTTTATGTAATTTGAATTACTTAGTTATGATATTAAGTCATCTGATGTACCCTGTTATAAATTTAAGACATCTGATATACGCTGTTATGATTCTAAGTCATATGATGCACCTCGTTATAATCTAGTCATCTGATGTATCCTGTCACAATTTTTAGTCATCTGACGTACGCTATTATAATCTTAAGTCATCTGATGTACCCTGTTATAATCTTAAGTAATCTGATGTACGCTGTTATAATCTTAAGTCATCCGATGCATCCCGTTATAATCTAGTCATCTGATATATCCTGTCACAATTTTAATCATCTGATGTACGCTATTATAATCTTAAGTCATCTGATGTACCCTGTTATAATCTTAAGTCATCTGATGTACGCTGTTATAATCTTAAGTCATCCGATGCATCCCGTTATAATCTAGTCATCTGATATATCCTGTCACAATTTTAATCATCTGATGTACCCTGTTATAATCTTAAGTCATCTGATGTACCTGTTATAATTTTAAGTCATCTGATGTACGCTGTTATAATCTTAAGTCATCTGATGTACCCTGTTATAATTTTAAGTCATCTGATGTACGCTGTTATAATCTTAAGTCATCTGATGTACGTTGTTATAATTTTAAGTCATCTGATGCACCCCGTTATAATCTAGTCATCAATTGTACCCTGTCACAATTTTAATCATCTGATGTACCCTGTTATAATCTTAAGTCATCTGATGTACGTTGTTATAATCTTAAGTCATCTGATGTACCCTGTTATAATCTTAAATCATCTGATGTACCCTGTTATAATCTTAAGTCATCTGATGTACGCTGTTATAATCTTAAGTCATCTGATCTTCCCTGTTATAATCTGTACACTGTTACTATTTTATGCCATAATTTTATGTTATTTCATAAAACATATTATACCCCATTGTTTTGTTAGGCCGCCTGAAGTACCAAGTTGTAATTATATGTCAGCTTTAGTTATCTACCTTGATGATTCATTATACTCCGTACTCTTCAAATTGTAAAAATATTTGGAAATTATTAACATCACCGCGCTAATTCTCCTCGGGCTTTGTAATTATCATTCAACATTTATTTGTTAAATAACATTCAACCATATATTATTGGCTACAATCGTTCTGACTCTTCGATAGAATGAAAGCCTTAAGGGACCAGTGTTTACTTCAACGTCCGATAAAAATATTGTCCTATGATAAATTGTGGAAGACACATTTGCGTCATTCCATCTTTATGTAGATTGCAATAACAAAACAATGTATTTTCGATTATTGTGAAAACATTCGTATGATATGAAGTACAGTGAAACTTGTTTATAAAGACCCCTCTAGGGACACAACAAAACCAGTCTTTATAAGGAGGTGGTCTTTGTATAGAGGTTGATTTGCACACAAATGGCACTATTGGGGACAGCAAAAAACAGTCTTTGTGGCCAGGTGATCTTTATACACAGATGGCCTCTATAACAGGTTTTACTGTGTACAATTGTTAACACTTAAAATAAGGAATGAAAACATTAATAGTTTTCATACACAACCAAATCCACAAAAACATTTGATCTATACAATTAATGTTATTCTGCATTGGAATTCGAAGAAACCTATAGATCAATGACATAATAAGTTAATACGTAGGACATGCATGATAATATTTATATTTATACACGGTTTTATTTACCTTACAGCAAGTTGTTGAAGCATTGATCATCGATAAGGATGTAACCAGTGACAAAGACTTCAAAGTGGACGTTGTCAACGATACGCATGACCTGTGTAAAATACACATGTTTAAATGTTTACCAATAAAACGTGATCAAGACTACACCTATGAGTACACAGTGTGTCGGTTAAGTAAGACAGTGTTTTATTATCTCTAGGTCAACAAGATCGAGTATGGGTGGGACATACATTTGGTCTCCGTATTGTTTGTAACATTTGCAACAGTACGGATTCTGTTAATAATTTTCTCCCCAAAATTCGATATATATATCTGTCGAATATATATATATATATATATATAAAGAATATCAGTGACTGACTGTTCCAAAAATAAAAAGTGGATAAATAAATAAACATGCCTCCTCCAAGACAGTGTTGATATAGACGTTAACATATGAATCTATTCCTACAAAATACTAACTACTACAAAATTTCATTTAGCATATCTTTATGAAAGGACAACGCTTTCTTTACACCAGGAAATGGTATTTCTATTTCTGATGCAATACATATACTCTTAATCGTTGGAGTGTTCATAATAAATACACGACGTATTCAATATCCATCCATCCATATTCTATAAGAACATAACCTTAAAATGATATTTAAAGAGGTAAACAGGATATTCCCTGAATAATCTTACTTTTCATGTAGATTAACCTGTTTTTTCTCGTTAATTCGCGTGAACTGGAGGAAAAGTATATCTGAGACATTATTGGATTTACTTTAAAAAATATCTACCAAAGATATCTCTCTTTAGGTGTTTAGGAGACAAAATACAAAAATCTGGTGAACATTGGACAAACACGGGCCTCTGGAAATTCAAACGTTGGATGAGGTACCATGAAGGAGTAAGCAACCCCTGTTGACCGGTCAAATCAGCCTAAAGTCCAAAGTGAAATGAAAGTGAAGTACACGAGGAATAAATCCTCGTCTCAATGGGTTCAAGCGACTCAACAACCGCCTAAAACCAGAATCACTTATCGATGTGATAATAGAGCAGAATTATTACATATATGTCATAATGATATTGTACGACATCAAAATTAAGACTGATGAAAACCTGTTGATATTTTCTTGTCGTTTTATCAATATATCCCAGTATTGCTGTTACGTTAAAGTTAATTAATAATCAGTAAATTGTAGTGTATCTCAGTTGATAATTAAAAATAGTCTACGACATGTAACGACATCAAATGCAGATTTTGTTTTGCTGACGATAATATGACGAGAAGCAGACGTACACAAATGGTAAATTAGACACAAAAATGCTTGAAGGGAAACATAACTGGGAATTAAATTGTATCCAATATCTTTCCATGAATTCTCATAAGGTCCTCGCGAGAGCAGCGACAAATGAAATATTCATAGACGGTTTTACTTTCTGTAACAAGGGTAGCCCTCTAGCAGATGATAAATAAAAAAATACTAAAACAATGTATCCGTGAATGGTGATAGAAAGACATACTGATTTGCATAACGAGCTGCAATATACACATATCATATTACGGGATGCCCTTGCTGGACCTGATATCATCCCTCCTTTATTTCATTTACATTTGATGAAGGAATCGAGGGGGTATGACTGGTCAATAGGGGATGCTTACTACTCCATGACCCCTGATCCCTACTATAGATTGTCTCCAGAACCTAACGACTAATACTTTAGTATTTGTGATTTTATGTTCTATCTCCGATCTGCGAATTTAAATTGTAAGGAAACAAAGGTTTGAAAGAAAATGACAAAGTTTTGATTATTTTTAGTTCGATGGACTTTGCCCATCGGGCTTATGCTGTGATGTCAATTTTGCAGCCAAGTGAAATTTTGTGAACAAGATTATTCGGTCCAAAGATCATAATTACCTATGATGTTTTGTCGAGGTCTGTAGTACTATGCCGTGTAGGAGAAGATAAAATGTGAAATCGATCTGATAAGAAACAGATTTTTAATGAATTAAAACAATTTGACTCCTTCTTTGTCCTTAGAAAAATATTTGTTTCCGGTAATGTGGCAATGTGGGTAATTTCTCGACCTACTTTGTTGCTGAAACACGAAAATCGCCGTGTTTAATAAACCAATTAAGCAAATAATCAAGTGCTTATTTTTCTCCTAACAAGTGTGATATACGACGCGACAATATGACTATCTTCTAGTCTGATAATATAAGAAATGGACATTGCAGTATAACTGTTCTATTTACGCCTTCAATATGTTCTATTTATAGGGCTACTGCAGTAGATATAGGTGTTGCTAAACTCGTGTGTTCCGTGTCACATTTCAATTAGCGAGTACACGTGCGCTGAGAAATAGTTCTATATCAAGAGGTTGACAGTTTTCGCTTAACTTATATCACCATAAGAGTAATGGTAAATGATAGAGTTTCTATTAATTGGAATATTAGAAATTAAATTAGTCCTAGTGTAACGTAAATATCGGAAATGGTTATCACGTGTTCTACTTTCATTTCACTATCGTGAAAAAACAGACATACGAATTACTTTAATCCTGTCTGTACATGTCAATGCTTATTTCAGTGACAATAACAAACATTAAAAATTGGGGATATACCTGTTTTAGCATTACAAATGTATATATATATATATAGCCATAAACTATCAAGCTACGTTGCCATTGGCCTTTTGTTTTCACTAAGCAATTTCTTATATAGGAAAAAGTTAAAAACGGCAGTGATTTGAACACAACATTCTGATTGATTCGTTTTTTGAAGTATATGAAATTATAAACTTTCAAACGGTTACAATTAAAGATCTTAACCTAATATTTATACGAGCATCGCTTAAAAGTGGTAGAAAAAGTCCCCCAGAACAAACATAGACTAAAAATATTAAATTATACTTTTATAAGTAAACAGTATTCATAATTTTAGAATACCAAAGTCATTAACCTTGTTTGCCCGTTGCATCGATTTTCTGTCAGCTTTAGAGGGAATAATATATTTTTACCCTTTATCAGACATATCTATGGCTATTATAAGTTTTACTGAAATAAATATTTGTTCTTTTATCTAAAATCAGTTGACTCCGATTAGCACGATATGATATTGCCATATGATGGAATTGTCAAATATTGGCGTCACCGTAATACGTAACAAATGTCTGGTTCGAATGGTAATTATTGTCTAAGTGAATTTCGCAGAGAAATACAAGGATGAAAATGATTGTATATATGTTTGCCTCATGAAAATAGAATATCTTTTGACATTGCAATCGTTAACTGTTTCATTTGATGAGTATAACGATTACGATGATAGCCAACTGACAAAATATTGTATTGACGTCCTAGTCAGTTATTACTAATATATTACATATCATGTTCTATTTGCTTATACTTTTTGATTGTGTTTTATTTTTAGAACAGCAGCAGGAAATGGTTATACATCCATAACATCTGATCCCACATCGATTTTTCAGTCAGTCCGTGTTTATCAAATGTTTTTTTCATATTTGTCTTTTGTCCTACATATGTTAATTGTGGACATTTTGATATGTGTAATTTTATATTCAATATTTTATTTCATATGAATTACATTTCAGTGATAAATACTGTCTCCCCTATCGATACTGTCAACCCGAACAACTTTTGTAAGATTGCGATAGTCGACAACACATTTATTTCTACAACAAACAAATCTGGTAAGGTAAGTTATCTATCACGTTTATATATCTTGTAATTCTACCTTCATCTGAGCAAATAGTACTATTAACAATACCAAAGTTAAGTTTTACAAAAAAGGTCAAAAAATGCTCAATATGATCTTTTTGGTCAAAAAGGCTTCTTTACTTGAGCAATAATCTTTCACTTTATGGATTTGTCACAATAATCGACCTATGCTATAGACTGACACCAATGCAGTGATTGATCTTTTATGTACCTTGTCATCCACGACACGGGACCTCGGGTTTTGGTCTCATCCAAAAGACTCAGTATGCCGAGCGTTTTGTTAAGGAACAGTCACAGATATTTCTAAAGTATTTCACTTGACCTGGCGCAGGGAATCGAAGCTTGGACCTTTCTCTTGCGAGTCGAATGGTCTACTTCTAAACCACCGCAAGCGGTTTCCAAACACATAAATACATTGTCTTCAAATGGCATGCAGCATCTGTAGAATACAACTCAATGACCCATCGGTCATGGTCCAGTGATTATAACATCGTACTTTAAATTACAAAGTCTTCTTAAACATTGACGCGGGTTTGAGCTCATATGAATCGAACTATACTTGAATTTTATGAGCAAGTTCAATTTTGATTTAATCTAAGTTACCTGACGAGTTATCTAATTGATGAGAGTTAGAGCCCCTCTAAAACCTTTGCCATTTTATTTACTAAAGGTCGGTGGTTTTTTCATGGTGCATTATAGCAAGATTGAAATCCTCCATCTTTAAATCTGAAAATGATTCTATAATTTCAAGTTTATTAATATGGCGTAAATAATTTGTCAACAAAGCAATCAAATATCATTATTCCAGTATACAATTTATAAAATGTGACACATTTTATATGACTGCCTGCATTGTTTTAGGTGGTGGCAATATTCCTACCATGCTACCAGTCCTGGTCCCGACTACACTCACGACTTACTTAAGACATTTTACTGCATCTTTGTCAATCTTTCAAGATAAGGAAATGGTAATCCATGGTTTTGGAAACTAAATTCAAACAGGCTTGATATGTTAAGGAACCATTACTACATTAGCATTCCTACATGAATAGAAGTAAAGTTCTTTGGTTTACTTGACGGCGAATAGATATGAAAGGGAATTCTTTTGACAAGACGTAAAGCATCAGTAATGAACAGGGAACAACAATAAAAAATAACCATCTGTAGTCCAAAACAGTTAAAACGTCTGATCGCCCACACAATGCAACAACTAAAGCAAAATGTATGGTGTTATTTTTATAAACAGGAGAAACAGTAACTGTCATCTAATCACTTGTATCCGTTTTGAACGATATCATTTATAGATTTGGCAAACGATATTATTAATATATAGTCAACGGCACGATTATTTGATGTAAACATCATTGAGCATTTAGATAATTGTCTCGTTAATCTCTATCATTTGTATTCTGTTTCAGAATATTCTGAGCTTAGTTTTCAAATCTAAAAAATGGTTGATTTTTTTGTGTTATGTATTCTCTATGCAATCGTTACCTGTTTTCCAATAAATATTTTTAATGTTCATAACAAACTTTTCTACGCCCTTGATCATCAAAGCATAAACAAATAATTAAAATAACCTGATCGTCTACAAATATTTCAACGTAAAATAAACACTCAAATGTATAAGATCTGGTTACAAATTTGTTAACTTTCGGTTGTATTAAATATTTCGTCTGTATAAAGATCTTCGGCTATATCAAATTTTTCGCCTGTGTAAAAGTTTATGAATGTATCAAACGTTTCATGTGTCCAAAAGTTTTCAGCTGTAACAAACTTTCAGCTGCGAAAACGTTTTAGGCTGGAACAAACTTTTGGCTGTGTAAAAGTTTTCCAGCTGTAACAAACTTTCGGCTGTATCTAACTTTCGGCTGTGTAAAAGTTTTCGGCTGTGTCATACTTTTCGGCTGAATCAAATGTGTCTTAATGTTTTCTAAATAATTTTCATTTGAAATAATTGCTGAAATGTAAAAATTCTTTTGTAGGCTGTATTGACCATAATTTTCTTATCGCAAGATAAAGCAAGACCTGTTCGATCCAACATATCGTATACAACATTCATCAGTGGGGCAGCCACGAAGTATGCAAAGGTAAGTGATCATGATTTCAGATATGTTGTATGTTATAAAAATAAATATCTATAAACAGGAGAAGCACAACAGGTCTTTTCACGATAACTGCGGTCATGTAACTTTGAACGACAAAATGATACAGATTCCCTCAAAAACATAGACGTCATCAAGGTAACTGATTGTTTCCTGTGTCATTTCATGGAAATCGGTATCATTTTGCCTTCTAGAATCACCACAGTTATCATGAAAAGTAAGTTAACTGTAAAAACACAAGGAAAAAATATTAGCTCTGATGATAAACTAAGAAACAAAGTATTTTAAACACTATCATTTAATGAGACGTCAACAATCCCTAACAAATTGTGATGTAAAAGTTTATAAAGTGTTTACCGGGAACCTAAACATTTCAGTTCACACTGTGGCATTGCTACTTTCAAACTCTGACGAGAGATCTATTGTTTACATACAACATTCATATGGGAAGTCAGTGAACTTACAGAGTAGTACAGTATATAATTTCATTATTGTTGCATTGTTTTGGTTCGTCTAGCATTTAAGTGTTTTAAATCAGCACAAATATTTTCTTGATAAAAAACAATAGATTTATCATTAATAACTCGCTCCACTCCTGTTTGGTCATACATTGTATTAAAAATCTATACATGTCTATATTAAACCGATCCAAAATTTATTGATCTCTTTTTTTTCTTCAAACTTTTCATGCAATCGCCAATTGCAAAAGTTAAAACTGAATTTGGGTTTCTAAATGTAAAAAGATGTATATTTCAGTACATGGTATTGACTAATAATTGATTATCATTTACTTTTACTATTCAAAAATAAGATTATATCGACATAATTATTCTATGTTAAATATCGAACTAATTCTTTGAAACTTACAAAGATGATCTGCGTTTTTTCTAGGTTTATACGCAAGTTCCGCCTTCGGCCTACTTTTTACGACAATCTAGCACAGCATTTCGCTTGAAATATCCTGGTATCCTTTACATATTTGATGTCAATGCTTTTCAACAACTTGAATCACCATACAATCTTACAATGCAATCGGAAACCCACATTATAAACCTGAAAATAATCAAAGTCGACATCGTGCAAGATACGCAGAAAGCATGCAGTGAGTATTAAAGCATTTCCTTTTCTGGAATTATTGAAAAAATTAAATGGATTTGCAGTGGTGTTAAAACTGTGTTAGCTAACGGACGTTTAATTTATTTACCCATTGTGTTTTACTGTAAAGGATGTAGAAATGACCATAAATTTAATGTCACATTGATCCTTACTAATCACCTCTATACAACCATATCTCAGGACACAATAATTACACGAGTAATTACCCAATTTTAACCATTCCTTTCTTGCTAAAACTACCATAAAACCTTGTAAAAGACCTATATTTTGTCTCTTCTCTTCCGCTTATTTATAGTTTTTATGCTTAAGTTTGAAGTCTCCAAATTGTTAAAACACACCATGATCTTGTTTTAGATTTGACCTGTTCGAGATATATGGGTAAATCAAGCTGTACTTCTGCGTGTGGTATTGGATCTCCGACTGGAAAATGTCAATGGAGATCTGGTAAAAATATCAGCATGACGATGACGTACTCAACATGTGTTCCCGATATTAATACCTGTCCAGATGGTATTTGTGATAGTGTTGAGCAACTCAACCCTTCCATATGTCCACAGGATTGTACATGTAAGATCAGTATTTGAGTGTACCTTTAAACGATAACACCCGAACAATAACTATATTTCTATTAATATTATTATTATTATTATTATTATTATTATCATTATTATTATTATTATTATTATTATTATTATTATTATTATTATTATTATTATTATTTCAACAAAACATTAAACATAGTATAGCAATTGAGTTAAGAATGAAAATTGCTATTTCAGTATTGAATGTCGTTGGAGAAGGGGAACTGGACACCTCCCACAATCCTGCGATGGGAATAAAACGTGGAACGAGTCCATGTTGGTGTGATTATACAACTCAGTGCACCTGCTTTCGTCCATCAATTCCAGAAAAGTCGAATCAACTAGAAATAAAAGTATATAACAGTAACAATACGAAACAAAAAGCTCAGTCGGCATCCCCTTCTCTCGTTCTGGAAAAAGAAAATTCCAGTTCAGGAAATATTCTTCCACAATCTCGTCCAAGAGGTAATTCACTTTTACTGTATATCTTTAATTAGCTATTAAGATCAAATCGATCGAGTCTTTTGATAATAATTTCAGACACATTTAATTGCAGATTTTATTACCTTGAGTTACAAATACATTTTGTATCTATTTTACCTTGTAGCAGGTGCTCCCGACCTGTATATGCATTGTGACTGGAATTGTAGAACCACCATCGCGGCGACAGGTGGTTGCATTGGAGCTATTATGTGTGTGATATTCCTAGCTTGGCGTCTTAGAAAGACAAAATGTCAAAAAAGTAAAACCTTAAAACATGTTGACAGCATTGGATCCATATCAGGAATGCCCTCTGATTATTTGGATGACAGAGATTACAGGACAACACATTCATCTCCACATTGGTCGCCAAAACGATCGACAGAATATTCACAGGTGATTATGATTGCTTTTCTAAAGGATGACACATAATTTTAAAACTGAAAAGAAGCAAAACAGCAGAACTATTCTTTAAGAGTATTTTGTTTTCTGCATGTAATTCAATTGATACGCATTTAACATTTAAGATATAATTCTTAAATCTAACAAAATTTAAACTTCAGGTACGATTTGTACTACTAATAGGTGATACTATTTTGTCTGTTGGTCGGGGACAACTAGCCGGCTAGGACAATAGTAGGCTATTTCGGCTACATAGAACACGATTTAGTGTGGTTTTCTTTAGATCAATCATCAGCTATTGGACATTTTTTTCAAACAGAAGGGAACAATATTGTCGTGGTACAAACTAAAGACGAAATCATACCACAACGGCTACTGGTCCTATCCACTTAATGGTCCACCAGTGGAGTGAAAATGATATAAGTACAGTTCAAGCAGTAAATCTGGCTTAAAACCGTCGATAACAAGATGTATCGTTGGGTTCATCTCGGATCTTCGGATTGCGTATTTGTTCCGATAATTTAACGGTTTATGCTTTAGATTTACGAATGCACTTGATAAATCTACAAAATAATTACAGATGGGAATGAATATAAAAACATATATACCATTTTCAAAACATTTAGGCTGTTCTTTTTCGTGAACAAATGAAAAAGCCGCTCTCACTGGTTTATGCATTTGTTTCATCCGGTCATATACGCTTAGACAAATAAGAAGAACGGAAACACGGGCGACATAACAATCCACGGCCCTCTGGACCGTCGAATGAATGACAGTAGCACTTCTTCGATTAATACATGGATTTATAAATACAAATTGCCATAGTTACAATCAATCAGCGGATGGAAAATCCATGAATCATAAAATATGTATATTTTCAAAGTGACATCGATACCAATGTCATTTTGATGTATTATGCTTTATATTTTACTTGGAGTTTTGACAATTGCTTACAATAACTTATTATCAAATGTTTCACAGACTTATGAAGATTACAAGTGGGAATTCCCGCGGGAAAAGTTAGTTCTTGAAAAAACCCTTGGAGAAGGTGAATTCGGACGTGTCGTGAAAGCTAAAGCCTATGGTTTAAACGGCAAAGAAGGATACAAAGATGTAGCTGTAAAGATGTTGAAAAGTAAGTATTTTGTTGGAACATTTATCTTACTTAGATAGGTAATTTTACTATTAGCATTACGACACTGGAAAACTGAGGTTCTCTGGATTGTAAATCTTCTAACGTTCTTTACGGAATTTAATGTACCTTTTGTGAAATACATTATGTTGGCAAGAAAATGAGTTATTGAATAAAAGAATGTCTGGTAATCGATTCTAGGTCAATGATTGGGGAATACTTTATCCACATTTCAACTCGACCGACCATTCTGTTTTGTTTACCAGGATATGTATAATTATAACTGTAAATATATCACTCCAGACTGATGGGGTAGTTTGTGTAGTAATGATAATATTAACAATTTATGAAGTCCTCAGTTTGAACTTCTTGAAGCAAGAATAAACGCCTACGTGGATTATCCAGCTTCAGAATACACACTGAACTCTGTTATAATGGACATTGCACATCAGAGCGATACATTTTTCCTAAAATTTAAATTCACAAACAAGGGTATAGATACTTTAAACATTAGCACGTTCTCAATCACAAAGGGTACATATCTTAGTTCCACCACATTTTAAACTGTTGACCATGCCTTGTGTTTATATAGCTATGAATCTATTTTTATATATAAAAAATCTCAGATACCAAAGTATAAATCAATAGAATGTCCAGGACATAGATACAAATCCGGTAAAAATGGACAAACACGGACCTCTGGAAACCATGAGGTTAGGGTCCAATAATTACACAGGTTTTGCAGTGCCTAAATACCGACTATCTTCTACATAATAACATGTTCACGTGCTTCGTCTCTCTTCATATACAATAATGCTGGTCATCTCATCACCATGAAGTTTCTATTGTTGACAATGAAAACCTCAAAAATCTTGTTTTAAGAGGTCCAAAATACCACATAGCCCGTTCCTTTAATTGGCGAGAAAAGTTCAGTTTAATCACGCATTCTGCCAAGGATTATTCATTTCAACCCTATACGATTTATATATATATATATATATATATATATATATATATATATATATATATATATATATATATATATATATATATATATATGAATTTTATATTATTTGGTTTGTATTTGACTATGGACACGCGTCGTTTGATACCGGTCAACAGGGAATGCATACTCCTGATTGGTACCTAACCGCCCTCTTCATTACCAGATGTCTTTGTTTGCCCAGTGTTCACATATTTGATTATTTTCATCTTAACATCTTAGGGATAAATACTTTAGTATCTATGATGTCATATATTTATCAGCCGATATCGAACAGTTTACTCAATATTTCAATTACTGAAACATAGTAATTGTAAACTTAGTTTATAGCGATCGTAGAATTTGCGGAATGTTTTCATTTAGTGAGATTCTTTGTGTCCTCTTAACAACTGATCAGCTATGAGTTTTCCCTTGTATATGAAATGGTCATATGTCGATCATGTACCAGCGTAAGGGATCATCTGCAGTGTACAAGCGAAAAGGAATAATAATACTTAAATGTGGAAAGCTGACGTTAGGACATCCTATATCATCACGCTCTTTCGTTTAACATGGTTGTAAATTTCCTGTCTGTATATAATCATTATAATTAACAATACCAAAGTTAGTTTTTAGTTTGACCGGAGAGAGAGAGAGAGAGAGAGAGAGAGAGAGAGAGACAGAGAGACAGAGAGACAGAGAGAGACAGAGATAGAGACAGAGAGAGACAGAGAGAGAGAATTGAAAATTGAAAAAATTTATTTAAGGTATTCATTTCCTGACATATATTGACGTCATACATACAGTGGAGGACTTTCTGTATAGGCTCTTAAACATCACTGGCAAAAGAATATAGACACTGAAGGAGATTATAGTGAAAAATAGTGCAAAACGTGTCCCCAAAACAAATCCTTACAAATAAGACTTATCATTCAATCAATAAAAATCAACAGATTCAGGTGGTAATGGACGAAATAAGTAGCATGATAACCAATTCCTAGGTATCTTTATTTGCGGGTACCACCTTTAGTAAAATAAATTTGTAGATGTTGCCAAAGTTCTCTCTCTCTCTCTCTCTCTCTCTCTCTCTCTCTCTCTCTCTCTCTCTCTCTCTCTCTCTCTCTCTCTCTCTCTCTCTCTCTCTCTCTCTCTCTCTCTCTCTCTCCATTTTTCATTGGGAATTGTATTTCGGTACCAGCTATTTCTCTTAGACGAATTTTGGCTATACTTTTAGAGATATTATTTGGCCTTGTAAAATACCTCTTTCTCTTTAGAAAATACACATACTTTTTAAATTGGAGCTCAACTGATGAAGTCTAATTGACAGAAACGATATCGTCTTGAGCATTATAACTTTGGTATTATGTTTATAAATTTTGTATAAAAAGTAGAAAAGTCCCGTATATTATGCAACTGAGAACAATGACATGTCTTCTTAATTTTCTAGAAGCTGTTTCGAATCGTTTTATCATCCACATCTTAACCGCTTGTGGAATATGCATTTTACAAATTTATCTGGAGGACGTATCATATAATTACAAGCTGATGATTACGTTTATATTTGTACACACAGAAGCCCTTTGATGATAAGGGAGTCTTATAATCTTAAATTTATCACAAAGCAATAGTCAATGTTGAAATCAAATTTCTTTTTTAGACTGTGCGGCTTCCGGGGAATTACAGGATCTTCTTTCAGAATTTAATCTGTTAAAAGACGTAAATCATTCAAATGTCATACGACTCTTGGGGGCATGCACAAAAGGAGGTATGTTATTATTAAATATAACATTATCGTTGTCATGGTACTTCCATCGTTTGTATCTATTTCTTCTTCACAGAGGACCTTTCAAGAACACACCGAATTAAGAAACGTAGATATTTTGTGTACTAGTCTCGTTTACCCTTTGCTTAGCATTAAGCTGACATATTTAGTGGGACAATGAAATCTTTATTTTATTGTTTCCTACACTGGGTTGCAAAATGAGATAATAGTTTGTCTTTGGAGACAACTTTTAGATTTCGACTTTTTTTCAATAAAATAGTTAAGTTGGTCTTCGTACAGTCGTAATTAAGAATCACAAAATTAAAACATTCAGTTTGGTTGCATTAATCTCGGTAATGATTGTTAAAAACAACTAATTTCTGATTGTAAAAATTACATTTACAGGTCCCTGTTATGTTATTGTCGAGTATTGTGAACATGGCTCCTTGTTACACTACCTTCGTGGTGCACGTCTGGAAGAAAATGGGTACGTTAATCATCGATTACGACGTCTCTTCCGGCACCAAACAGACACAGGGGAAGCCATTGAGACTGAAATTTTAAATATCAGACATTTGCTATCGTTTGCATGGCAGATTGCAAAAGGAATGCGATACCTGAGTGAAATAAAGGTAATTGGTTCCATATCCCGGTAGAGATTCTAATTATTTAATTTACTGCTGTATATAAGATATTGATTTTCATAAAAAAAAGTCTTCCTAAAAAATTTCCCGGCCTTTAATGATTTACGTATCAATGATGTTCACATATATAGCCTCCTATATATAGCCGGGTTTGATATACCTTCCATAATGCTGTTTCGTGTTTGTTCTGAATCTTACTGTTTTGCTGTTATTGCATTTTACTCATATTTCTTACATTGTTGTCTTTATAACAGCTATTATTGATAGAAGGATGATTGTCCTAAAAACTGGCAATATGTTGCCTATATCTGACATATCTTAATACAACTTTTTTATGTAACTGATAAGTAATGTGAATAACCGGAAGAACAAAAAATTGTCTTTATGCCAGATGAGATAATTTTGAAAATATGTTGTATTGTCGTTAAAATAACGTCCCACTCAAAAATCGTTCACTCATATCGAGACGTCACCAGTGCCGGTGAAGGGCTCCAAAGTTTGGCCTATTCTCGGCACTTACGGCCATAGAGCAGTGAGGGTTCTTTAACGTACCGACACCTACTGTGACACGGGACCTCGGTTTTTACTGCCTCATTCGAAGGACAGAAAACCAACCTGCCGCCGGATGGACTCTTACTCACGACCTCACGTTTAAGAGTCGAGCGCGCTACCGACTAAGCCAGGTCGGCTCATTTTGAAAATAAACTTGAATGTTCGAATGTTGGTCTATTTCGTACAACCATTAAGCATGTAAAGGAAACGGTTTTAGTTAGAATAATTGAATTGTTTTCATTAACATTGATTTATAACTTCTTCTTAACTGTCTTTTGTTAGATTCTGTGAATGGCATTAACCTATTACCAATTCCATGGGGGCATCCGTGCCCGAGTGGTTAGAGCAATGTGCTTTGAACCATGAAGTCTTTCACTTATGGTCAATGAGCCCCGCTGGAACCTAAGCTGATTTAGTGAGAAAGTTTGCCAGTTTACTTTCAGAAGGCCGACGGTCTTTTCCCGTGTTGTCTCCTACACCATTAAAAAGTGACCGCCACCATATAAATGAAAACTGTTCAGTGTGGTGTGTAACACTATTCAACATTCCAGAACTAAATTCCCGTTTAATGTTTTTATAAAATTCGTCATATTCAATCATAATCAGATGGCTACAATACCTGAAGAATTTGCCATCACTAGAATGTTAATTCAATTAAAATATTTAAGACGCTGGACTATTTTTTGTTAATTCGGTGATATAAAGTGTGTATGTGTGAAATTGTCTGATAGCTTTCTTGACACATTCTTGACAATTTTTGAAAAATGAAGTAATCAATAGCTCATATTTATTTAATATTGCACTTTCATAATGGTATTACACAATAATTTGTCCTGATGTCATCCTATTACTATATTGCGAATCGAATTGTTTTTGCCGGCGTCAAAAATTGCATTAATGCGATTAACCTATTTTTTGTCCAGAATTTTCAAATAAAAACTAGGGTTAACTAAATTTTGTAAAATAGTCGCATTTAAAGTCTTCTGTCGTTTTTTTAAGAAAAACATAATACGTTTTAATAGGTGAAGAAATAGGTATGTTTTATTATGAGTCGGTAATTATTCAGTATAAAAGATGAAATGCTATATCTGGCGCTGAAATATCGTTGAAATAACATTTATTGTTTCTTTACTAGCTCGTCCACCGAGATTTGGCTGCCAGAAATATCCTTGTTGGATCTGGTAAAGTTCTGAAAATATCTGATTTTGGATTGACAAGAGATGTATACGAGGCAGATACATATTTTAAGAAAAGTAAGGTAAGCTTGTAATTGACTCCAATAATTTTGTCTTATAAAATCATCAGCAATTTTAAAATATACTAATTCTATACAATAGAATGTAAATTATTCAGTAAAAGAAAATTTTCTTTTCTATAGGGAAGAATACCAGTCAAATGGTTAGCCCCAGAATCTTTGTATGCTCAGATATATACAACACAGAGTGACGTGTAAGTAATCAATATCGTGACATTAAATATTTTCATGCAAAGTTTGTTTAATTCTTTATTACTTCGTTGTTTAACTTAGTTGTTTTAATAGTTCCACCTAGATTGTATGGCTCTCCAGCCTTGATCAAATATGAAATAAAAGAATAAACAGATAATTCATGAGACAATCGATGCCGTAGTTTTGTTAAAGTTTTATCTTGGTTTTTCCTAGTCTTGTTTGAGTTTTATCTTGGATTTTTTCTAGTCTTCTTTTAGTTATATCTTGGCATATGTGAGGGCGATAAACACCTGTCGTTCTATTAAATATTCGATGGAAATAAATAAATGAATAAATAGATAAATAAATAAAAATAAATAAATGAATACATACATAAATAAATACAATGTTTATATAGTCACTGAAAGAAAAATATGAAAGAAAATTTAAATTATCAAATAAATGGTCATATTTGATTAAACTGCATTTGAGATACTTCTCTCAAATGAGCTAGATTTAATTTTTGCTGGAGAATCAAATTATTATGGTAAGAAATACAGAGAGAAATGATTATATTTGATGTCATTACATCATTTCAGTGCGTATCATGTAATGCTATAATACATCAAGCGTAATATATTTTCTGCTTTTTATTTCTTGAACAGTATTAAAATCATATTTCTAATTATATAGATTATATTTATATATTCGATCGCTGAATATGTTATCTGTTAAAATGAATAATACAATTTTTATGGTGTGTAAAGATATAAAGACGTTTTATTATTACACAAAGCTTTTAGATAGATTACGATGGAGTTTTTTATGGCGATCCATTGCTCCGCTTTAAATATGCAGAACGAAAAAAAAACATTATAAAAAATAAACTTGGGAAATTACTTTAATTCAAACGTTTAGAATTAATTCTTGATATTTATCTAGAAATAGCATTCTCTTAAATTATAAATAAACCGTCATCAAAAGCATATTGGATACGATAATTGCCTCAGAATCATACTAGGTATTGTAAAGGGGAGAAAACCCCTGTAAAGTAAGATGAAATTGTACTTATATTACAAACAGACATTTGATTACCGTAATAACCATTCACTTCCAAGCCTCTTTCGTGTATAATCTTAAAATAATGTTGTTTTATTTTGGCAAGGTTTTAATTCGAATAAATTTGAATATCGTGGCACTTTCATCTATATAAATAATATATCTGATAATATGATATATTTTAACGTTTTTGTTTATATGACATGTTTGAGTCGTGGTTTGATTTTATAAAGTTCTTTGATATTGATTACTACACCGTGATATTGAAGACAGTGAAATTGACATTTACTACGTTATTATCTAGGTGTAACTCTTGAACAATATCGACTATTCATATGAAACGAAACATCCAATAACCAGATAGATTAATAGATATAGAAAGAATGAATTGAACACGCTATCTAAGTTGTTGTAGATTCATCGTACTGCCTTTATTTTACAGGTGGTCATTTGGAATAGTACTATGGGAAATAGTGACTCTAGGTAAGAACATATATTAATTTTGCTTAAATAATTATATATGTGTCGATTCACTATTGAATATTGAATCACTTTCATTTCGTTTTAGAGGTGGTGGGTGGGATTTGTTCTTATTTCTTGATATTTGCCCGTAATTTTATTATTACAATTAACTAAGTTACACTATAAAATATATAGGTTCCAAAGTGTTAACCATCAGAAAAAGTCCATATACAAATATGGTGAATGTTGGAGAAAATAAGTGATCCTGGTAAAGTCAGATATGGGATCAGGTAACCTGTATGAGTAAGCATCTTGTCGCTCAGGCTTATTCGTCCATAGTCAAATTAAAATCAAAACATTTATATATATAAGCGGGGGGGCATACCAAAAAAAGAAATTGTTCCACACCTGAACATGTATCCTGTACATAAACTGTATCTAGATCCCACATTACCTTGAAGTGGTGTCCATAAGCATTAATACTTTTTCAAATATTACACCGAAATGTTCCGGATAATCATTCTCTCTCATTCTCATTCTCATTCTCTCTCATTCTCTCTCTCTCTTTCTCTCTCTCTCTCTCTCTCTCTCTCTCTCTCTCTCTCTCTCTCTCTCTCTCTCTCTCTCTCTCTCTCTCTCTCTCTATAATTACAACACTACTAATTGAGGTAGGAGTTGTCTGTCGACTGATAATTATGTGCAATTTGTTTTTAAAAGTTATATTCCTTGCTGGTTTTAAAAATGGACAGACAAGTAAACTTTTAAAAAATATTCACAATTTCCGTATTTGCATGTTGAGAAATTTTAATATGTTGACATGAATTTAACAGAAATATTTTTGTTTTGCATATTTTTTTTTAAATAAGATGAAATAAAAGAAACAGTTTTTTTTATTTAATTTCCCAAATACGCGTCGCAAACCCGTACATAAATATTGGAAGCGTATTTTTAAGAGAGATTAGACAAAAATTGTCACCTAATTGTCACTCCAGTATAATTGTATAAATCTCAAAAGGTGCATATAATCTACATAAAAAGCATCTTTTTTATTTATTGAATAACCCGACTGTATACATATTTTTAAATCAAGTAAGTATTTTTAGTTTTGAGTTTAAATTAAAACTTGAATCATTCAAGCAGGGACAAACGAAGATCGCTGATTCAAGACTTTTGTCTCTCCTGTCCATATTTGAATTGTTTACAGTAAATGTACAATCATATTATCATACAATTCCATGGTCGTATACTGATAACAAAATTCCTCGACTCGGGTATGAAATGATTCACTACGTCTCCGCTTTGGTGAATCAGGTAACATTCAGGCCGATAACTCGTACTGACAAATATGGGAACAAATTGTAGTGTATACATGTATGGCCGTCCTTTACCTAAAAGTCATTTCGGGTAATACGCCAGACATTTTGCGTTAAACATACTCCACGAAAACAACTTATTGATATGTCCAATTTTATGTCTTGTCACCCTCCTCTTAATCAAAGATGGCTGCTTTTACTATAAATAGCATAGTTTAAAAAAGATTTACATTTATAAATGGCTTATTAACTCAAAATGGATTGATCTTTTTATGTAAAAATATATAATAAATTTGTTAGAAGTCATCTAAGGATCATCATGACAAGTTTCAAATTGATGAGTAAAGATCAAGGTCATAGGCACATACATTAGTAGAACATTTTAGTTAATTGTAAATTTTGATACATTTTCGACTTATTCTCAGGACCAATATTAACGACACATGGTAGTAAGTACCCCTGTATTAAGCCGATAAAATTTAGGAATGACAACGGGATAGGACTAATAAGGCTCCAACAGGGACAGAAATGGTAAAAAAATAAGAACATGTTTTAATATCTCCTTCTCATGAACCCAAGATTACAATTATTTCAAATTAGGTATGAATGAATATTTAGTCCACAGCCTTATAGTCTATGCAAACAAAATGTATTCATAAAGGAGACACTAGAAAATGGTTCAACCTATCTAATGAAATTCAGTTTCTTGCAAATGACCAATTAACTCAACACTAATTTACCTTTTGTATATGGAGATATATGAGGTAATTGTTAGGAATTGTCCGAGGATCATTGTGACAGACTTTGTAAGTCACAGGGTCAACAGTCAAGGTCAAAGACAATGAAATAAATGAAAAATGTCAGCTTGGTGGGAACTTTTAGAATATTTGACTTCTTTCTAAGAATCAATGGGTCGATTTAACCGAATTTGAATGGGCCTCCAAGGTGTGTTACTCTGTTTTTGTGGTATGTTCAAAAGTTTGCATTTGAATGCATACCTTGATATTTTATCAATTAACAGGCGCTCCACCGTATCCCGGAATTCCCCCAGAGCGACTATACAACTTACTGATAGCTGGTTACAGAATGGACAGGCCAGAGGGCTGTTCCGATGAGCTGTATGTATTGAACTTTCCTGTACTATCACTTGACAAAAAAAAAATTAAAACTGTAAAATACTATACCTTCAAAAGAAATTGTACTTAATTATATATTTAAGTTATATATATATATATATATATATATATATATATATATATATATATATATATATATATATATATATATATATATATATATATATATATATATATATATATATATATGATTATTTTTGTTCTTTATTGCAAACAAAGACATTTAGTCAACTAATGTCTCTTGTTTCTTCAGATACGCTGTTATGCAAAAATGCTGGAAGTCTGAGCCAGCCGCCAGACCAACCTTTGCTGATTTGGGAACAATTTTCGATCAAATGCTACAACAAAGGACGGTACGTACTATGGAAATCCTTGGGGTTTCTATTTGATATGAATCTGTCATTTTTAGTTTTGTCAATATTATATGATATTAGATACTAAAATGCATTGTTTCTTTGTAGGAATATTTAGAAATAACTGGCGGCTTTGAAGATGCAAATCCAGATTTGTTCGATCGACATTTTGATAATACAAATGGTAAGTGTGTTTTATTACCGCCATACGCAATATATTCAATTATACGGTGAGAGCCAGATTTTGAAGCCGAAGGAAAAACACAATGACAATGTACAAACGAAATTAAGCGCGTATATTGACAAACTTCCGGGTATGACATAATAGTGAACTGATAAACTTCAAGGTATGACTTAATAGTGAACTGACAAACTTCCAGGTATGACTAAATAGTGAACTGGCTAATTTCCAGGTATGCCTAATAGTGAACTGACTAACTTCCAGGTATGACTAGAAAATAAACTGACAAAATACCGGGTATGACTAAATAGTGAACTGACAAACTTCCAGATATGACTAGAAAATAAACTGACAAAATACCGGGTATGACTAAATAGTGAACTGACTAACTTCCAGGTATGACTAAATATTGAACTGACAAATTTCCAGGTATGACTAAATAGTGAACTGACAAATTTTCAGATATGACTAGAAAATAAACTGATAAAAAAACCGGGTATGACTAAATAGTGAACTGACTAACTTCCAGGTATGACTAAATATTGAACTGACAAAGTACCAGGTATGAATAAACAGTGAACTGACTAACTTCCAGGTATGACTAAATGGTGAACTGACAAACTTCCAGGTATGACTAAATAGTGAACTGACAAACTTCCAGGTATGACTAAATAGTGAACTGACTAACTTCCAAGTATGACTGAATAATGAACTGGCTAACTTCCAGGTATGACTAAATTGTGAACTGAAATACTTCCAGGTATGACTGGATATTGAACTGACAAACTTCCAGGTATAACTAAATAGTGAACTGACTAACTTCCAAGTATGACTAAATAATGAACTGGCTAACTTCCAGGTATGACTAAATTGTGAAACTGACATACTTCCAGGTATGACTAAATAGTGAAACTGACATACTTCCAGGTATGACTAAATATTGAACTGACAAATTTCCAGGTATGACTAAATAGTGAACTGACAATTTTTCAGATATGACTAGAAAATAAACTGACAAAATACCGGGTACAACTAAATAGTGAACTGACAAACTTCCAGGTATGACTATATATTGAACTGACAAATTACCAGGTATGAATAAACAGTGAACTGACTAACTTCAAGGTATGACTAAATGGTGAACTGACAAACTTCCAGGTATGACTAAATAGTGAACTGACTAACTTCCAAGTATGACTAAATAATGAACTGGCTAACTTTCAGTTATGACTAAATTGTGAACTGACATACTTCCAGGTATGACTGAATAGTGAACTGACAAACTTCCAGGTATAACTAAATAGTGAACTGACTAACTTCCAAGTATGACTAAATAATGAACTGGCTAACTTTCAGTTATGACTTAATTGTGAACTGACATACTTCCAGGTATGACTGAATAGTGAACTGACAAACTTCCAGGTATGACTAAATAGTGAACTGACTAACTTCCAAGTATGACTAAATAATGAACCGGCTAACTTCCAGGTATGACTGAATTGTGAAACTGACATACTTCCAGGTATGACTAAATAGTGAACTGAATAGTGAACTGACAAACTTTCTCATATGACTACAAAATAAATTGACAAACTACCAGGTATGACTAAATAGTGAACTGACTAAGTTCCAGGTATGGCTAAATAGTGAACTGACAAACTTCCAGATATGACTAGAAAATAAACTGACAAAATACGGGTATGACTAAACAGTGAACTGGCTTATTTCCAGGTATGACTAAATAATTGAACTGACAAACTTCCAGGTATGACTGAATAGTGAACTGACAAACTTCCAGGTATAACTAAATAGTGAACTGACTAACTTCCAAGTATGACTAAATAATGAACTGGCTAACTTTCAGTTATGACTTAATTGTGAACTGACATACTTCCAGGTATGACTGAATAGTGAACTGACAAACTTCCAAGTATGACTAAATAGTGAACTGACTAACTTCCAAGTATGACTAAATAATGAACTGGCTAACTTCCAGGTATGACTGAATTGTGAAACTGACATACTTCCAGGTATGACTAAATAGTGAACTGAATAGTGAACTGACAAACTTTCTCATATGACTACAAAATAAACTGACAAACTACCAGGTATAACTAAATAGTGAACTGACTAAGTTCCAGGTATGACTAAATAGTGAACTGACAAACTTCCAGATATGACTAGAAAATAAACTGACAAAATACCGGGTATGACTAAACAGTGAACTGGCTTATTTCCAGGTATGACTAAATAATTGAACTGACAAACTTCCAGGTATGACTAGATATTGAAATGACAAAGTCCCAGATAAGATTAAATAGTGAACTGACAAACTTCCAGGTATGACTAAATAGTGAACTGACAAACTTCCAGGTATGACTACAAAGTAAACTGACAAACTTCCAGATATGACTAAATAGTGAAGTGACAAACTTCCAGGTATGACTAAATATTGAAATTACAAACTCCCAGATATGATTAAATTGTGAACTGAGAAACTTCCAGGTATGACTGAATAGTGAACTGACAAACCTCCAGGTATGACTACAAAGTAAACTGACAAACTTCCTTACATAATCAGCTGCTTAGGTCGGAGTTCGATTCGGGTTTGACTAGAAATAACATGTCAATCTATTAACACTTTTTTCTGATTGAAATAACAGATGTCAATCTATTAACACTTTTTTTCTGATTGAAATAACAGATGTCAATCTATAAACACTACAGGTATGACTACAAAGTAAACTGACAAACTTCCAGGTATGACTACACAATATACTGACAAACTTCCAGGTATGACTACAAAGTAAACTGACAAACATCCAGGTATGACGACAAAGTAAACTGACAAACTTCCAGGTATGACAACAAAGTAAACTGACAAACTTCCAGGTATGACTACAAAGTAAACTGACAAACTTCCAGGTATGACTACAAAGTAAACTGACAAACTTCCAGGTATGACAACAAAGTAAACTGACAAACTTCCAGGTATGACTACAAAGTAAACTGACAATATTCCAGTTATGATGACAAAGTAAACTGACAAACATCCTTACATAATCAGCTGCGTAGGTCGGAGTTCGATTCGGGTATGACTAGAAATAACAGATGTCAATCTATTAACACTTTTTTATGATTAAAATAACAGATGTCAATCTATTAACACTTTTTTCTGATTGAAATAACAGATGTCAATCTATTAACACTTTTTTATGATTGAAATAACAGATGTCAATCTATTAACACTTTTTTATGATTGAAATAACAGATGTCAATCTATTATTTTATTTTTTCTGATTGACCATTCAGAGAGTATAATGTTACTAATATTATTTACAATACAAAAGTAATAGTTTTTACAAAAGAGACCATAACAAATGCTCAAGAATTCGTCCGTTGAGCTCAAATTCAATATAAATGGATATTTCTGTAAGATAAAGTGGTATCATACAAGGCCATGTAATAAATCTAAATGTGTTGTCAAATCCGTCTAAGAGTACTCTCTGTAAAAATGAATATCTTAACTTTTGAGACGTTCCGAATTTAAATGATGATTTTTGAGAAATTTTACTTTTGTATAAAATTATCGGCTGTTACCGGAATACCAGGTACTGGGTTTATGTACACCTCCCGGGACTCAGTCGGTCAACCACCTAAAAATAACAAACTATGGCATTATGTTATATCGAATGGACTGTAAATGGTAAACGAATAATCTTTTAGTATTCTTGTGCTCTTTGTAAAATTTTGACATATTTCTTACTACAAATTTTAGTGTATTGTTTTTGTACCTTTTTTTCTCGCGTGGGTTTTTTAAGAAGAGTTCAGGAATATCATACAGAAATCATACATATGAGACACCTTTCAATATCATGTTTTTTTGTCTACATGTTTTCCTATCAACTGATATATTGTTTCTGTTGATTTATTACAGTCACAGATCAAGTGAACAACAGTCCAGCAAATGGGAATCCTTATCTGACCCCTACATCTGCTGTAGATAGAGACGATGATTCCGATAGAAAACCACGTGACGTGAAGGTACATGATGACGTGGGACAAAGTGCAAATATGAAACACAAAACGACAGGTTCAACCATTAATGAAAGTGAAAATGTTGCTTTACTTCTCAATTCAAGGACTGTTGTTTTTTCCAATTCGTTTGACAGTGAGGACGATTTAAATGTTCGACAGACGGGTTTAGGGCAAATATATACCTAATTCCATGCTCTCATGTTTACAGCATAACATATATTGATCAATCACCTGTGGTTGACTGAAGTTTGAATCAGCATTAGCATTGTAAATATTGAATTATTAATGCCCACAACTTTCATTTAATGATGAAGACATGTTACTGTTACTGGTTAAGTTGTATATATGTATTATATACAGCACATATATGCTCACGTTGGAATTTATTAATTTAATGTATAATTTGTACTGAAACATTCTGAATTTCCCATCTCATTTTGAAATGTTAATAACGTTATTGTGTTACAAATTCCTTTGCCATTTTTGAAGCACTTTTTGACAATTGTTTAATTGCAACTGAATCTTTTCTAATGTTTTAATTGCCCTTCTGTGGTGAATGTACATGTTTATTTGTCCTAAGGGCCATACTCGGCATACACCAGTTAAACGAAGGTATTCCGAATTTAATGCAAGAGTCGAGAACTGAACTATGTACTCAGGAAAAAGTCAACAATTTGAAGCAGGTAAATCGACAAATTTTATAACAAAATCCACCGAGGACCCTCCAAGGGTGACTGCAAGAGAAAATATGCGATCTAATTACATGGGAACGGAGCTACAATATGTATTGATATAGGGTTCTAACTTGTTTATATGTATACAAATTCGTCAGTACACTTTACAATACACAATCATTAATAGTTCATTTGTTTCATTGATTCTTATCACATGAAATATAGAAAAAAGAGATACATTGATTTCTTTGCGTCATGGTTACCAAAGCTGAAATAATATTGACAAGATTATGTTATAACGGGATTTCTTGCTATCCGATGTTCTTGTTCAATGATGTTCTGGTTAATAACGGATATTGTGGAAAGTAAAGCAGAATTTACATAAAAAATTTTCAAGTGGGGCCATATTGCATTTAAAATCCATTTTAATTTAGAATGGTATTTATTACATGCAATGAGACATGTTTTATATGTAAATTCGGACTCTATTCTCGTATTCATTTTTAGAACAGATATATTGTATACATTTAGTTGGCAAGTTTTGCACACAATTATATCCACTTAAACCTGTCACCCCTATCTATCTAAACGGTACGCTCTTTTCTACCATTTTGACCGTCCTGTTTAAATTGTTAATAAGCTATCAAAACATTTCAAATAAATTTCAAAACTGCATGTAGGGGTACTTAGCCATTCCGAATATACTCAAAGTCCATTCACGACTATTTCATTATACATGTATTTTTATATGTCAAAATAAACAAAACTATTCTTAAGGTCAGTATATATATATATATATATATATATATATATATATATATATATATATATATATATATATATATATATATATATATATATATATATATATATATATATATTTCCAATATTTTGTTTTTTATTATACATTACACACATTGTGAAATATCAAATCTGTATTCAAGCGTTTAATAAAATGCATTTACAAAGATCAAGTATTTTTCAATTAGTTTTAAGTAGGTTACGTTTGTTTTTATTGACGTATCGTAATATACATATGCCGGTCTTATTACTTCATCAAACGGCAGTCTGTTACAATTTACAATTGAATTTAATTTCAGATTTTTTCAAAAAGTAGACGAACATGTCTCATTTGTGAGATAAAGTTTCGTATGACATAAACTGTCTTTCACTTTCAAGATTTATGATATATGGTTCATTTTAAGAAGACGTATGTACGTCACTCTCGTTTAGTTTGGATCAAAACCAAGATGAGTGACTGCCGAATGACTATTTTTTCGATATCAGTTTTCTTGAATATAATGAATACTATAAACTATTTCTCATCGGAGCATGAAAGAGGATAAATTTAGGTTGAAAATGAAAGAGGGCAAATTTAGGTTGAAAATTTGTGATCCTTGAAATGTTTACTTTTATCCATACGGTCAAAATAAGAGTTCACAGGAGAATGCAACGTTTTCTTTTAATGATAGACGAAGACTCTAAGTTGACCAATTATGTTTTATGAATAATTTTATAGAAGATAATAATACATACACAATCAAAGTATTCCTACGATATCCATTTGAGTCGGACAGTTTACCGCTAATTACGGAGATAAAGTCTAGCTGTTACCGAGAAATATAGTTATAAGTTTTTAATATACAATAAAATGTGAAATAAATTTGATCACGCAGCTATTAATGCAGATAAGTAAATGATTAAATGGAGAGAAATTTTAAAGGAAATATTTTCTGAGGTCTTATTTTCGGACATATGTGAAACATTATTATAAATTCATACGCGCCAGGTCAACCAATTCTTTAAAGACTGCATTTCCTGACTGCAACTAATCCTAAACATCAGCAATGATGACTTGTCAAAATGCAGTTCTTGCAGAATATATAAAATTTCAATTTAAAGAGGATAAAGAGGATGTAATTGTGTTACAACTGTAATCATGATGTGATTTTTAAGCAACGGGGCACCTGTCCATCATTATTCTAATATTACCCGTGGATGTCATCAGCCTACTTACCATAGATACCTACGTGGTGTTCGTAATGACAGCCATAAGTTTCATACGAACATCTGGAAATCTAGATGTGGGATAAAATGTATTGGCGGAAAACCCCGTCATGACATCGCGGTCAATTTCAAATCATCCAAATTGTGATTTAATCCTGATTACAATCAATTCCGAAATTCTGAAGTTTTTTACACTGACGTCTTTAGTCTTTTTTGTAAACATTCTTAAAGAATAGCATCGATTTCTGGAAAATTCGTCAGACTCCACTAAGATAAAACTAACTAGTATTTTGCACGGTTCTAACAATACTTAGACTTACTGTGTACATGGTGTATTCATCTGCAAAACATTGAATAAATTATGTTTTCTTGGCTCAAACAAAGCTAATTAATTAAATAGTAACAAAAAAGATCACTTTCCAGCTATCCCTTACCATTAAAATGCACATCCTACTCAGATCAGATCGGATATACAGTTTATACTAGTTTATTGCATTTGAAACAAGCGACAAATGTCACCAAGAAGTCGACTTGTATTTACTCTTAAAATCTGCATTTTCTCATTTTCTGTGATTTAATTCTTTTTGTATGTAACCATTGTATCTTTTCTTTATCCCACAATTCCTAATCATTTACGTAAATTTGAGCATTTTAAAAAATTCAGAGCTTTTTCGCTCCTTCAGTAGTGGAAGACTGTCAAAGCAGACGCCATATGCTTCATTTGTCGTAATCTATAATGAAATGACGAAAGACTTGTAGATCATTTAACTGATCTTGATTGGAAACATTACAGAATGCGCTGATGCATTCAAATATGTGTAATGTGGCGGCATACCGAAATGTTCAATTAAAGCAAAATTCCCGGTGTAATCTAATATACTTGGCGAAAGGTAACAATTGATATTTCTTTAATCATCACAAATGACATCTCTCTCTCTCTATCTTTCTATCCTTATCACACACATACAAACTGTGTGTATATAGTTTGTGGAATTTAACCGTTCGCTGTATAAATGTTTCCTAATCAAGCCAAAGGTTTAAGTTCGAATTATAATCAGGTCAAAATTAATTCTTAAAATACGGATAACTAATATAAGACTCAAAACCATGTTGTGTTAGCGTTGAAATGTAAAAAAATCATTTATTAAATGAATTTGCAATGGCAAATGTTTTAATTATGACAAAAATTATTTTAATTATACGATTGATCTATTGTATGGACCCATACCCTATGTATATACTACAAAATAGTCCTTAACACTTCACACCGTTGTTATATCTACCTCTTCACCGACCTTTACACTTCCATCGACAGGTGTACGTGGGGCATTTGTAGCGGGTGTGGCGTGGTAACAGGGGATGCTTCCGGATACCTGGTCCCATCCCGTTTGGGATTCGCAATTGTTTTTCATGTTCAGACCATTTGTATATCTGATTTGTCGTATTCTAATTGACTTAGAGTTTCGATTATCCATTGGTACTTTTTCATCTTTACTTAACAACCAACCTAGAGTTTAATGGAGTCGTCTAGATATTTGCTTTTAAACATCTAAATATTCCGAAAATGCTCAAAATCTATCTTAAAAATCATCGCTTATTATCTATGGGTTTTGAAACGAATTAAGTTAATAACATACAGTATGCGTAAGGGGAGATAGTACGTTTTATTCTAGAGGTTAATATTCAAAGTGCAATCAAAAGTATAAAAAATTAATCAATGTATCTATAATAAACCAGATATTATTTATCGATCTTTCAGCTCCTACTGTACCTCCGACCCATTTTCGAAAAGACGGGCTAAATGTATACTGAAATTACATGGGCAGTTTTATAATTTTCATAAAATTTGTATAAATCATCTGCATAACATTATTTCCATCTTTTCAGAGAAAGTATAACAATATTTACAAAGTGTCAAGGAGACTGGTCTTATCTTTGACTTAAACAAGTCTATTGATTTTTTTATCTATTTCCTAATAGTTCTTTTAATATCATGCTAAATGTCGTTTTCCTGAAAGTTTCTTTTTTAACATTTATTGATCGAAAATAATAAATTTCAACATCAAACAAGAAGACCTGAATGTTAACGATTTAAATCGCAGTTGAATTAGGCAACTGTTGTGTATTGAAAATTCCATTTAAATCTAACATAAATCTCATCTCTTATGAATTTGTAGCCACAGGAAAATTTTCTTTCCAATTAAATGTTAATATGTGTTTGCTTGATAATAAAATTTGTAAATATCGAAAGAAATATTTTTTCCTAATTCATAAATGCTTTGTTTAACGGTTTTATTATCAAAGCAGGCTTCTTATTTCTATAGACGTCATCAATGCAATTTATCGATGTTAAAACAAATATGTTGGCTTATCAATTTGATATGTAACCAATTAGTTATTCCATGAAGTAAAACGGAAATGGTCGTTCAAAATTTAATTTCTCAAAAGTTTATTTCTACCTATAGAATACTGAGAATTATAATGATATAATAAGAATTCAAACAAATTCACACATTTTAAATTAATAATAATGTCCATTATATCTAATATATTCGTCGTTTTGTAAATATTTAACTATTAATTGAAACACTGAAAGAGAGTATCATAGAAGATATAAAATTACTCTCAGTTCAAGAATAAAACATACAGTGCAGTGTTTAATGTTTTAGAATTCTTATGATGTACAGATTTTAAGATACACAGTTCTTGTGTCGATTATACAGGGAAATGATGAAGAATAAAAATGTTAAGGTACTTATGTTAAAAAGTGTTGTTGATGAAATATTTGATATCAACGGGTACCTTTATTAGTATTTTAGAGGTAAATATACGCTAAATATATTTATAAGAACACAATATTAACAATTATTTCTTTAGATGGCCTAGCAGTCCCCTTTAGACAATACAGATTGTTTCTGTTTAAAACTGAAGAACGTTTGAGTAAAAGTACAAAAAAAGAAAGAAAAAACTATATTTTGATGTAAATGGACACCAAATACAAATAACACCCTCGCACCCACGCACTCATAGACACATTTTTACTACGAACAAACCATGTGAATGACAGCATAAATGATAAATGATTGATGATTGTTATCCCGTTTTTGGAAGTCAAAAGTTTTCCAATATACTTACGCTAAGTAGAATAATTCATTGCTCCCTGCATAGAGTGTTTGTGCTTCAAAAACGGCACAGTGGGATGGATAAGATTATTATTTGTCGCAGGGATTGCACAATCGATATAATGATATTGTTTGTAGTGAACATGGGTCACCCAATAAAATGTCCAGTAATCTGTTCCATTGCCAATATTGACCACTATAATTGTGTTACAGCATTGCGTCTTACTAGTCAACATTTAGATATTCTTACTATCGGTAAAGATCTGATGGCCATGTTTCACCAAAATAAATGATTACTTGTTCGATTGTAGCTTCAGAATCGAGAATTTATTTAACACTTAGTATTTGAATTTTTCTCACCATGGGTGTGACCGGTCGACAGGAGATGCCTGATCCCACCTTGTTTGTCAAATGTTCACCAGCCAGATTTGTGTCCTGAATATCCTGAAGATCGATGCTTTGGTAACCTGTAATATGGCGTTTCCGAGATCCGGAATGGTTCATAAAATACAGCGCACTGATCATGTGACTTTGAGAAAATTTAGGGCACTTTGGTCGCGGTAAATATGAATTAACCATTGAGGGTAGATGATATTAAAATACATCTAAAAGGGAGTGCTGATATGTGGTGCCATGTTGTAAATCAGACTCAAGAGAGAAAAAATGAATGGACGACAATTCATTCTCCAATAAAAATATGAACGTACAACTGAAGCGTATTTAGGTCTATGATACGCCGTCACTGACACTGATGTAAATTTGAGTCAAATCAGGAGTATACTACAAAAGCCTACAAGGTTCAAAAAGTTCATCAAAAAGAAAAAAAGAAAATCGCTTTATTATGCATCAACGCGTTATAACGACTTTTGAAATCACGCAAAAAAGGAATTTTACGACTTTTGAAAGTCGATATTACGCGAAAAAAGTGTTATTACGACTTTTGAAAGGCGATATTAGTCGTTAAAACGCTTTTTTCGCATAATGGCGCATTTTTCGCGTAATAATGCCTTTCCTTTCAAAAAGTCGTTATGACGCCTTTTTCGCGTAATAACGCCTTTCATAAGTCGTTGAAATGCTTTTTTTTTTTTTAGTAATAACGCCTTTCAAAAGTCGTTTTTACGCCTTTGTTTCGCATAATAACGCTTTTCATAAGTCGTTTTAACGCCTTTTTTTGCATAAGAACGCATTTTTTCGTGTAATAACTCCATTCAAAAGTCGTTATAACGCCTTTTTCACCTATTAACGCCTTTCAAAAGTCATTATAATGCCTTTTTGCGTAATAATGCTTTTCAAAAGTCGTTATAACGCCTTTTTTCGCGTAATAACGGGATTTTATTTATTTATTTTTTGCTGGACAAAATTGAGCCTTGTAGACTTTCGTACTATACACCTCTAAGATATAGGAGAATGTTTATGAGTTAAATTATTAGTTGTGGGACCTTTTGTATTAATCTAAACTTTATCACTTACCAGCTGATACGAAGACTATTGTAGGTGCCCGCCATTTTGTCCAAAATATTCCTTAAATTTTGTCACGTGGTGATGAAAGTCACATGACAGACAGTGATCTGTCGAGGGATCTCAGAAACGACGTATTTCTGTATAAATTTAAATTTAGACGAGGGCATCACAATTTACATTAGTATTGTAGAAAAAATTAGACCTATAACGTTAAATTATTTTAATAACAAGGGACACAACAGGCCTATTACATTTTATTGTGGACGGATATTTGTCTGATTGAATCATTTCAATCTCAGTTGGTAGACAGACTAACCTTCAACATGAAGGTCTCTGGCTCAATCAATGATCGTGCCAGGTTTACTGAGGTGAGTTTCCATCTCATTTTTATCGCCGAGATTGGTGGAGGGTAAATTAGCTAGAATTTGAAGTTTCATTCCTTCTGTAGCATGTACAAGTGTAGTGACACTTAAAAAGCCGTAGCAAATACGGACCACTCAAACAAGGACGCACACGAGACATCTCTTTCCCTGCCTCATATGGACAAGCGAAAAAAAAAAGCTTTATGTAGTCACGCCTCTCGTTAATATAAGCCAAATCAAGCAAGCAGCATACATCTATTTCATCAATATAAAAGAAAATTGTAATAATGACATTTATACAAAAATCACAAATTCCAAAGTGTTAATCTTCCGGAGGTTTAGGAGACAACATATAAATCTGATATTCAATTATGGACAAACACAGATCTTTGAAAATCCAGAGGAGGAATCAAGTGCCAAGGGGGAGTAAGCATCCCCTGTTAACAGGTAACACCTGCCGCAAGTTTGTAATACAATAATCCACACAGGATTTTATTAATGAAATGCATGTATATGATAAAGATAAAGGGGTGAATGCGATTACATTAATGGTGTTCATTACAAAATCCATTATGGAAGCATGGACTATGAACGTATTGACTTTAGATGTTTTCACTGCCAACCCAATCACCTGAAATGCATAGTTTAAATGTCATATAACAATATACATGTATCTGATATCAGCCTCGACCTGTGATGTTATAAACCATTACGCCAATACATTAACAAATGAAGCAGCTAGAATTGCAAATATATTGTATGTTATTGCAAACTTAAAACAATCTTTATTATAACTTCAACGGGCGACATATACTTAAAACAAGCGATGCCCTCGTTATGTGTTGGTAATCTTGGGAAAAATAAAACGGTATCGTGCAGCAATTGATTGAACCAAGTGTCTAGTAACGGAAACCAAGAACAGTTTTGAATTATGTCAAGCAGGAAATCTATTTTCATTATATTTAAACCAATTTATGATTCTTATTGAAATTCATTTAGTGAAGAGTAATACCGTATTTCGGTCGACATTTTACCAATTCAAAAGTTGCTCAATAACCGATATATGCAAATAATTTAATCCAAAAATACCGATATAAGGTAAACGGCTTGTAATCCTATATGGTGTTTGTGTTAATCTATGACAAAATTTATATATATATATATATATATATATATATATATATATATATATATATATATATATATATATATATATATATATATATATATATGTGTGTGTGTGTGTGTGTGTGTGTGTGTGTGTGTTTGTGTGTGTTTGTGCGTGCATGTGTGTGTGTGTGTGTTGTGTCTTATCTATGCTAGTAATTTGAGACTAGTTTGTTCATTGAAAGTTAAATTATAATTAAAAGTAGAAACAAGAAGTTTCAGTTTTTTCATGTTATACACTTCACGATAAAGTTTTTGGTTAAATTTGTGAATAAACTCGTTTTATTAAAACGTGGTAATTGAGGTTAAAAACATTTTGCCTGGTACGAAAAAAAAAGAAACTGGTAAGGACAAGGATGTAGAGCGAGTGACACTGTGAGTTATGTTTCCTCTATACCATGATCGCCCACAACAAATAGGATGCAATAAACTATCACCAGTAAAACCTTTGACAGAAATTACTCGTACTGCAATGACATCCATCTGGAAAAAGGCATTGATGAAAATGGAATTAGGTTGAGAATTGCGTCGAGCAAGCTAGTCTGGAAACAGTACAATTAGTTTTCAACTAATAAACATGACCATATATAGTTCATGTTTTCTCTTGTGTATCCGTTTTTGGAAGTATAAACCATAATTACAAAGAAATTACCATTGAAGGTTACAACACAAATTTGTGTTTTATATTGAAGTGAGACTAGAATCTTTATCGAAAATGCAAAGATGAATCACATGATACAAAATGTACATCAGTCTCTATTTACCGTTATAATCACATTAACTTTCACGTAGAGTAGACGTTAATTACTATATAGTTGTTTAATTTCACGGGGAGAAAATGTCGCAGTTTTTCTGAATGGAATTTATTCACGGGTATTAAATTTCGCGCAACATTGGTTACAAATTGCCTATTTCACCATATATATTTAAGGTATATTTATTCACGTGTATTTAATTTCGCGGAATTGCTTTTGACCACTTATATAGCGAAATTCAATCTCAAGCGAATAAAAGCAACTATACAGTAATAGCAATAACTGTTACAAATTACCAATGTTGTTCAGTCTTAGTCAGTTTTACTATAAAGAAAAAGTAAAGAAGTACCAATGCACACTACATGTCCATTAGAATAGGACAAATTAAATATAAAACTGGTATCAACATGAAGAATAATTGCAAAATCCAACAGTATGGGACCAGGTGTCCGGAAGGAGTCGATGTCCTCGGTGAAAATGACATCAATTAGTTTTAGATCTGATCGGCGAAAGGGAGTGACTGTATATAGAGAGGGGAGCATGTCCTGGTATTACGTTTGAGTTGTGAAATGAAAACAGGTAGGATAAGACGGAATATTACTACTCGGGAACGGGAAGTTCGTGATATGGAAATTGAAATCGTAACGTTTGTCATAAAGGGAGGTGATATAAGATCTCTTTTATAAAAATACACATGTATTGTGATCATGTATTGATTTTGCATGTATTAATCCTTTCGTAGTTCAAAGTTCAAGATTTCAATTTTTAACCTGTCAAATGAAATATGCTCAAATTGAGACAAATGACATAATTGAGTGGAAAATCAGAATAATGTCACTTCAATAACAAACCTAGAATTTAGGGCACGGCAAAATCATATCATTGACTTAACCTAGTTTATTTTTCGGTTAATGCACGCTTTAAGAATAAAGGGATTTACTCATTTAGGTGATATCGATTCGAATAAATTGGAGAAAAAAATTCTGATCAAGGAACAACTAGGTTATAATCATTATTTCGGTTTCATGCAATTAAACTTAGTTTTGCTCGAAAAAAAAAAGTTTTACATTGTTTTTGATTTTGGCACTGTAAAATTTTGTTTTTCTTAATTGAACATAATTCTTTTCCAAATAATAAAAAAACTAGCTTTAACTAAAACAATAGTTTCCATTAAGGAAATATATTTTAAACTGACGTGGTACGCCAAAATCAGGTTAATAAGTTAACTGTAATTTATCTCCAGTTAAACTAAGATTTTCTCAGTTGAACCTTGGTTTTGTGTTCCGAAAAAACTACATTTAATTGAAAAAAATACTTGAGCTACTGGACAAGCCCCTGTTTCAAGAGAATTAGCTGTGTATACCCCTAAAACAATATTTCGAGTTTTTGTACTTTTACTACTTGTACTTGATGTAAATAATAAATAAAAACTATACACAGGCATAGACAATCTTATATTCCAATATATTTCGTGAAAATAAGTTCAGGTCCAGTGTGATTTACATATACAAATAGTGAGGTTGAATTAATAAATTGCAAGTGAAAATTGTCAAACTGAGGTTCTCAAACGATTTTCACAAAATATATAGGAATTTAAGAGTTTTGATGACTGTGTATATCTCTTTCTATTATCGTATATCAATCTATAAAGTAAAAAGGAAGAAATTTAAAAAAAAAGATACAGCTTATGGTCCTTTAACTGTGCACATTAATACTCATCATTAATTAACTATTGTAATATTGGCCAAATACGGGATTTTCTGCCAAAACAATACGAAATTTAAAACTTCGCCTCAGGCCAATACGACACACCTAGGCTCAATACCTAAGCCAATATGGAAATCATTGATTAATACCCCTATATTGAAAGGGCATTAGCTGTGTTTTATTTTCAGCTGTATATCTTTTTTCACCATTTGAATTGATATACAATAACAAAATGTGATAAAAACAGGCATAAAAATTCTTAATTTCTTATATATTTTGTGAAAATTGCTTGATAAACCCAGGTTTGGCACTTCTTCAAATGCAATTGATTAACCAATCTTACTATTTGTATATGAATACCACACTGGACCTGACCTTATTTTCACAAAATATATAGGAATATAAAATTTGTTATGTCTGTGTATAGTTCTTATTTGTTTTTGTACATCAAGTACAAGTAGTAAATGTAGAAAAAAAAGAAATAATTGTTTTGGTAAACACAGCTAATGCCCCTTTAATCTAGTAAGTCCGTGTTTGTAAAATGTCCAATGTTCACTAAATTTGTTCATCGTTTCCCGGACATCCCCAAGATAAATACTTTGGTATGAATATTAAGTAATAGTATTGAAAAAGAGAACTGGTCAAAACAAATATCCAAGACGATCGTTTTTCGCCAATTAGATTTCATCATTTGAGCTCTAATTCATAATAGGTGTATATTTTCGAAAGAGAAAGTGGTATGATGCAAGGCCAAATGATAAATCTAAATGTAAAGCCTTAAGATAAACTACTGTAAATGTATTAGTCCCATCTTTTGGGGATTTATATCTTTCATTGAACAAACACATTCTATTTTTGATAAATGAAAACATTACGTAATCATCGCCTATTAATGTTTCTATAAACGTTTTCAACCTTATGCATTCATGATTATATAATTGTGAATTCACGACACAAATATAAAATTCCCGGAACACTAACCAAACTGTTATATTTTAACACGTGAAAGGAACAAGTAAAACATTTCACAGGTGCAATTAATGACACTCGTGGGAATTCTATGTAATAAAACACATGGAATCTTCATATTCCCCTGTCTCCTTACACTGCATAAATCGATGATTTGTTTTGATACCATCAATGTTAATGTACAGTTTTGTAATAATCGAGGTTTCATCTTTTTCCATGATTTTGTTTAAATAAAATAGATGAGGCAATGAGTGTGTAAAATATCTGTAAGGCTGTCATTGTATTTGGAATTATCTAACACTCATTTATTCTGCAGTCGTCACCAGTGAGTATTTGGGTGTATTATCTATTCCAGTGCAATAAATTATAATTAATCATTTAGAACATGTGGGCATAAAGGAGACTATCCAATGAGAATTGTGTGTTTAAAAAATGAAGTCTCTCACTTCTACTCGCCGCGGGTTTTGAGTTCCACTGGAACCTAAGCTGATTTTGTCAGAAAGATTGCGAGTTTATATGCAGAAGGCCGGTGTTCTCTTCCTGGATACAATGTAAGCGTGTTATCTCACACTCAACTTAAAACTTGCCGCCACAATAGGACTGAAAATTCTTAATTGTGGTGTAAACCAACATTCTAATATCAAAAATCAAAATTCCAATGACGACTGACCATAATTTGCCAGTGAAGTTCTCCATTACCATTGTTCGGGAATAATATATCACACAAAGCTTCTAAAGGTTTGAATAAAATAAAAAAAAAATTAAAAAGTAATTTTCCTTACCAGCGTCCATTTTGACAACTTCAGTGGTTACATATATGTCAGTCTTTGTCTTTATGGTATTTTAAATATCTCGCAGGTGACCGAAATGCCAGACATGTTCAACATCTGAACATTTTCATAAACAGAGAACAACTTTTTACTATTAAGTGGTTTTCACAAGGATATCAGGGATCACGTTTACTGTCAACACTGCGCAAACTTTACTGTCGATATGATGAACTTGTTTGCAATAATTGTTGTATTAAGTGAAATGTTGATTTGCCAAATTGGCAGTTCAATAATAGTTGTAGAATCGTCTTTTCAGATTATGAGAAGGGTTCCCTTTTCAATTATTTCATTTGTATATAACCGTGGTCTCCCGGAGGGTGTGACCGGTCAACAGGGGATGTTTACTCCTCTATGGCACCTGGTCCCACCTCTCGATTTTCAGAGGTCCATGTATGTTTAATTTCCTCTGAATGTGTACATTGTCTCATGAGCCTTCTGACAGTTGATACTTTGGTGTCTGTGATGTTAGTATATGTATTGATACTGTTAAATGTAAATGCAAATAATTAAGGCAACAAACATATTTGTTTCTTGTAATGATATTTCTATTATCCAGCCAGATAAGACTTTTGTATTGTTATTGTTTTATCAATCACACTGAAAGTGATATTCACCTCAATCTTTTGCCTCGGTGAATATTAATTCCCTTGGGGTTTGATAAATGAGATGGCAACCGGTACCAAAATTCAGTAATTGTATACCATCACCCTACAAAGATGGGTACCGATGTTAAATATTCTTTGTTATCTGACGACGGGGCGTTTCTTGTACTACGCGCTAAAACTATTTCCTGTATAATTTATATTTCTTAATAATTATTATCATTTTGACAAAATATAAATGTATGTAGAAGCACAGAGTGATATAAATTGTCTTTTTATCTGTTATTTTCTGTAATTAGGTCAGGCCTGGAAAATACATGGTTCAAATATCGGTTACATAAAATATCTTTATTACAATGTCATTTTAACTGTGAAACAGTTATGTCTGCTAACTTTTGTATCCATTTAGGAATTAATGGAATCTGACACTTTATGATGAAGTATGAAAGAATTCTGAGCAATGATACGACATTAAAATTGTTATTGCTTGTACATCATAATTATAAAATGTTACAATCTTGTTTGTGTCAATAATTGCCGAGTAATATGAAACACGACAGTATGTACATATCAATATAGTGCAACAACAGTGTTATAGGACGTACGAATCTAAAACATTAACAGTCAATAATTGATAGGACCTGGGAACGGTTATATTGAAGTGACGTTGTCTTGTAATTCTGTAGCAGTAAAGATAAGGGATATACACAGATGTGTTCGGCGTGCAAAAGGTAAGAAAAACATCGTTGATTTTGAATAACGAACATTCTTGATTTCTTATAAATGTTTTTAAATGTGTGTGTATGAATGGGTATATCTGAAATTCACAGAATATTGTTCAAGTATCATTATGTGTTTACAAAGATTTTATGATTACTTAACCCATATATTGAATTTATTTTTGTTATTGTTTTTTCATTATTAGTTTGTTTTGCAATTTTGATAATGTATTTTGTCGTTTTTATAGGCTTTTCGTGTCATTTAATTAAATTCGAACATCTATAACTAATTTGCAAAATGTATATCATTTTGTAATCTGTGTTTATTTCACTAAAATCTTTATACATTTATTTACACGAAAGTTATATACATTGTCATTGCGGTAAATCACACAATAATTTACTTTTCTAGTCTGATTTATCAACTTAAAGCAATAAAGATAAGTTCTGATTGCTGTATTCAAATTTAGAAATGTTGAAAGTGAAACCAAAATAATCACTTTAAATCATTATTTTTTCTCTTTATCGCTTGTACATAGCGAACATATTGACAGATATATGGCTTCTTAGTATTGTTTGAGTTTTTATTTCTATTTCAAAGACATCAAGTGATATTTGTTATTGTTTTATTAGTGTTTCACGCAAGGTCCTACAATATTTCACTTTTATGACAGACAGTTGTCAAAGGCAGAAGACAAAACTCGGTTACAATGTACCCGGAAGACAAGAACACCGGCCTTCTAATGAGTTAACTTCCCTACATGATTAGTTCAAAAGATATGGAGGTTCAAATACCATTTTACAGGAAATGTATTAACTGAATATTCACACAGCTGAAAGAGTGCATTATTTCACTCGGTCATTGATATTGTTATCTCATACCTTTATCATTACTTGAAAAAACATGATTTCAACAAATAAAATGAGGCTGGGTTTGGTGTGCCACTTTTTGCAATACTCTTGATGGAATCATTTGAAAGTCTTGTATTTGAACCCGATCTTACTGCTACCAAATGGTTAATCTATATAATTATAATAATGGTATGATGTATTAAGGTATGTCGCACTACTGTGTATAAGTATTATTTAGCTGTTTCTATCGGGCAGACGACAGGACAGTTTGTATCACTGCTAATGATATCGTATCAGCTCTGTCTCATATATTTTATATGTCAGTAGGACAGAAATATGAATGATTTTAGTGATTTTGTCGTGTTTATTATCTAAAATGGAACACGCTATTTTAAACGGGTTAATTCAGAACAGAGAAAACAATGAATGTGTCTATTAGATTCATCGTAAAGTTATCTACTATGATATCATATTGTTTAAATCAAGGTTGTTGGTTGTATAGTTGTTTAATGTCCAACTCAAGAATCTTTCACTCATATGGAAACGTCACCAATGCCGGTGAAGGGCTTAAAAATTTGGCCTATGCTCGGTACTTACGGTTATTGAGAAATGAGGGTTCTTTAACGTGCCGACACCTACTTTGACCCGTGACTTCGGTTTTTACTGTCTCATCTGAAGGACAGGAATCCACCTTGCCGCCGGCTGGACTCGAATTCAGACCTCACGATCAAAAGTCGAGAGCGCTACCTACTGAGCCAGGCCGGTTCTAAAATCGAGGCATTCTAGAACAGAAAAAGATGCATTCATATAGGGTACTTTAAACGGTATGGTACAAAAAATGTCGCATCGTTGGAAAGTGAAGAACAAATACTAGATTGCTGTGCAAATATGCATATAAAACTGAAATTCTGCCGGTTTTATGAACTAAAATTTAATAAAATTAAAATAACTTTTTAAAATTGTATTTAGCAACATATTGGAATGTCTCGTAGGAAACGACATAATTTACGCACGGCAGTAGGAAATAAATGCATGCATATGTTGTTCTTATGTATTAACGTCATGTGTAAATACCAAGAGAGTAAAAAGAAAGAAATACATACTAATTTTAAAACGATAACACAATTAATAAACCCATACAGATTGAATTAATATTACTCTTCTCAAAAACGCATATTTTCATTTGCTTGAAATATTAGTGCATGATAGACGTGCACATGTGTAAGCCGAATTTTAGCCAAAAAAAATGTTGTATAAAATAATCGATATATTTTCCAAAAATAAAACAGACCAATTCTGAATTGACACGATCGTGTGTTATTAACAAGTTATTAGTCGCCTTAGAAATCGAACTCTTGTAGAAAATTGTACTTTTATCCCAACAAGTTATCAATAACAATGACGTTTACAGTATGTCTGGGTAATTACTGTTCTCTGAATTAGATAATTACAATTTTTGTTCGTCCGGAAATATTTCACAAGGAAATGAAAGCACTCAAAGCGATTTCAGTTTTTTTTTAATATCGGTAGAAAATCTGTCTCTTACACAATGTTGGAATAATTCTTAAAGAGAGGACAATAGATTCGTTTTAACATCATAATAACTGGATAGAAACACACACTACAACTATGTATCATACACAAACACGCGCACACAATTACGTACACATATTTGGAAAATACACCGATAGATACAATCTGACAAATAAGCATTACAACACCAGAAGCTGGGATCATCTGGATTGTAAATCATCTAACGTTGTTTACGGAATTGAGTGTACCTTGTGTGGTTTGATTTATGTTGGCGAGACTAAGGGGCCCTTAAATAAAAGAATGTCTGGTCATGAATTTGAAGTTAATAATGGGGGTAACCAGATTTCAACCACCCTGACCATTCCATTTTGTCTATGAAAGTGCGTATAATTGAAAAATATACCACTGGACCAACAATCCCACCTTGAGTACCCCTTCCGTAGACAAGCCCAATATGTAGTATTGTTAATGTCATGGAATTTTTTAATTCTAACGTAAGACGTAAGCGAAGTCACGGACATCGTTCATACAACAGACCCAACATACTTTCCCTTACGTAAACAAAAAAATTCGCAGCAAACTTTATTCTGCTCCTTTTGCACTACTTGATGAACTTTTTCAGGAAGCAAGAATGAACCCCTACACGGATTCTTCAAGAACCAGAATACACACTGAACTCCATTATAATGGACATTGCTTATCACAGACTGTCCAAGCCTACACGCGTTACAAACGATGACTGTTCTGAACAGAAACGTCTTTTCCTAAAATTCAAATTGACAAATAAAGGTATAGATGCTTTAAACATTGGCAATGTTCTAAATCACAAAAAAGTTCAGTCCTGTGTTCCACCATATTTTACCCTGAAGACCACCCTTGCATTTCATAGACTATACACCTAGCATCGCATCCTAGCTATTTTAATTACAAACGGGTTTTGCAGTGCCTAGACATCAACCATCTTCTACACAAAACCGGCATATATTCATGTGCATCCATTCAAATATAATATAGTTGCTTATTCAAGAAGCGGTGTAAATCAGATGTTAATACTTTAAAATTCTAAACAACTTTTAGAAAATTTAAAGGCACATAATTTTTCTCATATTTCCAGTATCAAAACATACGACTTCTCTACTTTTTACAGTAATACTCCACCTAAAAAATTTGAAAAAATACTTTTTAGCATCGTAGACAACTATTTTTTCAGTAAAAACACCGAAAATTTAAATATCTTGTGACTGGTTATCATGATACTTATTTTGTCGAACACCACTGCGATTCTACACATAAATACACTGAAGTTGATATAAAAAAATACTGGAATTTCTAATAGACAATATATTTGTAATTTGGATACGTTGTCTTTCATTCCTATAGTCTATAGTCTTGTTTACGATTACTCTGTTTCACTGGGTGAAATGTTGAGTTGCCTTTTCGTTGGCGGTTGTTGAGACGTCTACCAATTGTGACGAGGAATCGTTCCTCATGTATTTCATTTGGACTTGACTGTGGACTCAGGCGGATGTGACATGTCGACAAGGGATGCTTACTCCTTCATGGTAACTGATCCCAACTCTTGGTTTCCTAGAGGTCTGTGTCTGTCCATTTTTTTTGGATTTGTATCTGTGTCCTAGACATCCGAAAGATTTATACTTTGGTATCTGAGATGTTTTATACAAATACACATGGAAATTTTAATGCTTTTGATATGCCTTATAAGTACTTCACGTCTTGTTTCAAAACTCTGTGTAACATGATTTTTATTGAGAATGAACTTTTGTCATGAAAGGAGAAGCTTATAAGTACGCGGTGTTGGTAATTATGTTTTCAATAGTAAATGAGCAAACTTTTAACACAGCATTAGTAAGTTTTAATTATACGTCTGCTTTTTTACTGAATTAAGTAAAATTTAGTTACTAGTAGTTTTGCAAGCCGGCCTGACTCAGTCAGTAGCGCGCTCGACTCTTGATCGTGAGGTCGTGAGTTCGAGTCCAGCCAGCGGCAGGTTGGTTTCCTGTCCTTCGGATGAGACAGTAAAACTCGAGGTCCCGTATCACAGTAGGTGTCGGCACGTTAAAGAACCCTCACTGCTCAATGGCCGTAAGTGCCGAACGTAGGCTAAAATTAGAAGCCCTTCACCGGCATTTGGTGCCGTCTCCATATGAGTGAAAGATTCTTTAGTGGGACGTTAAAAAACAATAAACAAACAAACAAAAACTAGTAGTTTCGCCCTGTATGATACCGCGTTTTTCTATCTATTTTTATCTTGAGCAAAAGCTGGTGAAGTCTTATTAAAAAAACATCCCTCTTGAGCAATTATTTGTTTAAGGTTTGTTTTATTTTAATATTTTGAGAGAAAAAAACAATATCTTACATTGCGCTGAGTTTAACCCTGTTCGATGACCTCGAAACTGTTTAGTTCATCAAATGATTGTGTATGTTTGGTTACCGGGTTGTCCAGGCTAATAAATTTCACTACTACAAGCAACAATTTTATGACTGAACTTTTCTCAAATTTTGGCAATCACAACTCAAATTCGATGTAACAGTGATTACGATTGGCAGTAATCTTGTCTCATATTATAAATCATATCAGGTACTTTTATCGGAGGTGATCCTGATTGGTGGTTTATTTCCACCAATCTCAATTATATTGTAACAATGAATTTGATTGATGGTAACAGTGATCAGTGGCAGCTGAGTAAGCTATGCAGTCGAGCAACAAACAAGTTATACTTTTTGCTCATGTAATGGTGTAAATCTAAAAGAAACCGATCTGAATGAGAACAATGATTGCAGATCGCTTCATTTTATGTAATTATAGTCAGCTACTAGCCAATTTGAAATGAGAGATTGAAACATAACTTACATTAAATCTATCTTCATTCTTCCTACCTGTAATTACATGTAATGTTTCAACATTCTGTTCATTTGATTTATCGTAAGATTTCCTACCTGTAGATAAACTAGATTTGTTTTGAAAACACCATGTATTTTATCTACCTTCAAGTTTCCTACCGTAATTATCTTTATAGAAATATAAAAAATTTCAGATACCAAAGTATAAATCAATAGAATGTCCAGGACACGAGATAAAAAGAAACGTGGTTAATGTTTTAGTTATAAAATGTAATAACCCTTAATTGGTCATGAAACATAGAAACCGAGTCCTACGTTAATGATTGATAGGAGGTTTATTTGTTTACACATTGAAGTTTAATAATGGTTTCGATATGTCCGCTATATTTAGGTAAAGCAATTATACTGATGAGAAATGAATTCTTTTCTGAACCATTACTGAGCCATATTTAAAATAGATAAACATTAGTTTGCAAATTAACATCGATATATGCATTTTTATGAAAAAAAACTTTAGATTGTTTAAAGAAATTCGCATTGCGTAGTTTGATTTCCGAATCATAAAATCTTAATTGCAATCTTTGTATTTCCTTTTTCGTGATCACGTGTACTTAGTGAGTGATAAAAGAGCATTGATTGTATTGTTAATTTTCAGAACCTAAGATTACAGTCAGCGACCCTGTTTATTTATTTTTTCAACATATTATTGCTAACATAGAGATTAGTACAAACTTGTAAAATTTGCTTCAAGAGATTATCGCTATCAAATACTGAATTATCTCCCTTTTTACCGTGCAATCTCAACAGGTCACTGATAATAGGTCTTACATGAATGTATTTGAATGATAACCTACACCTGACATACCTAATATCAACTACTGATATCGACACAAACTATTGTGTCTATTTTGCTATGGATTTTATATGCAACAAACATCTTTTGGGTATAATGTTATATTATTTAGGGTCCCATGTTATGTCGGTGTTCAAAGGCCGAATGTACTGTGTCTGCAAAATGTGATGGACTATCTATTACATCTTGGTGAAAGGCTTTGGATTATGACGGAATTACAGTAATTGATTGAGACAAGAATGGGCTTGTTGTTTCACTGCTGCATAATTACTGGAAATATTCTGACAGAAGTATATATAAATAGCGTAAAAGATTATAATGTGTATAATTCAAAAATGTCAACGCCGCTTAGTTATTTATATGAAAAATGATTTTTAAGCTTAACTATCAATATCATTACAGTGCAATTGAAGCGAACCGACAATATGATAATTTTTTATCTACGTAAGTAAGAGGGGTTTCCGTGGCCGATTGGCCCTTTAAACCATGGAGATTCTCACTTCTAGACAGTGCAGGTGCGAGCCCCACTGGAATCTTGATTGATATTGTGAGAAAGTTTGCCATTTTACTCGGGGAACGTCGGTGGTCTTTATCCGGGTACCTTGTAACCACCTCAGTATAATTGAAAAATGTTTGAGTGTGAGGTTAAACACCACTAGAACAATAGAACGCATAAGTAAGATTTTTATCCCATCTGAGACCAACTTATCTCTATCTGAGATACAAATTATCTAAGCTGACCTAGAACACTGGCAACTATTATAAGATCAGAGATAAGATAGAGGTTTATTCGACCAGGATTACTGTTCTTCTGGGTGGTAGAAATTTAATCTTATTTCAGGTCTGTAAATTCTTTGTTAAGAGAGATATTTACTACCCTCTGTACAAAGTACCGCAGACTGACCATTGTCTTAAATATATTGTGACGAAGTACATTAACAACCAGTAAAATGTACCCCAGACTGACCCTTGTCTAAAATGATTTTTGACGAAGTGAATTAACCACTTACATGTTAATGAGTTTTGGGAAAGTAAACAGTAAATTGGAGATATTTCGACAATACTCAGAAATGTATCGTAAGTATTAAACTCTTCACCCCTGAGTATATAAGTGATATACTCTTTTGTATTGTTTAAGACTAGTCTAGTAGAGTTTTTAGTGGTGAATGGGCTAATATCAGGATTTGTAAATAATTGATTAGGCTAAAGAACAGGTTTGTTCATACACCACTTGGTCATAAAGACTGTTTTATGCTATCCCCAACAGTATCATCTATGTACAAATCAACCTCTATATAAAGACCACCTCCCTATAAAGACTGGCTTTTTTGTGTCCCGAATAGGGTCTTTATATACAAGTATTACTGTAAAGAAATATCATGTAATAAAATTTAAAATGTAATAAAAGTAAAAATAAAAAGCTATGGTGATGATTTATGATCAAATTATGACTAAATTAAAAAACAAACACAGGTAATCCATTAGAGTGTAAATTAGTTACATCAAACAACTCGATAATGTTAGTCAATTCAATGTGTTACATCCTTCATTGGCAACGAAATGAAAAATTCCTGAAAGATAATTGAATTAGTTTATATGAAACATGTTCGTAAATCTTTGCAGAATATAGATTCCAGCTTTACTTCATAGTGATAAATGTCAATTAGCAATACGATATATTGAATGTAAGACATACTTCCTAACATAGTATTAAGATTTAATTATATTGCACACTTCGTAATTACGAGAATCAGATCTAGAAAAAAAGACATTAGCTTATTCTGAATTCGCAACAGAAATATTAAAAGATATTTATAGTTAAACTAAATAGGATCGATATGATTAAAACGATTCATGCATTTGATATTGGGTTACCTGGACTATCTTTGATAAGATTACGTCATGTTTCTCTAAGGATTAAATCTCATATATATTTTATGAATATTATATTATTATTATATTAAATAAATATATTATGATATAATATATTAATGCATTTATAAGACTTATATTGGAATGCAATCGAGGTATAATCCAACCAGTTGTCACACGCCACAAATACAACAAAATCATTATAGGGGTGACATGTTTTCGACACAATTCATTGGAATTACGATGATGCATAGATTCAGTGCAAATATTTTACCAGTATCCCCCTTTTTGGAAAATAAGCAGTATTTATGGTACGCCAAAATCACATTTAATGAGTTAACTTAACAGTTAAACCTATTTTTCCAGTTATACCTAGATTTTCTCTATTATACCTACCTTTTTTCCAATTAACCATAGTTTCTCTCGTAGCCCACATTAACTGCAGAAAAACTAGGTTTAACTGAGAAAAATTTGGTTTACTGCACTGCGCAAAATACTAGTTTTTTTTATTGTGACTCAGTTAAACCTAGTTTTTCTCAGTTAAACTAGGTTTTTCTCGAAAAATAGATTTAACTCATAGACAACTGCTTTTTCGCTAAAGGTGGTACCCGAAAATTTAAATATCTAGTGATTGGCTATCAGGATACTTATTTCGTCAAACACCACTCTGATTCTACACATAAGTATACTGAAGTTGATATAAAAAACATGCTGGAATTTCTAATAGACAATATATTTGTAATGTTCGGAGACGTGGTCTTTCAACAAACTGTCGGCATTCCTATGGGAACCAATTGTGCTCCTTTATTGGCCGACCTGTTCCTTTATTCATACGAAGCAGACTTCATTCAGAAACTGCTGAATCAAAAGAAGAAAAAGTTAGCGGTGTCCTTTAATTTGACATTTAGATATATCGACGACGTTTTGTCAATTAATAATGACAATTTTCATACATATGTCAATGCGATATATCCCAGCGAACTAGAAATTAAAGATACAACAGAATCAAGTACACACGCTTCATACTTAGATATTTTACTTAATATAAACACAGAAGGGAAATTAGCAACTAAGCTATACGATAAACGCGACGATTTCGGCTTCCCATCGTAAATTTTCCACATTTAAGTAGTAATATCCCTCAGTCACCTGCATATGGAGTTTATATTTCACAAATGATCCGATATGCCAGGGCGTGCACAACATATGAAGATTTCATATACAGAGGTAAACTACTCACTGACAAATTATTGACACAGGGATATCGAAAACCGCGTTTAATGTCAACGTTCCGCAAATTTTATGGTCGGTATAATAGTCTTGTTTGCTACTACTCTGTTTCACTAAGTGAAATGTTTGAGTTGCCTTTTCGTTGGCGGTTGTTGAGACGTCTGTACCAATTGTGACGAGGATACACTCCTCACGTGTTTCATTGGACTTGACTGTGGACTCACGGCGGGTGTGACCGGTCGACAGGGGATGCTTACTCCTCCATGGCACCTGATCCCACCTCTTGGGTTTCCAGAGGTCCGTGTTTGTCCATTTTTACCGGATTTGTATATATGTCCTGGACATCCTATTGATCTATACTTTGGTATCTGAGATATTTATATTATTTGATTTTAGCGGAGTTATTCTTAGTTATCTCTGTTAAACCCAGTTTTTTCCAGTTTATTTGGGTTACTGGGAAAATTTATAGGTTTAACTGGAGAAAACTAGGTTTAAATGAGGAAAATTAGGCTTAACTTCTAAAGCACGCCGAAGTCACAATAATAAGTTAATCCTAGTTATTCTCGAGTTAAACCTTAGTTTTTCTTAGTCAAACCCAGTTTTTCTTCAGTTAATGTGGGTTACGAGTTAAACCTACTTTTTATAAGTTAATTTCTCGTAACGTACATTAATTGAAAAAAAAAACTAGGTTTAACTGAGAAAAATTAAGGTTTAACTATGCAAATAAACCGCATTTATGTGATCGTGGTGCATTTAAACCTACTTGTTTCTCTAAGTTAAACTTGATTTAACTCTTTATGTGATTCTGGAGTGCCATAAGTATCAGTATATCACTCTTAATTTTCTTAAATGCATATTGTCGCTCAAAATAATTCACAAAGTAATAGCTTTAGCAAGCGTTTTACGTTTCAATTCCACCTTGTTCAGTAGTGAAAGGTCTGTCTTTGGTGTAACGTTTGTTGAGACGGAATTGTACAGCAATGTAGTATGAGGACACCCTTTACATTAATGACACCTACAATTGACCATTATTCCATTTCATTGTATTTTAACACTTTTATTGTTAATTTATCAATGTAATGACATTTCCAATCTCACTTGTTGGATTAGACAGACACTGCAGACACATAATTGTTTTAGTGTCCACGAAAATTTATTCATTTGTAAGTTTTTTCCTTAAATTATATATATGTGTATCTGTATTTAAGTACGAATGCTGTTTAAGTCCTCTCGGTTCTCTCGGTTCTCTTCACAGTACCAGTATTACTGAGATCAGAGATGAATCCTTCCTGACATTATACAGGTAAATAGTAATTTTGCCCATCCATTCATAAGACATCTGTAACCGTGAAATAATGATCCCGTGGAAAAATGATACCGAGAAAAAGTGATTCCACGGAGTAATATTCCTGATAGAATAAATTTCCTGAGCAGTAATGATCCCGGTAAGTCATTAGTTGACAATAAAAAATGTCTAATATCATAATACTACGTCAGTCATTTTTACCAATACAAAACGTGTCAAGATTTAATTGAGAGCAAATGTTACCAGCACTCATTTAAGTCCCCTTCTAGATTTCATTGCGGTTACATCTTTTGTTTTTTAAAAATAGGCCATGTGATATATAGTTTTGTTCATAAATACAGAGGAAACAACTCTTATACTGAGTAGGGATAACATAGGGAATCATTGTCATTTTCCGTAGTTTTTTGTTGTTGTTGTTGTTGTTTTATACAGTATCCCAAATATACCTTAACATATTATTGAGTCCCCAAAATACTGCGAAACTGATTGTGTTTACTTTGTTTATTATTATTATCATTCAATCACTGTACTTCTCTACAATTTTAGGATCCGGGCGAATGTACGATGGATGTTGACAAAATAACCAGCAGGTGTAAGTTACAGTATAACCCCGTGTTGGTATGACCTCTGTGTTTAGTCAAAGTCATATCAATCTAAACAAATACAATTGTAAATATTTTATCATGTGTTGCACTGGTTAAGATTGAAAATAGATAAGAGAACAAATGGACAGTCAACGAATCATACATAGTATATGACCAGAAGTAAAGTGCACAAAAGTCACCCTTGTGTAGTCATCACTTAAATCGTGAGGTGAATATTTCATCCATGAATCTACAAAGAGAAAGCACAAATTTTCATAGGGTATATGAAATACGTAAACAACGCGTTGAATTAATTATCAATGTTTTTGTTTACAACCATTATGCTTTTTATTGCGATATTATAATTTGTAAACAACGTATGTATAAATATAAACATTACTGCGTGTTTTATTTTTTTTCAAATTTCTATACATGTAATTATATATAGATCTATTACAGATGATGGACCGGAAATAGTTATGATTACACGTGGTTGTAAAAATGTCATTTGCCCATCTAAATTTAATAAATCATGTTTTAAAATTATTGGTTGTCTTGGTTTTCGAATGCATTAAAGGGTGTCCATTCGACGATCTGCTTTACCGAGCAAAATGCTTTCTTATCTTAAAACAATTATTTCTTACAATTAAGTTCCAGGTGTCGATATTGTGATCTTGTTTAACAACATGATGCCCTCTCAAAAATATTAAAGTGTATTCTAGAGCACAACCATATACAGTGTCTCTCTTTGCCAATCAGATAAAAAACTAACTGATAACATTTTCACCGAGCTTGACTCGAGAGATTGCCATGGAACATTTGCGACGGTGTGAAAGGGGATGTTGACTCCTTCCGGATAACTTATCCCATCCTGTTTGGTATTCACGAATGTTCTTCATGTCGAGACTGTTATTATATCCAATTTGTTCTATTCTAATGGACATGGAGTTTCGAATATCCATTTGTACTTCTTAATTTTTACTTTGCAGTCTGAACATAAAGCCATGATACAGGTTTACCATATATATTGGGTGCATCGGATAGGCATGATATATCGTGCTGTCACCAGGTTTCGACGATAACATGTTTTCTATATGTCTATAAAATGAAATAGAACCTTATTAATTTTTCTTATTTATGTTTGCGATCATTTTGGTTATATAAAACACGTGTCATATTCTAGAGTCTTACGTGTATGGAAAATGATACAAGCTGTAATGACAATACTTACTGACATTTCAATATACAATTCGTGTTAAAATATTAAAGTTTGTTTTAAATGAAATACTCTAAATTGATTATATGTCATAATGAATCATATCAAATAACCGTTTGATTGTGATAAACTTTACTTTTTAATGATTTTCCCACATTGCATTGATCAATTATCTTTGTAAACATGTCATATTCCTGTTTCCAAGCATCTGCTGTCTATTTTGGGATCATTTTTATCGTGAATAAAAGATTTTGAATTGTAAAGTTGAAAAATTTAGAGAACTGTTATAAAGACAAAAGAAGATGTTACATCCACGATAATCGTTAACACGAGTATACAGACAGCTGCAAATTTCCATGCTAACCTCGAATGAAGTATCTTAACAAAGACATTTTAGTAATTTAGGAATCGATCCCAACAATGGAAATAAACTGTTGAATTCTATATTTATTTAAACAAGATAGTATTTTTGATGACAGAAAGTTAGTGTTTTACTTAACCATCTTTGAAAAATATACAATATTTATTGTGTTTTCTGATACACAAAATTGTAGGCGACATGTTGGAGGTCATTTTAATAGAAAACGAAAACAAAAGCAAACAGACAATCGACCTCTTGTACGCAAACTGGTGAGTTCTTTCATCTGAAGATCTTACGAATTTCGAACCGTCGCCGACAAGAGGGGAAATATTATGATTTTAGGCCAAATATTCGGTCATTAGACTTGCTGATTGAAGTGCGATCAAAGTAAAACATAACATATGGATAAAGTATTCAGTAAACTTTTATGATGAACATAACAAAGTAACAAAAACAGAACAAAAATTGAAATTATTTTATTCATATATTTTGTAGTTACGAAATTACATTTGTAACAACCACAGCGCTGCCTGCCCCCAAAAGTACACAGTTCATGGGTTATTTAATACCCAAACGTCAACATGTGATAAAAACTATATCATCACTTGAGTATGATTAACAAAGGAATTTTAAACAAATTTTTGAATACTGGTCTCTAAAACCGATACTAAATTTACAATAATAATACGTAGAAACGGATATGTGATGATATTACCATAAGTTACGTTAAGCTAAGGTCAAAATGTCAAAATTCCTCGACTCTGACGGTTGGAATTATTACCTTGTTTGCTATTATAGTATTTCACAGTGTGATATGTTGAATTGGCTGTTTGACATTGGTTGTTAGATAATCATTAACGATTATGACGAGGATTCATTCCTAAATTATTTCATTTGAATTTTAACTGTAGGCGTGATCGGTCGATAAGAGATGCCTACTCCTCTACTAAACCTGATCTCACTTTTAGATTTTCTGTAGGTTCGTATGTGTCCAAATTTCACCTGCTTTGTTTATTTTCTTATAAACCTGCTTTCGATTAATACTTCCGTATCTGTGGTTTTCATATTTGACGCAGGATGAAACTTACATTTTCTTTACATTTTAGATTTTACATGTGAATTTTTATTATCATAAATGTATATAGATAAACTTATGTATGGCAATGAATAGAAATGCAGTATCAGTGTTTACAAAACCTTTATGTGTATTTTTTCGGAAAGGAATAAAATATAACAACAAAAAACGATATTGAGTACCTTAAAATAGAAGAATCGTCAAATATCGACTGTCATGAGGAGGTTTGCCTCAATTGTTTTGTTTTGTCTTTGATTATGGACTCGCGGCAGTGGTGACAGGTCCACAGAAGATGTCTAGTCCTCCGTGAGTCTTGATCTCATCTCTTGGAGGTTAATACTTTGGTATCTGTCATTTCCTCATTTACGTATATCAGTATATTAGATTAGTGGTGTTAAAATTTGGGTTCCATGACGCAATGACTTTTCTAGAATCCAAAATAACACCTACTGTATCATATGATACAGTGAAACCCGTATATATTGAAATGAAGGGAAATTAATTTTCTTTCAAATTAACAGGGGTTTCAAAATAACCAGCTTATAAAGGGTATAATGATATCTCGCTAGAGAATCAATATAATTCCATATACATGTAAATCAGAATTTTAATATAACAGGGTTCATTATAAGTGGGTTCGACTGTATATGAAAATTAGGAAAGGAAATCAATTAAAATTAATAGGAAAAATCATTTTAAGTTAGATTTAGAATTTAATTATGAATAAAATGCTCGATGAGGGCAAACAAGGATGAATATACATCTTAATTGATAAATGAGACTTTGAGTCAAATAAATTAAATAATGTATTTTGTATAAATCATCCCCGAGGACATTTCAGTATTATAATTATTATCATCATCATCATCATGTTAATCGTATTGATTTAATTATACTCTGACTAACCGTCACTCACCTGTCGATAGCAGCATTTAAATGGTGAGTAAATTACTGTATACCTGTGGATATCAGTTACAACTTACAAACCTTACACGGACTCTCTTTTTCTCACCACTGATCTGTACAATTATCTTTATTAATTATTCTTTCTACTGGGTCAAATTCTAGACCAAGACCGTAAACAGTAAACCCTCTTTGCCAATCAGATCTGGAGCTGCTTCATGATCTTTTCATCGACCTTTGACCTTTTCGCCGAACTTGAGAGGTTTCCATGGAACATTTGCGACGGGTGTAGCATGATACAAGGGACGGGTTTACTTCGTCCGGACACATCTTCCGATTCCGTTTAGGATTGTTCTTCGTGTTGAGACCGCTGTTATATCAAATTTGTTGTATTCTGATGGAGTTTCCAATATGCATCGGTACTTCGTCATTATATTTTATCGATGTTTATAAAAGAACGTCGAGACCAGTGAACGAAAGGAAACATTGTGTGTATACCGAGAAATATTTTATCCTGGTGCTACGAGGGTAAAAAATCATCGATGCAAAGCCTGCATTTCAATTTATCACATTTAGGTACATTATTTTACAAAGAGGAAATTGTCCCAAAATACCAAGCATAATAAAAATTACCTCTGGTAAATTTACAACCGAAAAAAACAATGACACTAAATGAGAAGATGGCTTCGATGTTACGAAATAAAGTGTATTTGCCTATAAAACAATCAAGTTTTCCTAAAGTGTGTTATAAATTACATCGACTCTGATAAAAAGCTTCAAAAGGTTGTAACAAAGTAGTATAAAATGACATATAAAATTGTTACGGACGGACCAAATGATCCCTGGTGTATCTGCTGATAACTGCCTGTACTCAATAGTCTTAATAGATAATTCTGTTGTACTGAATAATCTTTACAGTTAATAATGTTTTACTTAAAATCTTTACAGATAATTCTGTTGTACTGAATAATCCTTAGAGAGAATAATGTTGTACTCAATAATCTTTACAGAGATTAATGTTGTATTCAATAATCTTTACAGAGAATTCTGCTGTACTGAATAATCTTTACAGAGAATTCTGTTGTACTAAATAATATTTACAGATAATTCTGTTGTACTGAATAATCCTTAGAGAGAATAATGCTGTACTCAATAATTTTTACAGAGAATAATGTCGTATTCAATAATCTTTGCAGAGAATTGAATTCTGTTGTACTGAATAATCTTTACAGAGAATTCTGTTGTACTGAATAATCTTTACAGAGAATTTTGTTGTACTGAACAATATTTACAGATAATTCTGTTGTACTGAATAATATTTACAGAGAATTCTGTTGTACTGAATAATCTTTACAGATAAGTCTGTTGTGCTGAATAATCTTTACAGAGAATTCTTTTGTACTGAATAATCTTTACAGATAATTCTGTTGTACTGAATAATATTTACAGATAATTCTGTTGTACTGAATAATCTTTACAGATAAGTCTGTTGTGCTGAATAATCCTGAGTGAGAATTATGTTGTACTCAATAATATTTACAGTGAATGATGCTGTACACAAGAATATTTACAAAGAATGAAATTGTACCCAAGAATCCTTACAAACAATAATGGTTTACTCAAGAATCCTTACAAACAATAAACATAAGTAGCATTTCAGTGTTATTGCTGTCTCTGTTACGTAATTGATTTATATTTGGACAAACGAAGTGATGTAGAATATCATAATTGGTGTTATGTTTAGGAGCTTTTGGAGTGTTGTCAAATCAACGTAGCGATTTAAGCCACATTACATTCGGCTATTTCACTTGCTGTTTGTTAATTTTTTTGTTGATTCTGCGGCTCGCTAGGTTTCGAGGTACGTTACGAGTTAATTTTGCGTTTTTCATATCTTTGACAATATGTTGTCACTTTCTTCCAATGTCGGATAATTTTATTACAATATGCAAACTCCTAATGAAATCAAGTTTGGGTTGACGTTCTAAATGTTTTGATTTAATAAATTATAAGTAAAGTTTGAGCATAGAGAAGTATTAATAGAGTTGTTTAATAATTTTGGTTGGGATGCCGCTAAAATGGTTTATTCATTTATTTTCATTATATAATATAAAGTACAAATTAGCATCACTTTGTCATAGTGAACTTTTTTATGATATAGATACGTTAGTAACTAAGCCTAAGAAGTCTTATTTCTGTGTTACTGTTTTCTTTGTGTGTAGCACACTCTGAGTTGACGCTAATTTCTTCTGTACGCCTGGGCCTGGCACCAAAAAACTTAAGAATTACTTTAGTCTAAAAATTTTACTCAACTTTGGCTAACCCTGATTGGCTGAGTTGGATAATTTGAAAATATGCTCAGACTTGAGTAAATTATCAAGTTTTATGATGCTTGGTCCTGGTCCTATTCCGTTTGGCATTCGCAATTGTTCTTCATGTTGATAGCACTTGTATATCTGATTAGTCGTATTCTAATGGACTTGGAGTTTCCAATATCCATTGATAATTCTTCCGGTTTACTTTGTGCAACATAATTTATTTATATAAATGTGGAAAAACGAAGTGAGAGAGAATATAAGGCTGATGACACGTTTAAAATACAGATTTTATAAATGATATAAATACAATGTGTATTCGGTGTTATTTTTCAGGATTATTCCATTCCATTGACTTTTGTCTTTACAATTACTATTATTTATTCATGGCTGTAGCGCGTTTGTTTGATTAAGGTTTAGTAATTTTGTTAAGTTACTTTCAAATGTCTTACTACAGTAGACCTTCTTAAAAGAGTTCCGTCACTTTTTGCCATAATTGTATGCAGTTTCAATGAAGACGTAGGATAACATCTCTCCCGGTTAAGCAGTTTATCGTAATTAAATATGGTCTTGAATATGAAATTCATGCAGATTTAAAAAGCAGACAACAGGAAGTGGTGACACTTGCCACCTTTCAAGGCAGAGCGTTTATCTATACTTTATTCCTCGCATATAAATTGATATCACCGAATGTCGTCAATGCAAATATAATGAAACCGAAAGTGACCTTGACCGACTTTCTGTTGAAGTCACGTTTTCAGAGTACACCTATGACGACGAAACAAGCTGAAATGGAACAAGAAAAGAATTATTTTCTAATTTATGCAATGATGGAGGTATTTTCTTGTAGCCGCCTAATACCGACCGGTGTTTGATCTAACCCACATCTATGTTAGGGTTATATTTTCGCAATTGAGTTTGGATTTGTTTGTTTCAATGGTATTTTATTCCACATTTAACGGTCTTTTAGTTTTTAGTTGTAGAGAGGGCAGCTCGAAGCTTAGCTGTAAGAAGTGCCTGGTTAGAAAGGCATTTAAGCAAAATTCATCACAAACGGCATCAGATAAATTTGCTATCTGTCGTCATGTTTTCGCCACCTGGATCCATTAAATCACCAATGATGGCTTTTGCTGACTAAATTCAAGAGTCATGGTAACAAATATGCATTGGCGACTCAAGGTGATTATCGTGTCAAAAAACGTTTGGGAGACAACAAATGTTTTGGGTATTTGCCAATGTTGTATCTTGAACCGGGACAAGAAGCTGAAATTTATTCAATTTATGCGCTATCTAATAGACAATTTTTTATCCATATAACTGTGGCAACCAGTGATGGAGTCAAAATTCTGATATCAATGTACCCGGGAAGAAACCACCGGCCTATATATAGAGATATATGATTATATTTACCTTTGAACGCCACTTGCGAAGTGAGTTTTCATTGTAATTTATAATTAAGTACAAATAGGTCAAAATTACACAAATTAAAAATATTTCATCCAACTGTCCCAGAACTAGTCTACATAGAATATTTAGTGTTTTTTTCGACAGAGTCCAAAGCAAAATTTGTGTTTATATATCTTTTTAAACTGTCTTACAGCGGTTTGGAGCAGTTGCCGTTTTTCCTTCCCATAAGTCAAACGAAGATCAGATGATTAATTTACAATTGCATGTGTTTTTCCTAACTTAGAGAATAAAACGTTAGATTATGATGGAAGGTACCCTCTTGCTATCAGATATTGGACATTTCTAGGCATGTTATATCCAATGCCAGATTAGTTATTTAATTTGAACTGACAATTGATTACTGGAAATACTGTAATTAACTCGCGTTTAAATCTTGTTTACGGTCAGCCTGTTGCACGTCGCGTGGGGTCTTTTATTTCCCAAGTGACTCGTTAAGTTTTACGTTTTACTGAATGGAATGTAATTAAAATAAACCAGATTTAAATCGACTCGAGTTAAAATAAGAGAGAGTCCGTATGTCTTGTATGCCTTTTATGTATTTTAGACATTTTGTATTAAATTATTCACTAAAATACACGATTAATATGAACTGATCTTATATCTCAAGGGGAGGTAACTCACTCTAAAATTACAAATTTTCACCCTGAAAATGGTTTTAAAATGCCGTAAACCAAATTGGCTTTCACTTTAGCACATTTCATTTTAGATTATTTTTTTCTGAACACAGTAATCCTTATATGACGTTTAGATAATCGTTGAATAATTGTCTGATCAAACAAAATCTGTTGCAATAAATTTTAACCACTAGACCTATATACCGTGGCAGGTAACTTTAAGGCTTTATGATTAAATATTTTTCTGATATACATCGGTATACTTTTATGAGTTACTTTCTAGTATATTTTAACCTTGCTAATTTACTGATATTCTTTATCAATTAACTAGTAGATCTAAACTCCCAATGTTAAATTAGACGGCGTTCATATCGGTTATAAATGAAGTTCCTCATATGACGTCACACAATGATGTAGCTTCATTCATACATGACTTCACACCAGATTTTATTTTATTAAAAATTTTTATACTTTATTGTTCTACCTCCATTATAATGAGACCGATCACGTATAAGGCGGGATATTCGATTCCATTATTTATTTTTTCAATTTGAAATCTATGACATGTAAATATAACGATTGAACACTTGTCAAAGTGCATTTATTGTCAACATAAATGCCGTTTGAGTTACAAATAAAAATTCATTGCGCCCTAGCAGGCACCGTTCTATTTATCTGTCACCCAAACGGCATCCATATTGTCAATAAATGTACTTTGATAAGCGTTCATTCATTAAATATCAACGACATGAAATTTAGTCATTACATCTGAAGAGGAACTGCTCAACATTTTAACTGACCAATTAGTATAATATCTTATAGCAGGGAACCTAAAGAACAAAACAATTAAGCAATATGCTTACTTCAGACATTTTGAGAATAATTAGATATGATAACGGAATTCATGTATTTAAATATTGTACTTTCACTTTACGTCATAACAAGTATTTTCGATAGTATTCGAAGGTAACAAAAGTATTGACAGTTATCACTTTACAGACATCAAACAAAATGGGTGTGTCACTTATCACAAACACCAGATTTACTGCGACAAATCTTTCTCCTCTAACTGAGATTTTTAAACACACAAAAAGCGGAAATAGTCTATACAATCGCAAGCTGAGCATTATTGTAAGTTATACACGTTGTCTAAATAATATCCCATACTCAAAACATTCTTAATCCACTTAATGATTTTCATCCAAGTTACACCCTAAGACAAAGTGGATGATATGTGATAATAAGACGGGTACGAACAGAAAGAGAAAACCGGGCTCTCTTCTATATGTACCAAACAGCTGGCTGTTAACATGTACAAGTGAAATTTTGGATACTGTGCATTGTCTGTATCGGAAATTTCATTACTGCGGTGGATAACATTAACACGTTTTTGTAGTCATTGACAATATTAGAACCTTTGAGAACATTCTAACATTTTTGCAGGTCTTTTAAGTGTGGAGTTAGGTAGTACACAATTTGATGAATACGTGACTCGTGTGATTTATTGGATTAGAATTATGTAAAACACACACTTGGAAGTTCAATGTATTACAAACAGAAACGCAAATGTAAATCGAAAAACAAAACATTATTTCATATGTGTTTACAGATTTCTGTAACATGAAAAATGTATATCAGTATGTATGCATTTTATGATCCTCTTCATTTTCATTTACAAACTATAACTCTCAAAAAACCCTAAAATGTCATCCGTACACGAGTGTCACTATGATGCGATAATTGCACTCTTTCCGTTCCCATTTGATGAAGTTTTAGATCGTACGTATACACCACTAATTTACATATTTACATATATTTCTACCTCCAACCAAAATGAGATCGCCCTTTTTGTTAAAGATATCAGTTTGTTTTACGATGTTTTGTATATTTGTGCGTTTTCTGGTATATGTATTTGTCTCTGTGTGAGTATCTGTGTATGTATGGCTTTAGCATTGTGTAATCCCTTTATGTGTCAAGTTTTGATTTTGGTCCTCGAATTTACCTTACGTGAGAAAACAAACATTTCGTTTCTTCTTTGTTTGCTTAGAAAAGTGATATTCTCATTAGAAATGGTTACGTACCTGATAATTGTTTGATCACATAGTATCTCCCAATACTCCCTTCCTCTCCGTTGTATGATAAGCGTAGTAATATAATTTGCGATATACAGATTGTATCAATTGGTTATATCAACTGTTGTCGAATAAGACTGCAATCTTGATTTAGATTTATTTCTACAAATATTTGAGAATAAATATCAGAAAAAGTAATTGCTGAAATAAACGGGAATTATACTCAGATTCCTTCAAATATACATGGGTCGTAAATAAAATATCATATCATAATGGTGAATTTTATAAACCATGTATACATAAATATCAATTTTGTAATAAGGTATTGCTATGGAATGAATATATTAAACTAATGACAATCGTTAATTTTCAATGTTTCGTTCTGATAGAGGTAATTCAATTAAAATTATTTTCATTGATGATAGTAACATGTCATGTATTTTTGGTTTAATTCCGCCTCATTTACATAAATATTTAAATATATATTATAATATATATATATATATATATATATATATATATATATATATATATATATATATATATATATATATATATATATATATATATATATATATATATATATATATATATATATATATTATATTATATATATATATATATATAATATGAAATTCCACTTTATTTGAAATTTGGTTATTTTGAAATCTTATGTTCAATAAAATTCCCATTCCACAAAATTATTCTCTGTATGATACTTTACCGGGTAGCAACAGTAAACATCGTACAAATACTTTATTCCCCATTGATTTTGATATACCCATGTTTGTGTGCGCGCACGTCTGTGTATACCCGGTTTAGTAGCTTATGTTACAGTAACAGTTTGAAAGGGCATATACATCCATACATTCAGAGAGAACATTCATATGCTTGTCACTAGCGATTGTATCAGTAACCTAAATGTTTTATTAACAAGTTCGTTAAAAGGTCAATCTTCAAAAATATTTACGTGTATTACAGTCATTATAAAAATCAATTTGTGGACAGTCTCAATAATACTACAATATCATAACGTTGATTTAAATCTTGTCCTAAGGTTCTGTTGACTGGCTTTGTGATTAATTATATATACAACTGCTGTAAGGCATCCTTCTGACAGTTTCTTCTTTTCTTTTTCTATATGACCAAGATGACTACGAACACCTATATTAATATTCACATTATGCAGTGTAATATCATGTTCTCTATATTCGTCCTTTGATGTCACCTTCGGGACATTTTTGCATATAAATATAGATATATATGTATGTATGTGTTACACTTTAAGAATTGAAATCATGATTTCATGAAGGTTTTTGGGGGATGAACAATATGAAATTACGTGTTTTTGTGAGAGATATGCCGGATACACAGTGGAACAGTCTCATATATGTAAGTAAATAGTTTACTAAATATTTTGTTAGAGAATATAGGTCATAAGCGGTTATACAGTTTTAATATGCCACATGCTGCAGGCGTTTTCTACCTATTTTGATAACTTATGACATTATTCTGCTGCTAATATTGTAGTTAATCCCAAGTCATTTGTGTCTTGATTAATATGTGTGCACTCTAACATAAGTAAAACCAAACACACCACGCGTGCAGTTCCCTGTGTGCTTCACTTCAGCTTATTTTGCATTTCGTTATATCATAGAAACAAATATGAAATAGATTATGTTTACCGCGGTATTAATTTCTACGACTTAATGAAGAAATGGGGTAAAAGTCTAGAATTTACATACGCACTTGAAAGTATCTGGTATTAGGTTGATGTTAACCATCCATTATTAACAGACAACAGGTCTGACGTTTTGATTTAAATGACTATTTTTTTCTTGTTTGTTGATTCAGAGGGACATAATTAACATTATTATATTAGACAGTGATGGCAAAAGTTATTCTCATATTTAATGAAGTACATATGTGTGGTGTAATTATTAAGCTACTATTTTTCTGTAAATATATATTTGCTTCGTTCGCACGAAGCTACTATTTTTCTGTAAATATATATTTGCTTCGTTCGCACGATTTATTTCCGTTATGCTCTCTCTCTCTCTCTCTCTCTCTCTCTCTCTCTCTCTCTCTCTCTCTCTCTCTCTCTCTCTCTCTCTCTCTCTCTCTCTCTCTCTCTCTCTCTCTCTCTCTCTCTCTCTCTCTCTCTCTCAGACGGATGCAACAATTAAATCAAAACACACATAGATACACACACATGTATATAACGATAAGAAAAATTGCGCCATTTATTTTTTATTTTTTAACACATATTGTATATATGTACACATAGACATTTGTTGATTATGCTTGTATGACCAATAAAGCTGCAATTATGTAACGTTGTTTCACTATATACAAGCCGTATTAATTGTAAGGAGGTATACAAACGTCTGAAAATACAGATGTAGGATCAGGTGTCATGGAGAAGTAAGCATGACCAAGAACTTTGATAGAACGCGAAATATCTTACCAGATTTACTTTGTTGGAATTTTTGTCTGGTTCATTTCTTATTATAGACTTTACTTATCTCTTAGATAATCTAACAACACCTTTGTGGGAGGGTATGTCGGATGTCAAAGCCAAACTCTGGTGCTCCTTACTTCCAGAGACATGGTCCTTTGTTAATTTGTTTTACCTGGAACATAAAACAGCCATTTCCAAACGTAGAATTATCTTTTTAGACGGTGAAGATATACAGATTTGCTGGACAGAATACAGCGTACCAACGCACCTTCGATTCCTGATCCCAATTGTTATGCTCCTTTGTTGGTTGTCCTCCTCCGGGCTTGATATTGTAGGAATCAATATATTTGATATATGTATACATATATGAACACTTAGAAAACTTTGCTACGGCACAGTTTGACAAACTAAATCATTGCATTCCGTGCCCTTATTTAGGGAATTATTACCTTGTTGATATAAAAATATTTTTGTTTCCATAACATTGTAATTCGTCTGCTCAAAATTGCGATAGCCGTATATGCATCAAGTATAATTTTATTCGTCTTATTTTCCTGTCTTGTCATTCGACAATATTCAAATTATCTCTGGTCATTTAACAGGTCATAGGAAACAGCCATTTTATACGAAGTGTTAACACAATCAATGTTTACAGTATTGTGAATGACTATTAGAATGGGTCTCCTGGTAATAATATCAGAGTTCCTGATAAAAATATCCAATTACTATATCAGATTAATGAATGAGAAAAGCTTTACAAAATGTACTTTAAAATGAAGCGATAAAAACGTCAAAATGGCGCCTATGATAGAGTTAAAGACTCGTGTAAATGCAGTAAAAACGACAAGAAGTGCGAAAAGATATCAAGATTGTTACGATACAAAGAGACTTAACAGGAGCTTGCGAGCAAAGAATATGTACTTTTAATTTCCATTTTACATCCTCATAAGATAAACGATTACTTTTATGTCGAATTCCACACTTACATCGGCGTTATCGGTGTTGTAGCAATACATCACTTGTTAGAACTTCACAGAAAATGCTGACAGAAATATTCAGTCGACAGCGCTGATTGAAAGTGATCATATTTGTTACCCAATCAGAAACGTATTAGTGTGTGCATTATGTAAAATATATTTGCACCGCGCAATGCATGTTAAAGAGAAAATTTCTATGGTAGCCATAAAATAAACAAGCAAATGACAAAAATTTTGATGTATGTAGATTTGTACATCGGTCATACTCGAGTCATGGCGTATATTTAAGGACATCGCTTAAATGCTAATCTCTTGACACAGGCACAGTTTTGTATCGAATGAAATGAAGATGGTGAATACAGACAAATATTTGGAAAGTTATAGACAAGAGAAAAATTTAAAAAAGGGAAGAAAAGAGGGAACAGGGTGACCAAATTCATTAAATACAACACTGATATAAATAAAAACGTGTTTATTATATTAAATTTCTGTTTTCAACATTTAACTTATTTTGTCACGGTACAATATTACTGAATTAGTATGGATATTTTGGGGAGAAATATCTGGTCGTATATATACTACTCAAGTTTCTACTATGATGATTAGAAAAAATACCTATGACTAAAGATATATATTTTTGAATTTCCATGTTACTGATTAAATAATAGTAAAGAATACGTAAACGACCTTTTTAAAATTACCTACCCCCATTAAGTTAGAGCCAAGGCAAGAAAGAACAAAAATGTCTAACAATTTTACGAAATAGTTTGCAAAATTGACAGATTTGATAATTTAACAAAATCATTCAAAATCTAAATGATAATCTGACAATTTGGCACATCGACAGACTCATTTCTTTATTCGACAAAATAATTTTAAAAATCAAGTTAACAATGTAATAGATTTACAAATAAAAACGACAAACCAGTGTAATAAATTACCCGTTTTACAGTGCGATTTCATTTTATATGGTAGAACACGTGACCATCTCTGGACAAATGAAAATGCAGAACAAAAACAAAAATTTAATAAAACGAAATATAAATTGGCAAAATAAGATTGAATGTAAATATTTTCTGTAATAACCATTTCAATTTGCAACACTAATCAACAGGGCCGACATCTGTCGACACAATTATCTGACAATGCTTGCAATAATACGCCGCATGTGAATCTTATTTATACCTTGAGTAGAGCCAAGCGAGGTAACTAGAATATACAATCAATTGATAGCTTTATTATATAAAAAGAGTAATAGGACTACGCATTATACATAAATGTGCTTATATCTTTTAACATTTAAAAGTTAGGCATTGGTGCTAAAATATGTTGGAACTTTCCCATGTATTCGATTTACCTCATTAATTAGGACTTGGCAGTATTATGTGTGTAAATAGAGAGACTGGCTGGATATCTTTCGTTACTTCCACATTTTGTAGTATTGTCAGGTGCTCATGTTTTCGGGATACGCTAGCGCAGGTATCTGTAACAACCTCAAATATTGGGAACAGAACAATCTGTTGTGTAGTTCTATATCCATAGTTTAAAAACAGAGTAAAATTCAAATATTTGAAGGATAAAATGTTCGTGAACAACCTTACTTGATAATATGACTGAAATGCACTTGCTTTGGTATATATCAAAAGAACTTAAGGTTTTATTTTGGTTTATTTGTTTAAATTACATGTGTTAACCACAAAACATGCATAAAATATTATACATTCCTATATATTTTGTGATAATATTATCAGGCCCACTGTGGCATTCATATACACATAGTAAGGTTGAGTTAATCAAATACAAGTGAAAAAGTACCAAACCTGCATTTCTCAAGCATTTTCACAATATGTAATAATTTAAGAATGTTTATGCCTGTGTATATATCTTTTTTCTATTTTATATCAATCTAACTGGTAAAAAGGAAAAACAAAATTTTTGAAAATAACAATATTTTCATTTAAAACATTATTCATTAATATATTAAAACCATTATGATCTAATTTTAGATTGCTTTTGATTTACAATATTTATATTATACTATATCAAAACAAGGTCTATATGTATATTTAGAACAATTTTGAAATTACGATAGAATTTTGGAGTGCATCGTTATCTACAAGGATAATTTGATATATTCGATTATGTTTTATGTCAAAACAAATGTTACACTTTATCATTTTTTACCAATTTTCCTATAGATCAAAGGGATTCTATAGATATTCAATTATTTTTTGTTCTCTGTGATCATATTCCGAATACTTAAATAAATTACTTCAACATTGCTTATTTTAAATACATTAGCGAGCAGGAGCCGGCTTGGCTCAGTCGGTAGCGCGCTCGACTCATGATCGTGAGGTCGTGATTTAGAGTCCAGCTGCCAGCAGGTAGGTTTCCTGTCCTTCAGATGAGACAGTAAAAACCGAGTAACAGTAGGTGTCGGAACGTTAAAGAACACTCAATGCTCAATAGCCGTAAGTTCCGAGCATAGACCAAAATTTGAAGCCCTTCACCGGCATTTGGTGACGTCTCCATATGAGTGAAATATTCTTGAGTAGGACGTTAAACAACAATAAACAAATAAAACAAACAAACAATAAGTGAGCAGCAGAACATGTGATTACACCACGATTTATATTGTACAATACCGTTATATCTGTATAAGTATTTTCACTAACTGGTTGTGATTATCGATGTTTCTTTTATTATGGAAAGAGTTCGAATGTTGTCATTGGTGTAACCACTAAACTATGTGCATAATAAAATTAGGTAGACTTATCATATGCGTATTCAAATAATTCAAACTAGTACTATCGTAATTAAACTAAACTAATTAACTCAATAGTTGAAATACCCAAGACTATATTATACATGGCTAATCAGTTTGATGCAGTCTGTGGTAGCAGCTAGTTTCAAGATCTTCACTGCAAGAGTTTAATAAAAATTCTTGTTGCTTACATTTCTTGCATTTCACATTTCATCAAAATTATCCATGGATTCATTAATATTTGGGCTTGTAACATATCACTCATTAATATAATATTTCTGCAACATTTTTGTTTGATGGGATTCCATCTTAAATTAACAATGGAATTCATTTTGGCATTCGAACCGCATTCCGTTTCATGGGTTTGTTTGCTGTGATTCATTTAATAACCCGTGTATTTTGATACTTGATTTTGATATTTGAATACGTGTGTTAATGACAAATGTATATGGAGAATCGGGGCATTATTACAGCGTATTGTTTCGGCTATTTATATCACCTACAAAACTATATGCAGCAGTGGAAGCTATCTAAATAACATTAATATCTTTTGTGTGTCTTCGTATCTCATACAAAATTTCCATATAAAACAGAAATTTTGAAGTAGTAACTTTTCGATCTGTCATCAACCTATTAACAATGACCTGCATGTTTTCTTATACCTTTGGACTGGTGTTTGAAAGGGAATAAGGGTTTTCCAAGATAGATTGTTTCCTTAAACTATGACAATAGTCCATTTTTCTGACTATTTATCTACATTTACCCGTCAATTTTATACCCAATTCCTGCCTCCCTATGTCACAATCATACATATTTTATATCAACACATAGTTAATCCACCTTTAAATATGCACTCATTCCATATTACAAGAAATATATTTGCTTTTACAATCACAAATTATACGCATTGTCAATTTACATTTTTAGCTTAAATATATTTAAATTGAAATTATTAATACTTTTATAAAAAATTCAAATTTATGTACATGTTTGTTATTAGCTCGGAAGTGTATTTTTGTTTGAGTTTTTATAGAACAAATAAGTCAGAAATTGTGTTAATTATTAATACATACTATACCACTGAACATATCTGGAGGATCAAGTTTCAGGATGCTGGTTTTCCAGGTATGTATATTGAATAACTGACTTTGAAGTATGCAAGCTAACACGGGAGGGAGGTGTTAAGGGCAGGTATAGATTTACTGAGTGTTCAAAGCTGAATCTAATTGTTACAGCTAAAAAAACACAATCGGTGAAAATATTTCAGTAAATTTCAAATCAATTCAATTCCTTAACTTTCAAACCGCCGCTTGCGCTGTTCCGATTGCTCGACTATCAAACGGACTTAAAACCGAAGTTCCGTGGCATGGCAGGCATGGAACGTTAAAGAACCCTCACAGCAGTGCCGTCAGTCCATAGCACATGTCAACATTGGCGGCATTTCACCTAATCCTGGTGACATTCCAATATAAATGAAATTTCTTGGAGGTAAAACAACAAACAAACAAATCAAAACTTAACTTCACACATTTCAGTAGTACTATCCGCTATGGTGTTTGTATTTTCTGTATAAATCACATTTAAAGTATGTTCTATGTACGGTCATTTTATATACTAACTTAAACTAGTGATATGTTGTAACAAAAAATATATGAGAAATGGCGATTTGGAATTGTCGATCGATTTAATGATATATTTAGCAATTACCATGTACCATGTTTTTTTAAATTCAATGTTAAGTTACATGTTTGTTTGTTTGTTGTTGAATCATTTTACCAGATTAATGCCTACTTTCATTTAAATTGAACATGGGCTATTGATGAATACGACCTATAAGCTGGTGATGCTGTGGCATGTACTATGTTTTTAGCTTTTTGTGGCTTTCCTAAAGAAATTCGCTTTGTTGTTTTATTTTTACTTTGTAGATTTTACCCTTTGTATCTATCTTTGTGATACAACACAGATAGTGCAATGCCCATAATAACATGCACTTGGTATATGTGATGCAGCAACACTCCTGTTAATTTCTAGGTTTGTACTATAAACTCTCTGTTTTTAGTTACTGGTCCGGCTACTATTATATGATTTATCAGACTACTTATCATGTTCAAATCAGATATATATTGTCTTACCGGGACCCGCGCTATGTGAACAAAATTGTAGAAGTTGTAGAACTGTCAAAAGTGTTAAAACCCCACGTGGTTTATGGCGGCGTATAGCAGGTTTGACATGTCACGTGGTTGTAAATCAATTCACATTGGTAACTTCTCAGTATCGCTTAGTTTGTTTTCTGAATTTCTGATGGCCATCTCTGTTAAAGATGTAAGTGCTACCATATTGTTAACTGAAATGTGATTGAAAACGTGACACACAATCAATATTGAAACCACAAGTATCCGACAGACGCATGCGCCTCACTTTATGTGTCATTAGGGAGTGATGCTGATCAAAATGAGTTTTATTTCAGGATGCTTAATGTATAGTTAGAAAATAGGTCATAAGGAATTTTACAACTTTTATTTATAAGCATCGAAATACGCAATAGCCATTTATGTAAAAACATAAAATATCATGATATAGAACTGATATATTCAACGGGGACTAATCAGGACTTTCGAAAATTCTTCAACTTTTCTAATCAATGATGACAAGGAAGCTAATAAAAAACGAGTTAACTTGACGTCAGTTAGACATTTGTTACCATTAAATCATTGGGACTGACACAGGCAAACATACAGGCAAACACACAGGCAGTAGACACACAGATAAACTCTCAGGGAAACATACAGGCGGCAGACAAATAAACAAATACACAGGCAATCACATAAGCAAACGCACAGGCAAACACACAGGCAGCACACAAATGACACACAGGAAAACATACTGGCGGCAGACACATAGACAAACACATAGACAAACACATAACAAACATACAGGCAAGCACACTGGCAAGCACACAGACAGACACACATGAAAACATAAAGGCGACAGACATATAGACAAACACATAGACAAACACATAACCAAACGCACAGGCAAGCTCACAGACAGACAGACAGACACACATGAAAACATAAAGACGACAGACATATAGACAAACACATAGACAAACACATAACCAAACGCACAAGCAAGCACACAGACAGACAGACATGAACACATACAGGCGGCAGACACAGAAACAAACACATGAACAAACACACAGGCAAACACAAAGGCAAAAAAAACACAAACACATAAGGAAACACACATAAACACACAAGCAAACACACAGAAACACACACATCAACAAACGGGCCCCGAAGTCACCAAATTTACTCAGTACTCAAGCTCAACTAACTTTCCACGATTTTAAAGTAAACCATGGAAAGTTTATTCTGTAACTGGACATATTTGTATATTGATGGCATACTATTGTAAATAATGATAAAAATTGCTCATTTGAAGAAAACTTAAGAAATATTTTAAAAATGTTTGAGTACGTACTTAAATCCTAAGTACCGTACTCAGCATATTTATTCGGATTTTTACAGGAAAACCATAAGTATGATGCAAAAATTTATATGTAAATGATAAAAAATCATAGTATGCTCCCTAATCACTAAAATCCAAAAGTTTTATAAACATTTTATAGTTAAAATAATGAAATAAAATTTGAGCTTGGGTATTGAGTAAATTTGATGAAATCGGGCTTAGAACAAACACAGCACATATAAACACATTTAATGCACACTGATAGTATACGAACAGAGAGAGATTCCCTTCTACAGTGAAGATGCAACAAATACTTAATGTAGTGTGCATAAGTTAACCATGCTGAAAGAGAAACGCGCTGACATTTACATGGCGGTTCTGCAGAGTTACATATACTCCTGACATGTAAATATCTTACTGCGCTAAATATGAAAACAATGTAATCCCGTTCATCAACATATGCATTAGGATCAAAATACTGTAAACAATACACTGTAACATATTACAGCTGTCTTCATTTTTGTAGGACAAGTGGATTATATGCGTTTTAATTTGTGATGTAAAACACATTCAAAATTTTAACTTGATGTCCATGATCACGTATCTTTGTTAAACAATTCTAGTCCTGAGGCAATATTGTACATATAATATTGTAAATGGGTACTTTCACATTTTGACATTATTTCAGATCTTGAATGCCAAAATGGTTTCGCGATTACGAATTCTAGTATGGATAATAATGGATGATAATAGTAAAATACCACCGATTACTTCCCACAATATAATTTAAAACGAATTTGTGAGTGAACTGTGAAAAAATAAATGAACCCCTAACAATTATTTCCATAAATATTTTCCAGGGTCAAACATTATTAAGCTTTTAATTCATATTTGACTTCAAACACAACTAACAACATTTAAATGATGTTGTTATTATGAGCTTAGTTCATTTATCATAGAATAGGATGCCTTTTAAGTGCTAAAGTGTCACAAAAGTATTGAACCTAGTAACGTTTCAACTGCACGTTATTTGCCTTATAACATGCATGTAAATGTATTGCAAGCGAATCATCTGATACGCGACAACCTCTACTGGTTATGATTAAATATTGTTGATGTTTGAGGAATTCAAATTATGTATATAATAAAATTGCTGAAAGTTATCTTATTTATCGTCTGCTGTCGATTTAATTTTGAACCACAATCATTGGCGACATCACGTGATTGAAATCTGCTGAATTCTATTTTTAACGTAATTCAAAAGGTTGAAGTGTCGCCATTTAGCTCTGAATTTAGATTGATTTGCAGAATACTGCACGTGTATTTAAAGTTGTAAATTTTATTTTATAAAAAACAAATACCGAGTAAATAAAAAAGTGAACAAATAGTGGTTTGTATTGTGATATACTTCAGTTTGGCGTCTATACTGCAGGATCTGTGAAATACAATTGTTTTCTATTTTATTAGGCACCAATAATTAAATAAATGAAAGAAAGAATAGTATTGAAATGGTACTACCGAAAATTGTAACCAATCAAATAAGTGACCAGTTGCCCGAAATAACTAAAGGATGTACTAATTGCTTTTGGAAAACACATGCAAACAGGCATACACAGAAGAGATAAGAATCAGACCTCAGAAGGTTCACTGATTCTCCCCAGGTATACACTAAAACATACTTAACACATTGAAATGTCAGAGAAGTTTGTTGAAAGGCAATTGAATATGACGATGTAACAGTTCAACGGTATAAATTACAGATATTTTAGTCGATAGACGTATTGTAATGTGACATATAAACAATAACTGTGTCATGTAATAATTCGTTGTTACCTTGCTTGTAACGAAGAAAACATAGTACATCAAGTTTGATTCATAGTTCTCACACCTTAAAAGTTTATTCTCAATATTCAGGTGCCCAAGAACCAAACATTTTTCTCTTGTAAATTCCTGGTGTCTTTGCCTATGTCATTTCAAAATACTGTTGTACATACAGTGTCAAAATTAAAACTGCGCATATAAATATATTAGCATTTAATTTGAATTTTACCTTGTGATTTTTTTACTAACACTTAGGAATTTTATGCTTCCTTTTTAAGACGACTATGATGCTCTTTTTACTTTCCGGAATTTCATTTCTTTTTTCGGATCAAGAACAAAATATAAACTGATATTCATAGTCGGATAAGGAAAGATGTTACCTAAGTGTAATTTACATCAACCGAGACATACATATGTAGTCATGTAAGCAATTTAATTATTTTTATGTTTTATATGAATATTTCATTTAACTGCATTCATATAGGTAATTTTAGATAGCTTTAATGTAACAAACGCGATCAATATTGAATTGTAAAAATCTTAAGTGCTTTGTACTATTTCTTTTGGCGGAGCAACACTTGTAAAATGAGAGTCTTGGGAATGCATTATTTGTAGTGCTCTGAATTATCGTCTTATCGCCTCTACTAAAATACTTAGACTTTGTATGAGTGACTGCTGCTAAAGATGGGTCATAATGACATGTTTCCTTACATAGGAGAGGTCAGTGACCTTAATTCCTCTAAAGGTTCACAAATATAATCGGAATGTATTGGTGACTGCAATTATTATCAATGGATTTCATTGTCACGTAGTAAGACAGCCAATAAATTGTTTTACGCGATACGAATACATGCGTTGTAATCTAATTTAGAGTTTGTGTCTGTCTTCAAGAGTTCTCGAAATTAAAAAAAATTAAAAAAGATTAGAGATCGACTTAGTGCCCTGGGTATTTGTTTTGACATTAATTTCTTTTGAAGAAATAAAAGATAAGAAACATTGTGTCGCTTCCTAGACGCCATCTAGTCCATTATATGTAAAGAAAACTTTGTCTCAAAATTTGCATTAATCTATCACTACTTAATGTATAAATACATGATTTTTTTTTCAAGATAGTGAATGAACTTTAAAAAGGAAATATGTAGATCCATACTATTAAATTATAGATTTGCGTTGAGGATATAATTTCACTATTTCCCTTGGTAATTAAAATCAATGCAAATAATGACGGACATTATGTATTTGAATGAAAGGGAATAGGGTATCTCATAATTAACAACCCACGAACTGTGACTGTCAGTATATGTTACTTTGTGATGTTGTCTGTTTATTATACCAAATAGCGATCTATATAATATTCAAACATTAACTGCAGACATCACACACTAAGCTGAAAATGATAGCACTACGTATTTTATATAGAATTATATTACAACGTCACTAAGGTAAAGTTGTTAACATGTTAATATACATGTATTTAAAACAGCTTCATTTATTTTTAAGACTCCAAATTAACAATAATAAAGATTAAATTAATTTTTGAAGGATAACCGCGAAACTTTTAACTTGAATAAAAGTGTGTAAAAATCGTTTGAAAAGTCAAATCCACGAGCTTCATTCATAAGATTCTAGAGTTTAATAATTAATCTGTGAGAGTACGTCAGATTGGGCCAAATATTTGATTGAATATTTACATTTATCTATTCTATGTGAGTTTCCGTTCTTTGTACCCGTTTTTGAACCAAATATCTTTGGTGTTCCAGGGTACACACATGTTACTAGTATTATCGAATCATTTATCTGAATTGACTGATGTATATGACGATAGTAGTAGAACAAAATAATACTCAGGTAAGACATAACAGAGACTGTTTACAGGTCATAACAAGTGCATTCGCTTCAAACCACATGATATGGGGCCTCGTCATTAAAGAATATAATACATTGCCTTGTCTTTCATTTAGAATGTCATTGTACCTGTAACAAAATCATTAGTTCTAAGACAGATCCAACAAACAAGTCACATTTAGTGATCGAAAAGTATAATAAGTGCCTCGAATTATTTGAACACGAATACCTTATTTACGAGTAAAACGACGTCACCAAATGCCGGCGAGGGTTTCAAATTTTGGACTATGCTCATCACTTACGGTCATTGAGCAGTGAGGTTTCTTTAACATGCCGTCGCCTACTGTGACACGGGACCTTGGTTTTTACTGTCTCATCCGAACCCGTGATCCTCTTGTTGCGAATCGAACACTCTGCCGACCAGCCACGACGCTCTCCATTTTTTGCGTAGATAGACAATTGTCAAAGAAATCACGCGTAATTCAAAGATGGCGTCGGTCGTAAGTGCTTGTATTTATTTCATATTCAAGCCAAAAATTATCATTATGGGTGAATTATATTTACTGTTTCTCCCGATATTGATTCAGCATCAACAAAGTAAAAGTCTTCGAACCGTTTGACCTTGAGGTCACATGCATAATACAATTACATCCGAGAATTATTGTATTGCAATACAATATTTATTTCAAGCTTGGAAAACTACAGGTTTAAATAACGTCAGTTTTAAGTTATTCCGTTTTCAATTTAATTCTATTTTTTTTTTCAAATTGGTTTAATGTTTATCAGACATATTTAAAATGTCATTGCTGACAGCTCATATTTCTTTAAAATTGTGATATTTCAATTAAAAAAAGGTAAAAACTAAACTAAACACACACACAGATACATACATACATACATATATATATATATATATATATATATATATATATATATATATATATATATATATATATATATATATATATATATATATATATATATATATATATATATATATATATATAAACAGAGTTTAAAAGTGGGGGAATAAAATTGATAATTCAGTGAATGCACAACCTATTACTTTGTTTTGATCGCGGAAATCTGCACATGATCAACATACTAAAATTTATATCAATTGAATATCATTACATTGTATATTAGCTCTTGCTGATTGAAATGATACCGATATATGAGTAAAATACCCGAACTTAGAGACGATGTATGCTATTCATTTTTATACATCAATTTTAACAGTTTAGATATCATTTACTTTTTTTCATTTTTTTCAGTTTTATAGACATGCCATCAGCTATGGTTGACGTGACCGTCATTATCTGTTGGTGATGTGACCATCATAAGCTGTTGGTGATGTGACCACCATCAGTTGTGGGTGATATGACCATCATTACCTGTTGGTGATGTGACCATCATCAGTTTTGGGTGATATGACCATAATTACCTGTTGGTGATGTGACCGTCATTACCTGTTGGTGATGTGACCATAATAAGCTGTTGGTCATGTGACCATCAGCAGTTGTGGGTGATGTGACCATCAATACCTGTTGGTGATGTGGCCATCATTAACTGTTGGTGATGTGACCTTCATTACCTGTTGGTGATGTGACTTCATTAGCTGTTAATAATATGACCATCATCAATTTTAGGTGATGTTAACGTCATTAGCTGTTGATGATATGATTTTCATCAGTTTTAGGTGATGTTAACGTAATAAGCCGTTGGTGATGTGATCATCATCATGTGGCCGTCATCATTGTAGGTGATGTTACCGCCATTAGCTGTTGGTGATATGACCTTCATTAGCTGTTGGTGATGTGACCGTCATTAATTGTAGGAAATGTGAGTGTCATTATTGACTGGTGATATGACATTCATTAGTTGTTGATGTAACCATCATCAGTTTTAGGTGATCGTCATCAGGTTTAGTTGGTGTGACTGTCTTAACCTGTTGGTCATTAGTTGTAGGTGATATGACTTCATCAGCTGTTGGTGATGTCACCGCCATCAGTTTTAGGTGATATGACCGTCATCAGTTATATGTGACCGTCATTAGATGTTGGTGATGTTACTATTATTAGCTTTTATTATATAACCGTCATCTGTTGTAAGTGATGTGACTTCATCAGCTGCTGGTGATGTGACCATCAATAGCTGTTTGTGATGTCACCGGCATCAGTTTTAGGTGATATGACCGTCATTAGTTGTTGGTGATGTTACCACTATTAGCTTTTATTATATAACCGTCATATGTTGTAAGTGATGTGACTTCATCAGCTGCTGGTGATGTGGCCATCAATAGCTGTTTGTGATATCACCGGCATCAGTTTTAGGTGAAGTGATCATTATTGGTTGTTGGTGATGTGACCGTCATCAATTATATGTGACCGTCATTAGTCGTTGGTGATGTGACCGTCTTTAGTTTTAGGTGATGTGACTGTCATCAGTTGTTGTTGATGGGACTGTTATTAGTTGTAAGTGATGTGATCATCAGTTTTAGGTGATGTGACCGTCGTTACCTGTTTGTGACCTGAACATCATCAGATGTTGATCATATGACCATCATCAATTGTTGGTGATGTGACCACTATCAGTTGTTGGTGATATAACCGTTATTAGTTATTTTATATGACCGTTTTTAGTGTGTAAGTGATGTGACCATCATCAGCTGTGGGTGATTTGACCATCATTACCTGTTGGTGATGTGACCGTCATCAGCTGTTGGTGATATGACGCCATCAGCTGTTGGTGATGTGACCGTCATCACATGTTTGTTATGTGACCGTCATCAGCTGTTGATTATTTGACCGTCATCAGTTATTGGTTATGTGACCATCATTAGTTTTAGGTGATGTTACCGTCATTAGTTGTTTGAGATTTGAACGTTATCAGTTGTTGGTGATGTGAGCATCATCAGTGGTTGATGATGTGATCGTCATTAGTTGTTGGTGGTGTTATTAGATGTTATTAGTTGTTGATGTCACCGTTATTAGCTATTGGTGATTTGACCGTCATTAACTGTAGGGGATGTGACCGTAATCAGTTAAAAGTGATGTGATCGTCATCATTTGTGTCATCAATTATTGGTGACAAGACTTTCATTGGTTGTAAGTAACGTGTCCGTCATTTATTGTGGATAGTGTCAACGCAGTAAGAGTTCTATAACGTGGCATTATATACAACTTATGTTTTTAAAGAAAGGTTTTTAAAACTTATAAAACTATGTCAACGTACTTTAATGTGCCATTATATGAACTTGTGTTTACGCAATAATGGATATTTAAAGAACATAATGTGTCAACACAGTGAAGGTTCTGTTGTATATTGTAATAAAAATGTCAGATTTAGTCAGATGATATGAAATATCAATTGCTTTATTTTTAGTCATGTCATTTTGGGTACAGATTTCTACGCGTTGTCATGTTGTAAAGTTAACCTAGTAGGTGTAAATACAAAATTTACAATATGGCTTATGGTATCGAAGTTTCTCATATAATAGTCGATACTTAATGTTAATTAATGTTAATTGCAACAATTTGTCCTTTTACCAACATTACACGAGCCTTATCCGCAATTCGTAAATTAATTGATTTATCTAAAGACAAATATTTCCAAAACTATTCGCTGATTATTATTTTGGTGTTTCTAAATCTTTCTTATATAATGTATGAGATGAAACATGTAATTGATTTTTTATTTATATGTTTATGTGTAGAATATTGAAATAAGTTTCAAAATTATAATAATAATAATAATAATAATAATAATAATAATAATAATAATAAGTAAAGGTGTGTGTGTGTGTGTGTGTGTGTGTGTGTGTGTGTGTGTGTGTGTGTGTGTGTGTGTGTGTGTTACATCTTTATTAACGTTATCGACCAACATTGTCAACTTTTACCAATCTGCCATGTATATCTGGAACTATTACTACCTGGTCATTATCATTTTTATGTTATCTTTATTTTACCTTTCATTTATTATGTAAATAATTGCTGGGATTTTTTTGCTGGATATCCGCCTTTGATATTTCAGAAATCGTTGTATTTGTATAGTTTCTTTCGTTAGTGAGAACTATCTGCATCAGAAAATTACAAATTGACACTATAATTATCACAATCTATCGATATTAGCGTTTTATCTACAATCGTGAATTGTAAATCTGTTACGGGATCACTTTACCGCAAATACACCATTTATATCAGTTTTCATTGATTTACAATTTCTAGCATATTTCACCCGGAACAACATCCGACAGATGTAGGCAATATACAACTGAGTTCGTACTTTTATATTCTGTTTTATAGTTTTATTGTATATTTACTGTAGCCGATTGTTGTGAACTACAAAAAGACATACTTATTCTAGTAGAATAACACTTAAAATGCCAATGCTCTTACATGTAAAAACGTTAAGTATTAGATTACCCGTACTGCTAATTATGAGAATTCGAAGCAACGTTTGTAACATAGATCATTACTTTTACTGATGAAATAAGTTAAATCATGCTTTTAAAACATTCTGTTTTTTTATGAAGTTCAAAGTATTCTTACCGTTTTTGCAGGTGTTCGTTCTTCTGAAACAAAGTAGACTGTGTATTCATCATTATTGGGATTTCCCTTTTCTGCAGCCTTCTGATTGGTTGTTAAGATGGGTCTTTGGAGTTACTTCAATATATCCGGCGGTTACTTTGAGCCAGTGACGTCACGGTGGAGTGTAAGAGTTGAAGTACTAGAAGAAAGCTTCAGGAAGGGGCATAGCCTAAACGGCGGTGTCTCCTCCAAATTAAGTGTTCTTGATATGTCTCTCAACACGGATGTTAACTTTACTTCAGATGAGATTAATAATCAATCCAATATTTCACATTTAGGAAGCCGTATTCCATACAATGTGCGTTTCCCGGAATTTTCCGCTATTTTTATACTGTTATACACAATCACAACATTGGTTGCCATTTTTGGGAATATTGCTGCTATTATTATTTTTATCAGAGGAAAGAGATCAAGAACAGATTTGCGTCCATTTTTGTTGAATTTGGCATTCGCTGATTTAATTATGGCAATATTTTGTATTCCGTTTACATTTACTAGTGAATTGTTAGGGAATTGGGTATTCTCTGTCCCTATGTGTCCTATTGTTGTATTCTTACAAACTGTCTCAGTAACAGCCAGTGTATCTACCAATATGGCTATTGGAATAGATCGTTTTAATGCAATTGCTTTTCCACTGAAAACAAGAATAACATCTTCAAAATATAAAATTGTTATAATTGTCATTTGGATATTTGCCATTTCCTTGAGTGTAGTACAACTGAAGGTGTGTCGAGCAAAACCAAAACACAGCGGTTCGGATGAAATGTTAGAGTGTAGAGAGATTTGGGAAGATGAAGACCTTCGGAAAATATACACACTTCTACTTTTATTTCTGACATACATAATCCCATTGACAATACTGACTATAACATATTCTATAGTTGGAGCTATCCTATGGCGACGGAATGCTCCAGGAAATGCAGATGCTGTTCGTGATCAAATACAATTGAAGTCCAAAGTGAAGGTAAGCCAAAATTTATGAGTTTTCCTTTCCACTGTATTACAGCTGATATTGTTCTATGTTTTGTGGTATATTCAACCATCCGATGTTAGGTTCTATTTGTAGCCGACCGGAGTGTGGAATGAAAGTTATGTTACACATCACTTTGAATTACTTCTTGGCTCTTAATGAACTCATTCTCGGCTGTAACGCAATCTTGAATATCATAACAGCAAGTATCTTTATAGTGTGATATATTGTACTAACATTATACGAAAGCCCCAGTAAGACTTAGATTTAGATTTTGCGTCAATACATTATCGCCATTGATCAATCTTTCTACTTCCAAATCACAAAATAATGTGTAGAAATGGTTATTGGTCAATATTGTGATGTGAATTGTATTGTTTCTTTTATTTTGTTAACGTTAGTATTATTATGTTTCCAAAACTAATCTCATTGAGATGAAATTACAGATTTATTATATTCAGAACGTTATCAGCTTAATTACTAGGACATATTTCGCTATTGAATCGAAGCGGTAGACTATGTTGTAAATATGCTTTCATTTCACTTTTGTGAAATTTAACGTTGAAAACAGGTAACAAATATCAAAAGTGTACAAACTTAATCAAAGTATCTCTTTAAAGCCATATAATTTAAGGAAACAAACATCACCGAATTATGCTAGACAACCAATGACCTATTGAAAACACATTCATTCGCATTGTACGTCTTGCTAAATATTTATGAAAGTCGACAAGAGAGAACGAGATATTTAGAGAAAATAGAGACAACTGATAGAATAGAGGGAGAGGAAACTAAAGAAAAAATAGAAAGAAAAAGGAAGATAGAGACTACGATAAAAATGAAAGAAAGACTTGATATTACATATACGTATATAGGTTAATTACTGATTTACACCCCTTAACCATAAATCTGAACCTATTTATTTCAATGTAACTAAATTTAAATGTATAATAAAATAAACTAGCGTGCACATATAAACACATGGTACTTATCACTTGTAAAGTGGATATGAGGAAAGTGGGGATATAAGATATCCAACTTTTTCAATAATTTCTTTGATTTCCTATTTTGATTGCAGACTTTGAATTGATTTAATAGTTTCCCCCGGTGTTTTGATTGTATTGTAATAATCATATTCCATGCATAACGTCTGCTTCAAAGGTTCCGAGCGTAGTGTGTGTGTGGAAAGTAACTGATGATAAAGGACAATTTTCTATGGAAACTCCATTTTGTTGTTATCGGAATGATCGACCAGACTGTTAACATCCTGGATGATATTTCTGAGAATTTCGATCAAGTTACATACAAGAATCAGTCGCATGAAACGATCTTCATTGTTAGATACGCACGTAGTTTAAACAGAGAAACATTGCAAACATGAAATAGTAGACGCCAGACATATTATATACTGCTGAATTAAACAAGGTAAAACATCGTTAGGAATATAGTTCCGGCGGATCATCGCATTTATATAACCTCAATTATTTTTGCATTGAATTTTCTATGGAATATATTGCTTTGAACCAGCTTATCTGATGTTATTAAATCATCATACGGTTTGATACCATTTTATGTTTCGAAACTCTATTCTAAATTTTACGCTCAACTGATGAAGTCTTATTGACAGAAACAATAAACTTGGGTATTTGTTATGGCTTTACTTGCCAAACTATGACTTTGTTGATGTGTTTGTAATATACACAAGCACTTGGATAACTAGAAATTTAACTGCTATCTGTAAAATAAAATTTGTGTAATAGTATACTTAACCTGATAGGGGAGAAGGTGTAAAATGCAAGAAATTAAATGTTTGAGATATTTTCTGGGGATGTGTAGTTTCATGTTACAATGCCTCAATGTATTAATTACCCAGTTTTCAGCAACGAGATTGTACATGTGTTACCTTTCTTCGATTTTTTTCTCGATAAGACAAGACAAAGACTGTATCCGTTATCAGTAACATGGCAGTATTTTTAGAGGTTTTGGTTAACTACATAACACTACTTATGATCTAAACATCAGCAAGGTCATTGTGTAGTATGACGCAGACGAGTATTCATTCATGCGTAGAATGCGATAGATTCGAATGCAAAATTCATCATCCTTCCCAATTATTCGTTAATTTGTCCCACAACTATTGACCAATACTAAGACAGTGAAGATAGTTTAATGTTCCAAATATGCAATTACACTTGACATCGGTTCCAAGTGTCACGAATAAAGGCAAGTGACTTGCAAGACGAACAGTTTAAGTCACCGGGATACACACACATTCAAGTATATATAAGATGAAAAAGGTAGCAGTGGCCTTTAACTGGACAGTTAGATATATCGACGACGCCTTGTCATTTAATAATGTTCATTTAAAAACATAGGTCAATGCGATATATTCCAACGAACTAGAAATTAAAGACACAACAGAATCAAGCACAAACGCTTCCTATTTGGATTTGTCATTTACTATAGACACAGACAGGAATTTAACAAGTAGGTTATACGACAAACGCGACTATTTCGTGATGATAAACTTCTTACTGACAGATTGTTGACACAGGGTTATCGAAAATTACATTGAATGTCAACATTCCGCAAATTCTATGGTCGATTTAACTGCCTTGTTTGTGATTACTCCGTTTCACAAAATGAAATATTAAGTTACCTGTTCGATAGCGGTTTTTAATTCGTCTGTAACAATTATGACGAGGATTTGTTCATCACCTATTTTATTTTAATTTGACTGTGGACTCACAGCTGGTGCGACCTGTCAACAGGGGATGCTTATTCCTCCTTGACACCTGATCCCACCTGATCAGATATCCGTTTTTGTCCAATATCGCCATATTTGTATATTATGTGTTATGGACATCCTGCAGGTTTATGTACTTGTCCGAATGGATCCTAGTATTGTTGGGTTTTTGTCTGAATTAATTAATCCAAACTTCCAATACTTTTATTTTCATGTCATTTGTTCATATAAAGTATCTATAATCCTCTCTTTTTATCTCCCTCTCTACGCTTAACATTCCGATCACATGTTAATATATTATTCATAAACATATTTCCTCGTTCCAGATGTCTATGTTCAGTAAATAGAACGAGCATATTATATTGTATTTCATTTTGCCTTTAAACTCAAATGAATCTGAATGATTAAAGGATTTAGAAATATATAGATATAAAAAAACAATGATTGTTTTCAAATAACTATGTGCCCTTTGATATTTCTAGAACTTAAAGGTTCATCCGCTAGAATATATGATGTGATGTAAGTAAATACATCTTCTTAAGTTTGTTGCTTTCACCTCTACTTCAGATGAAATATTTATAAGATTTCACCTTCATATGCAGACATGACTTAATACAAATATACACACAAACATGCACTAACCAATGTCAAAATAACACCATTACTAACGATCATAGCGTTTGATAAAGTAATAAATAAAGGAATGAAGACAAACATCAAAGCATTCATAGACACTACTGCTTTGTCATGTGATATTATTCTAAAATATCAGCGGTAGTACTAATTGTGTCTAAGTTTTAATGGCGACATTTTACTTTCATTCTCTCATAATAATTTACTGTGTAAATGAAAACCTTTACAGTTGAGTCAGTTTTATGTCTCAATATGTTGTTAAATAGGAAGAAATCAAAATATATACATTTTCCTTATTTTCTGACTCATGCCACATGTAAGGACAAAAATATATTTTGTCGTTACAATTTCATATATTTTGTCAAAGCAACTAACTATGCCGTTACAACTATGTTGTTATGACTACCGTTTGTTGCTATAACAATAAAACTGTCGCCATGGAAACAATTTTCTTTATTTTCACATTTGGCCCCTATCAGCTCCTATAAAACATATACCAAATTCATTGAAATGCCAGAAGCCTTTGTTATTTGTTTCAAAGACGATAAGATCATTCATACGAGAACTACATTGTGATAATTAATATCGTGAACAGAAAGCATTGATACCGTCAAAATCGATACTAAAATCACTCCATAGACAACAGTATGACCCGTATGTCGAATGGCTGACATATCACATTACAGGTCAAAAAGTTGTCGAATCGTTTCTTTTTATCCAAGCTAAATCAAGAGTGTTTCCTCTAGAACCAATGGGCTAAGCTTTTATTAAGAAACATATATTTGGAGAGTAAAAACTGATTCGATCACAATGCAATTTGTCAAAAGGACCATACATCACGTCGCGGGGAAATGAAATGTCAATGTATTTGACATCCTAATTCCATCGATTACGGACGTTTTGCAAAGAAACACAAACATTTTGCTACAAATCATTGTCTTTTGGGTGATAATGATGAAGAAATATTTTGATAAAATCTGACATAATTTTACCTATTGACTTTAATTATAAGAATAACAATACCAACAGACTGGAACGTCGCAGAATAGAGAAAAACTAATAATTGTAAAGTTTTAATGGGGATACATGTTTATTTTTTTTCAATAGTACGCTCTATAGAACAGTTATACCAAGTATCACAGTCATTATTGATTTTGGTAATACAATACAATACCATTCATGTGTGACTTCACTCTAGTGGTAGAAATATATAGACTGGTATCGGATGCTCAAAAGTAAATATAAAGCAGGGTAAACGCAAGACGTGATTTCCTTGTTATTCTGAAAACAAATGAAGGTAAATTTTGGAGTGATTTAGAATTCAAAGAATATGACAAAGATGAACTATTCATCATTATTTCTAGTCGGTCATGTGGTCCATTTTACAAAATAAAAAAAATTGTTTACAGTGACGTGCCAAATTTGAAGCAACTTTATATATTTCTCTGTATACTACATATAAATTCACAATTTTTCAAAACTTTCATGTAAAGTCATTTCTAAATCAAATTTGACAAAACTTATACCATAAAACACAAAATATATAATCTTCATTTTTTAAATTGGAACTCAACTGATGAAGTCCAACAGAAACGATCGTTTTTTAGAATTATAACTTTGGTATTATGTTTATAATATTTATAATGTTTAGATATTCTATTTTCAAAATTTATGAAATTTTAACACAAAGTTAATTTCTTCATGTCACCATCCCTATTTACACATAAAAAGAAACATTAAAAGTTTTAATCCTTCAAAATTAATCAATACTATAAAACGAAGCGATTGTTACTCGTAAAGCAGAAACTTCAAAAATATTAATAATCAAATGGCGAAATTGTATTGCAACTGAATAGTGTAGTACCTTTTTGAAAATAATATGAAATATATATTTAGAAAATAGCTGCAACAATTTTGGCATGTCACTGTTTAATGTTAAGAACAATAGCTATAATCAACAACACTGCAAGAAGGGAAACCAAATTAATATATTTTTTATCAATGGAAACTTGATAAAAACTAGTAATGCCATATGCTTTTACATAGAATATCATACCAATATAAAAATCTCAGGTACTATAGTATTAATCGTCAAGGGAAGACAGTATACGAATCCGCAGAAAATTGGAAAAAATGGATCTCCAAACTATACATGTACATAACAAGCCAGAACAGGAAGTTGGTACATTTATGAAATGTACACATGAGACAACATAACAACAGATGTGTTTTGTTGTAGGTTGTAAATCTACTCTGGGTTTCCCGGTATAATTCATTGAAGTGGTATCAAAGTGCAAGCTATAGTTTATAAATCTCATTACGTAAACATTTCTATAACATTTGATTTAGACTAGACATGCATTCTTGTAATTTAACGATGAGAAGAAAGTGTACCATCCTGATGAATATTCTCAACACCGACTATATAGACATCATACGAATCCACAGAAGTATAGTTTACTCAATACGTTAAACTTTTTATTTAGAGAAAATACATTAATTCAAGTATTACCATATTTTTGTACAAGACGGTTATCAGAAATCAAATTGAAGGTTTGATGTGAGGTATTCGTAGACTCTTTTCGTCTACACGTAATTTTGATAGCATTATCAAGTCGCCCAAATTATCTCGGGCGACTTATACATGTAATGGTTTTTTTTTTTCGTTTTTTTTTTGTTACGCTTCTTTTCGTACTTTTTAAAATCATAATCATCATCATCATCGTCGTCGACGTGATAATCCTTATCATTTATTATTATCATCATTATTATTATTATTATTATTATTATTATTATTATTATTATTATTATTATTATTAAAGTTATTATTACCATCATCATCATCATCATCATCATCATCATCATCATCATCATCATCATCATTTTGTTGACAAACTTTATTTATTTGATTGGAACGGTCAGAAATCCGCTTATAAATCGTTACAGATTATAAATCGTCATTTACAGATTGACAATGATATCTGTTAAATGTAAAAAAAAAATCAGATACCAAAGTATAAATCAATAGAATGTCCAGGACATAGATAAAACTCCGGTAAAAATGGACAAACACGGACCTCTGGAAACCAAGGGGTGGGATCAGGTGCCATGGAGTAAGAGTTAGCATCCCCTGTCGACCGGCCACACCCGCCGTGAGTCTACATTCAAGTCCAATGAAACACGTGAGGAGTGTATCCTCGTCACAGTTGGTACAGACGTCTCAACAACCGCCAACGAAAAGGCAGCTCAACATTTCACTTAGTGAAACAGAGTAGTCGCAAACAAGACTACTATACCGACCGTAAAATTTGCGGAACGTTGACATCAAACGCGGTTTTCGATATCCCTGTGTCAATAATTTGTCAGTGAGTAGTTTACCTCTGTATATGAAATCTTCATATATTAACATTGAAAATCATTGAATGGCAAGAAATAACACAAATGCTACCGTACAGTGAATATTGGACAAATACGGAACTCAGGAAAACTTAGGTTTGGGATCAGGTGCCGTGCAGGTGTAAGTGTCCCTTGATGATCGGAAACATTTGACGGGATTCTGTAAACTAACATAAAATGTAACCTCTCGTCGTAGTTAGTAGAGATAATAAGTGAAATAATTTCATTATATAAGCCTCATATTTTACAACGTACATACAACGCGCGAGTTCTCATCTTTTTGTTGCAATAGTATGTGGAATACTATTGATAGAGAAACTCAAACACCAGCATGGGTTATGTTTACGTTATGATTAAGTCAAAAGCACGAAAATAGCTGATTTATGTCGTTATAAGACATTTGTTTCCAGGTGTGTTACATCTCTCTCTCTCTCTCTCTCTCTCTCTCTCTCTCTCTCTCTCTCTCTCTCTCTCTCTCTCTCTCTCTCTCTCTCTCTCTCTCTCTCTCTCTCTCTGTTTTGAGGGTAGACAAAAGAGTTATTTTTAAAGTTATTGATACAGACATAATGGATTAATAATGCTGTACACATATGTCGGACGAAGCCTCCTCGTTGACATAAGCAGTTCAAACAGAGGTCACAGTGGCTATCAGTATTTGTTATTTGTCAGTTTTGTATGCTAATTTGATAAAACATACAAACAAATTGAATATATTCATGATGTCAGTTGACAAATTAGATAGCTACAGAAGTCTATTGAGATGAGAAAAACATATTAGATTTATCATATCCATTATAAAAAAGCAAGCTTACATAAAGACATCATTTTCATACTAATTTTCCATAATTATATGACACAAATTCACATTGAACTAATTCCACCAAATGATTAAAGTTATCTTTTGCACTGTAAAAACCATCGCACAGTTTAAAACCGTAAAGTGCAAATTATCAAAACAAGTCCAATAAGATTTTATTCGCACTTTTCATTTATTCTGGATTTAATAGTATTCCAACAGATTCCAACAGTATATACATAGAAAACACATAAAATATGGCGAAGACAAACTAGACCGACCACCGCCAGGGTTCGAATTTTCCACCAAGCCTCGAATCCTCCAACTACGACATGAAAGGAATTGTTCTTGTGCACGTCGCCGAGAATTGTTCTTGTGCACGTCGCCCTAACAACGTCTCTGTCTGCATTTTCAGAGTTCGACCCCTAAAATCAGAAACAGGTGACGTATATATATATATATATATATATATATATATATATATATATATATATATATATATATATATATATATATATATATATATATATATATATATATATATATATTTGGGGGGTAGTGAATGAGGTCAGAGAAGCACAATCAAGGCATGTAGTGATGATTATACTCAAATAAAAGTATAACTTAGACCAAAGTAAAAAGTAAAACTTGAAGTGATACAAAGACATTTTAATAAAAAAGGTATTAAAATAGTCGTAATAAGACTAATGTAAAGGATATAACATGTATTGCTAATGAGACTAATGTAAAGATATAACATGCAGTGCTAATGAGACTAATGTAAAGATAAAACATGCAGTCCTAATGAGACTAATGTAAAGGATATAACATGTAGTCCTAATGAGACTAATGTAAAGATATAACATGCAGTGCTAATGAGACTAATGTAAAGATATAACATGCAGTCCTAATGAGACTAATGTAAAGATATAACATGTAGTCCTAATGAGACTAATGTAAAGGATATAACATGTAGTCCTAATGAGACTAATGTAAAGATATAACATGCAGTCCTAATGAGACTAATGTAAAGATATAACATGTAGTCCTAATGAGACTAATGTAAAGGATATAACATGTAGTCCTAATGAGACTAATGTAAAGATATAACATGCAGTGCTAATGAGACTAATGTAAAGATATAACATGCAGTCCTAATGAGACTAATGTAAAGATATAACATGTAGCGCTAATGAGACTAATGTAAAGGATATAACATGTATTGCTAATGAGACTAATGTAAAGATATAACATGTAGTCCTAATGAGACTAATGTAAAGGATATAACATGTAGTCCTAATGAGACTAATGTAAAGATATAACATGCAGTGCTAATGAGACTAATGTAAAGATATAACATGTAGTGCTAATGAGACTAATGTAAAAGATATAACATGTAGTCCTAATGAGACTAATGTAAAGATATAACATGTAGTCCTAATGAGACTAATGTAAAAGATATAACATGTCATAATAAGACTTATGTAACAATTAGTTGTAATTAGTTAAAGTAAAGGGAATAACTTGTAGTCAGAAGTAGATTAAGGCAAGTGTGTAGAATTTCAAAGTCAAAGTCGGTAGAGACGATGCAACAAGGAACATTTTTTGAAACAATGAAGTTAGTAATCGCAAATTTACAAAGTGTTGACTACTTCCTATCCCCTGTATGACGTGATGGTACGCTTAGCATACGCTAGGATATTGAAATAAAAGAAACCATATACAGTAAATAAAAGTATATTCAAGATTCCTACTCTTAGTGAAAATTTTAACTGTGGAGCCGACATCTTTATGGTTGTCTTATAGCCGTGTTGATGTCTATGTTAAGTAAAATATCCAAACACGAAGAACACACGTTGAAATTTGTGGTTTTTATCATTGAGATTACGCTAGAATACATCACATTTACAAACGATGTATTTCAACGATATTGTTTATTGACTAAATATCGTCAGTGTATCAAAATGCCGATTTCAGCATATATATTTCTATGGTTGTCAATTTCATGTCGATGTCTGTATCTATATTATTGAGAGTTCCCTAGAATATATCGATCAACAAACGATGTAATTCAATGATATTGTTGTTTGACAAATGTATCAATATGCCGATTTATATGGCACACCAAGTTCAACATATTTTTTTCTTGTTTTGACTTTGCAGATTTGATTATAAAGGAACAGTTCGTCAATGAAAACAACTCGTAAAAAATGTTAAGTACCAAAGTCGCGGTCAGTGAATCGCGAAATTGTTGCTGATTATTGTTTTCTGTTCAAAGAGTTTAGTGTAAAACTTGTTTCGTCGTATTGCATGCGATCATGTTTAATTCATAGGGTGGTCTGAAACAATCTATTATTATGGAGAACGAACGGTGTGATGGCCAAATATTGATGTGTATCCTTTTAACGTAATTAGACAGGTCAAAAGAATCAACAAACAGTTGTAAAGTTACATTACCACATGCTTAAACATTAGGCTCTAGACTTTGTTTATTTGCGTTTTCCGTTATAACATTAAAAAAATCACCGCGATAGATGTAGTACTATGCTGATGTTATCGCCTAAATACATTTGACATTATGAATTAACAAGTATTGCTGACCAATTTCGTTAGTAGATAAACAACAGTGTGATTGTTCTTACTATTTTATGGAATGCTGGAGACAAATATACATCAAAATACATTATAGGATGTGTGAATAAACATTTCATTAGTACATTAGTATTTCTCAATCTCAGGACGTAATATGGATTGATTCATTCTCACTTAAAGGGGCGTTGGCTATGTTTTGTTCATTTTTTGTCTTTCTATTTTACTACTTAAATTGATGAACAATAACAAAAAAGAGATATACAGATGCATGAAAATTCCTATATATTTTGTGAAAATTGTTTGAGGAACCCAAGTTTTTCACTTTTTCACTTTCAATTGATTAACTCAGCCTTCCTATTTGTATATAAATACCACGCTAGACCTGACCTCATTTTCTCAAAATATATAGGAATATAAGACTTTTTATGCCTGTGAATAACTTTTATTTGTTATTGTACATTAAGTACAAGTAATATAGTAGGAAAAATCAAAATAATTTTTGGGCAAACAAAACTAATACCCCTGTAACGAAATCTAATGATATAAGAGAGAGAGAGAGAGAGAGAGAGAGAGAGAGAGAGAGAGAGAGAGAGAGAGAGAGAGAGAGAGAGAGAGAGAGAGAGAGAGAGAGAGAGACAGAGAGACAGAGACAGACAGAGAGAGACAGACAGAGAGAGAGACAGAGACAGAGAGACAGAGAGAGACAGAGACAGAGACAGAGACAGAGACAGACAGAGACAGAGAGAGGTGTAGATGTTACACAAATTACACTAGTATCTAACAGAAAGTCGATTAGATTTAGAATGTAATCAAAAATTTATTCACCAATCAGCTTTCTGATAAGTTTTAAAGGCTTAAGTTAACCTTTTCTAAGTTTCCCTTACTGCGCAATAACGATTAACGAAACACCAAACACACTAACCCTAAAGATTACAATCTTGTTTTCCGTCGATCAAGCTGTAGTACCAGAAAATGTGACTATGTAAACTTCAGGCTGTAAAGAAATAAGATAGCAGTTGTAATTGTTGATTACCTCTACATTATCTCTTGTTTGAGGCTTGTCTTCGTGTGAAGTCATAACGTGCATTTTTTTCTTGTTGTTTAAAAAAGCATTAGCTATGCTTTTCCCCCTTTACTACATAGACTCATATACAACAAGAAAAAGGTATACCAATTGACATAAAAATTTCTTAGATTCCTATATAGTTTGTGAAAATTGCTTGAGAAACCCAGCTTGACAAATATTCACTTGTAAATGATTAATTCAACCTTAATATTTGTATATGCATACCACATTGGATCTGACTTTATTTTCACAAAATAAATAGGAATATAAGATCCTTTAAGCTTGTGTATAGCTCTTATTTGTCATTGTACATCAAGTACAAGAAGCAAAATTAAAAGAAAAAAAAGAAGAAATTAATTTCTTTGGGTAAAGAAAGATATACATACATACCAGTATATATGCACCATCTTCTCTTATATATTAACAAATTCATACATAAATCATGTATATGTAATACTATACACATATATATAGGTCAAGCCACACAAAGTATGCATAATTAGAATCTCAATTGCTGATAGCTTAAAGTCTTTGTAAATTAAAACACGTGTTGTATAACTAATGTATAACCACAGTTAATAATATATGACGTTCAAATATGTAAACCACCGTTTTAGAGCTACATTTAGTTTATTTATGAAGTAATGATCACTGATCGAATTACCATCTTATACTTGAAGCGGTAAAGGGTTGTATTCTTAAATACTCTCGAAAGTTGTTGAGAATGGATTACGAAAAGTGTAAAATTCAGAATCAGTAATTAAAGAAGCCATTTTAAATGACAGCCAGCTACTTACTTACCAAGTGTAGTGTAATGCAATATAATTAATTCCCTGTAGAGAAATGAACCTATCAACATAACGATGATAATGATGATAACAATAATGATGCAAAAATCACGAAAAAATGATAGGCATAAATTTAATAATAATAATAATAATAATAATAATAATAATAATAATAATAATAGTAATAATAATTCTAAAATGATAACATCATCATCATCATCATCATTGATATCTACAGTCTGCTGCTGATGATATTGTCCAGTGTTTTGTTTATTTTCTTTGAAGTATAATGTTGTTAAATGATTCATCATCGTCGACGTCATCATTATCATCAGCATCATCATCATTATCATAGTTGTCGTCATTATCATAATCGTAGTCGTCGTAGTCATCATTATCTTGGTCGTAGTTGCAATCATCATCATTATCATCAGCATCATCATCATCATCATCATCTACAAATGTACAGACAATTAATAGTGCGCTTGATGTGTCTACCGCATATCAGTTATTAGAGTATTCACTTTCCTCAGTTATCGGCAATGTCTAACCACAGACTCTGGTAAATACAGATAATGTTAGCTGTATAAAAACACTTAACAATACAAGAAGGCTAATTACTGTACAGGAAAGACACCACCAAATATGTTCCCATAGACCTCAGCTGTACTTTACAAAACTTAAGGTCAATGCCACTCCTATATTTATTTATTTATTTATTTATTTATTGCCGTTGCATTTCTACTTCGAATTTTCACTTGTTTATAACTTGTAGTATTCCCCACCAACGAAACATATCTATTCTCATCTGACTCTTTCTCTTTTAAAACCTTCAACATTATATTTTGTAAAATACTGCAGATATTCATATATCGTTTAATCACCTTAATTTATTCAACTTATGATAAAAACAATGATCAATCAGATCGCCAAGTTCATTTTCCCCTCCACAAAACTTTGAGTATCAAAAATGTCTGCTTCCACGGTGTAAAGGTGGCATGTGTTTTTCCTATAGTACTATACATTGTATTTAGCTGCTGTTGTTTACGAAAACTTATTGCCTTCAACACATTCAGGACACATACATGACACTGTAAATTACTGTTAATTATATGTATTTGTGTTTACTGCAGATCATATTCAGAAAGTCCAATATAAATCTTTCGTGAATTCTTTGATATATACTATATACGGATATTGATACTCATGAAAATTTAACTTCATCGACAAAATGTCGACAAAGTGTTTCCAGAATTAGCTGTGAATGAGAATATATTGACAAGCAGTATGCAAAATGCTTTAACTTATTTATAAACCAATAGCTTCCACAGATTTGCTGCTGAAATGTCAAATGTGCAAACAGATAGTGTTCATACAAAACACCTTCGCGTACAAAGCATAAGAAAATGTAGTTACAAATAATTATATTCTATCTGTCATTAAAATAATTCCATAAACTGCGTGTAAATTGATAATTCGATAGAAATGCCATAGACGTGACCCGTTACATAGAAAGATAAAATATATAATTAACGAGTAGAAAGTTCAATTTACAGCAACGTTTACACCCAAATTAACATGACCTCAATAAAACGTCTTAACTACCAAATGTAAAACAGTCAATGTCCAAAACAGCCTCGTTATCGCAAACATTACAGTAATTAACCAGCATCTGATGCAGGGGATGTGCTTAGAATCTTTTTGTTAGTTGTTTTATATCCCGACATTTTTCACTTTTATTGAGATGTCACCAGCTTCACGAAGTGAAACAAATTTTTACGTCTACTATGGTCTGATGATAATTCATTGAATACTCTTTTAAATGTGTGTGTGTGTGTGTGTGTGTGTGTGTGTGTGTGTGTGTGTGTGTGTGTGTGTGTGTGTGTGTGTTATGTACGTTGTTTGATACATGGCAATGATACACGTGACATTGGGTGGGTATGAATAGTAATATACTTGTGTGTGATTTGTAATATGACAATCTAACACATGGTATTGGATGTACATTGTATGACATTTTTGTGTTCTCATACACGGCCATCTTACACAAGATATTGGATAGGCTATATATTGTATAATACTTATGATACTTATGTCTATAATTTGATATACGAAAATCTTACAAAAATTATTGGGTCTAAACTACATGATATTTGTGTGTGGTTAAGATACAAAAACCACATAACATTCGGCATGTTAAAATGGTTATCTATGGGTCCATGTAAAACAATGTATTGGTTGTTTATTTGTGTGAAAACTATATGGTTTTGATACCTGACAAATTGAATCATCTAAATAAATTATTTGGAAATCTTGTTATGCGCCTTCGGTTTGAATATGCGACAGGCTTATAGTCTCTTCCTGTGGTATCGCGGTTTTTACATTGTATTCGATCGCGGAGTTATAGCGCCACCTGAATTTTATTTTTAGAATCTATCAGACATGGGGCGGTATTTGTCAAAACATGTCAAAATCATCGCGATCTTGTCATTTCTGTCGAATATCTAATTTTACATAAGATCCCTCCATTCCATACATGTTTCTTTTAATGTCCTTAATTTTGCATTATCATCACATACAAGCTATAACTAAATAACCCCCCAAATTTATTTCAATGACTTTTCAACTGCAACGAATGTTTAAGTATTGTCTGTTCCCTTGCTGTCAAAACGAGGCCAAACTAAATCCTTTTTGGGTTCATAAATAGAATGCCATCGAAGGAAAAATATAAGAGATTTACAAATACCGCAATATCATAGTAACTTCCCTTTAATGTCAGTTCTGGGCATGGCGCCATAAAACTAAAAAATTGATTTGATTGGCTGAGCAGGTCAGATTGAGAATATTCTCAGACTTAAGTAAATTCTCAAGTTTTATGGTGCCAGACCCCGATTAAACAACTTATAAACATTTTATGTTCAAATTACCATGTGCGTTAGGGGAATGGTTATTAGTAAAAATGAAATAATGACTTTATTCAGGAAAGTCTCTGCTTTAATGTTTTGGAAGGAAAACGTTTAAGTACCGGGGTACCATAGAACCCCATTCTAAATGATCAGTTGGTTGTGTATTTGACGGATGTCTAACAAATTTTGTTTGTTTGTTGTTGTTTAACGTCCCACTCAAGAATCATTCTCTCAGATGGAGACGTCACTAAATGCCGGTGAAGAACCATGACCTATGCTCGGTACTTACGGCCGTTGAGCAGTAAGGGTTCTTTAATGTGCCGACACCTACCGTGACATGGGACCTCGGTTTTTACTGTCTCATCCGAAGGACAGGAAACCAACCTGCCACCGGCTGGACGCGAACTCACGACCTCACGATCAAGAGTCGAGCACGCTACCGTCTGAGACAGGTCGACTTGAGTGTAATTATATGAAGCACGTGTGTATTGTATTTGTGTGAAGATTATTCCCATTCTTTGCTGTACTCTATTTATGTCTGAGATTCATGAATGATAACAATACTTGACAATGACTATTAATAATTATCCCACGCGTTACAGTGTATAATATTCCTATGATAACAATCACTAAAACATGTTTATAATGATAATGAACACATTGATATCATTTATATTATATATTTGTATATCAAATTGATTGCAATATATGATACATTGCACTAGGAATATGAAGCTACAATGGTTTCTATCAATATACGAACTCATCAATATCTTAATATAATAATTTACCAATTTATAGTCTCTCTCTCTCTCATTCTCTCTCTCTCTCTCTCTCTCTCTCTCTCTCTCTCTATATATATATATATATATATATATATATATATATATATATATATATATATCTGTGTGTGTGTGTGTGTGTGTGTGTGTGTGTGTGTGTGTGTGTGTGTGTGTGTGTATAAAACACTTAATGTGAATGTATAAATATAAACATATAAAAACTTAATTGATATTATGTTGATGCCCAAAGGGGTTGAGGGAAGTAATTGATTTATATCCTGACATGTCAGTATAAACTTCCAGGACAGAGAGTGAACATTATTGCCATATCGATTAACGTTTCTTTAATGTACAAGAGAGTTTCTAAGAATAGCGTATTAAATAATTAACTGTTTAATCTGTTTAATTATATTCCTATATTTATGATCACTTTATATATCAAGCATGAAAATAACATGAATTTAATTAGTATTTTCTCTCAGTTATTAGTTATCTATTTCCTCCAATCCGATAGCCAATATGTGGAAAATGCAAGTTATTTATTGATATATCGGAGCTATCAAATTCAAAAAGTATCGGAGTCACAGGTAAAAGATTGACAACCATTTATGACGTTCAACAGAGTTTAGTATTGCAACGTTAAACAAGGCACTGTTTATCTTAGTTACCTGTTCGTTAGTTAACGAATAGGTATCAGTTTTAAACATTACACATGTTAATCTTATTTACCTGTTAGTTAGTCAAACAATTAAGATCAGTTTTAATGTTCAACGTTCCGCAAATTTTACGGTCGGTATAATATTCTTGGTTGCGATTGCTCTGTTTCACTAAGTGAAATGTTGAGTTGCCTTTTCGTTGGCGGTTGTTAAGACGTCTGTATCAATTGTGACGATAATTCGTTCCTCACGTTTTTCATTTGGATTTGACTGTGGACTCGTGGTGGGTATGACCGGTCAACAAGGGATGCTTACTCCTCCAAGGCACATGATCCCACTTCTTTGTTTCAAGAGGTCCGTGTATGTCCATTTTTACCAGATTTGTATCTTTATCCTGGACATCCTAAAGATTTATACTTTAGTATCTGATATTTTCTTTATATTTTAACCATGGCACATGTTTATCTTATTTACCACCTGTTAGTTAGTTAAATAATTTTGTTCTGTTTTTGACATATCTTAGTTACCTTTTAGTTAGTCAAACAATTAGGATCAGTTTAAAAATTGACACATGTTTGTCTTATTTACCCGTTAGTTATTCAAACAATTAGGATCAGTTTTAAACATCACACATATTCATTCTAGTTACCTGTTAGTTAATCAAATCATTGGGATCGGTTGTAAAGTGATATTTTACATCCCGACAGGAATGTTTCACTTTCATGGAGTTGTCACTATATTTTGAAGGGTTTATAAAATTTTCACATCTACCTGGCACGACATCGGTTTCTATGTTTCATCCAAAGGACTCGTAACTTTCACTTCCTATTTGCTTATACCGAGTAAGATAACAATTTTTTATTTATAGTTTTAATATCCATGTAAACATGAAAAGAAAGTTAAAACGGAAATATTTTATAACTATATTTTCACTAAACTCGAGAGGTTTCCATGTAACATTTGCAATAGATATAACATGTTAACAGGGGACGCTGAATGCTTCCGGACACCTGATCCCATCCCGTTTGGGATTCGCAATTAATCTTCATGTTGATACAATTTTATATCTGATTTGTCGAATTGTAATGGACTTGGATTTCCAATTATCCATTAATATTTCTGCAATTTTACTTTCAGATAATATATCTTATCAAAGAAAACGACTTCCGATTGTTATTTATTGTCTCTACCAGTTATGACTATCGCATTATTTGATTCTCACAGATTTACTAATCATCTAGAGAATTCTTCCCGTAAGCAGGCCCTAGTTTAGATTCCTGGCACTGGATAGTACCTTAAGCTTATCCAAAACTGTTATTACATTCAAGAATCCTGGTCGCATGGACATAAATTCTTGGTTTGTTCCAATAACAGTTTGTGACCTCACCATAGCAATGAAGAATTGTTGTTGGGACCCAAAGTAGAAGAAAAGCAAAACAATTTTTTTATTGATGACTATAGTCTATTAATTTTTATTTTGTTGTTAGAACGTCTGAGTAGTTTCAGGCGAGGACTGGAGTGAGATGGATGAGCCTGTTTTTTATGTTTATTTTGAGTGGGTCATGATGAATACAAATAACAGCAAAAGAGATCTAAAATGGAAATTTGAAGAACTCGACTATCCACAGCCAGTAACTGTAATATCCAGCAGGCATATGTATCTGCATGGTAACGCCGAAAGATTTAGCAGTATCGCTACTGACATAGGATTCCAGAACAATACCGGGAAGGCAAAAGGTATGAGAATTCCACAATGTTACTCCAGTAATGTTTTGTCCGTGTTTCTATGCGGATGCGAGAACATCAAATAACTACAGGATGTTAGGCTATAGTCCATAGATTTTATTTACCAATCTTGCTGGTTGTAAAATCTTATTATGACTTGATGACTACTGGTTTTATTTGCTAAAATTACTTTTATTGTGGACTTGATTACGTACTGTGTAATGTGTATTTATTTTGATGAGAAATGCACCAGAATTTTAAAAGTTGAATTGACTTTGGACTCATGGCGGGTGTGACCGGTCGACAGGGGATGCTTACTCCTCCATGGCACCTGGTCCCACCTCTTGGTTTCCAGAGGTCTGTGTTTGTCCATTTTTGCCGGATTTGTCTCTGTGTGCGTGACATCCTAAAGATTTCTACTTTGGTATCAGAGATGTTTTATATTATACACTTTTTGAGGATCATGGCTACCGGATAGCATGTCCCATAGCTGATCTAATCTGGTGATGAGTACAAACTATACATACTTTATAACTGTGTGATAAGCGTACTATGATTAATGCCTATTACGCGCTGTTAAATTTTTATAAACTTTTTGACAATGTTGTAAAGTACAAACCTCCCAGAGATCAATCCTGCATATGACATATCAGCAAACGGAAGCAACGAGAGGGTTGGGTTTTTAATTAGATTTCATTTAATTAGGATTACATTTTCTGACTAGCGGCTAGATTACCTAAATGATTACCAATACGGAATATTACCATTTTTATCAACGACACAAAATGCCGGGTCCTCATTTTGGTATAAAATACGTTCATTATCCCTGTGTTATTCCAATCCTGTATAATGCACATATGCACATCGTAAATCTGTTAAACAAATATTTATGACAAGTAATAAACATTAAGTAACACGAAAGTAAAGATAAAAATGTGTTTTATAGAAACATCTGATTGTACGGCGAGATACACTTTCATAGCACCTGTTATCAACTCTGGACTTTCCAAATATCCGTGATTGTCAATATCTACTATATTTTGTATACCGTCTCATGGGCATCCTAACTTTAATACATGTATCATACGTTATGTTGATATACACCCTCTTATACAAGTCAAATTATTGGGTTTCTTGTTGGTGTTACGGTTACTTGTTAGTGTTACGTGTATCTGTATCATTTGTTGATATACACCCTATAGTACAAGTCAAATCATTTGGGGGTTTTTTTCGGTGTTACGTGGGCTACTTGTCGATGTGTATCTGTATCATATATTGACCTATGACCTAGACATGAGCATCGTTTGGTATTTGATACTACATAGATATTAGATAAGGATGAAAAATAAACGAACGAGTCTAAATAACAGGCTCATCACGCTAATTTGTTAAGAAGTGCATCTGTGAACGTAGATTAGATGTCATATTACTTATGACAGATATATACATTCGACTTTGGTTACTGTATTAGGTACAGCTGTACATGTCAAGTCTATCTAACCAATATTTACAAGTTTAACATATAATACCAATAAATCCGATATCGTAATAAATGTTTGACTATCTGATATTATATGTGTTCCCTGGTCTGTCTTTTACATAGATGTGCCCAGGCATGTCAATAATTTAACGATAGATTTGCTCTCTTAGGTAGAGATAAGTCAAAATACCAGGATATCTTGTTTAAATAAATACACTGACGTTCATATTATCGTTTAAGATTTTGAATTCTATCCAAATACACTTTTGGTGAAAGATAAGTGGTTGTTTATGTAAAATTAATCGGTTTACGCATGTTCTTTTGTCATTTTGAATTTTGTTGTTGCAGATAGAAAAAATACACATGTACTTTTATGATATTGCAAATGCATAAGGCGACAATAAGCAAATTGCTTATGTTTCCAAAGAATGAAGCAGCCACGTTATATTTTATCAAAGCATATCGCTTATGTTTCCAACATGGTGAAATGTCATCTTCAATATATACATACATATGCAGTAGAGACTGACTTACGTGACTGTAAAAGAAACTTGTAGATTTTGGTCACATAAGGCAACGAGTCACTTAATACAGATTAGTTAATATATAGGAAATACCTTCGGGCCACCTTAGATACATTCACATACGACAAGTTGTCTTTATTTACAGGGACACACTTGAGTAGTCCAGACTGTCTGAGAGAGAGAGAGAGAGAGAGAGAGAGAGAGAGAGAGAGAGAGAGAGAGAGAGAGAGAGAGAGAGAGAGAGAGAGAGAGAGAGAGAGAGAGAGAGAGAGAGAGAGAGAGAGAGAGAGAGAGAGAGATTATTCAGTATTTTCACTCAATATTTTTCCAATATTAATTTAGCGTTTGAATTTAAACGATTTGATATTACAAGTACATGGAAACATGGATAGATTTATAGATAGATAGATGGTAACATCAAAAGTCAGGCAGTTTTATCTATAGATATAGTTTAAATGTCATACTGACATGGTCCATAAAACTGCAATTTTAAATGTCATATTGACATAGTCTGTAAACAAAGTACAAATGAAATCAAATTAACTCTTTATTTTGATTTCTGACCAGAAAGATAATCAGATTTATGAGTTTTCATTGAATCTATTAATTTATGTAAATAGACAAAACTGTATCATACAGTCAAAAGTTACATCTTGATACAAATATTGTTAATATTCTCGAGATTCCAAATTGCCGTCAAAAGACGCGAATTAAGGTTAACGGTAGCAGAGAGTACCAAGTTGATTAAATTATGTATGTATGTATGTATGTATGTATGTATGTATGTATGTATGTATGTATATATATGTATGTATGTATGTATGTATGTATGTATGTATGTGGGGCCTCCGTGGCCGAGTGGTTAGAGCATTGCGCTTTAAATCACACGGCCTCTCACCTCTGGTTCGAATCCCGCTAGGGTCATTTCGAATTAAGTGGGAAAGTTTGCCAGTTTTCTTGCGGAAGGTCGGTGGTCTTTACCCGGGTAACCGGGGTTTCTCCTCCAAGCTGCTTATAATGTTTATGTTTTGCTGAAGTGTTATAATTAAAGCTGTTGAAGTGTTTATGCTTAAATCTGCTGAAGTGTTTATAATTAAAGCTGCTGAAGTGTTTATACTTAAAGTTGCTGAAGTGTTAGTACTTAAAGGTGCTTGTGTTCATAATTAAAGCTGATGACGGAATGTTTGTGCTTAAAGATATCAAGTGTTTATATCTAAAGCTGCTGAATTGTTTTTATTTAAAGCTGCTGAAGTGTTTACATTCAAAGCTGCTGAAATGTTAAATTTAAAGTTGCAGAAGTGTATATATTTAAAACTGCTGAAGTGTTGATATATAAAGCTGCTGACATGTTTATATTTAAACATGCTGAAGTGTTCATTTTCAAAGCCGCTAAAGTGTTGATATATAAAGCTGCTGAAGTGTTTATTTTTAAAGCTGCTAAAGTGTTGATATATAAATCTGCTAAAGTGTTGATATATAAATCTGCTAAAGTGTTGATATATAAAGCTGCTGAAGTGTTTATATTTAAAGCTGCTGAAGTGTTTACATTTAAAGCTGCTAAAGTGTTTAGATATAAAGCTGCTGAAGTGTCTATATTTAAAGCTGCTAAAGTGTTTAGATATAAAGCTGCTAAAGTGTTGATATATAACGCTGCTGAAGTGTTTATATTTAAAGCTGCTAAAGTGTTTAGATATAAAGCTGCTGAAGTGTCTATATTTAAAGCTGCTAAAGTGTTTAGATATAAAGCTGCTAAAGTGTTGATATATAACGCTGCTGAAGTGTTTATATTTAAAGCTGCTGAAGTGTTTATATTTAAACCTACCGATGTGTTTATATTTAAAGGTGTTAAAGTATCTATATTCAAAGCGGCTAAAAAGTTTACCTTTTAATCTGCTGAAGTGACGGGACATTAACATGAATTAATCTAAATAAACACAAGCAAGTGACATATCTTTTCAAATTTAAACCCAAAAAAGTCGATACAGGTTTCTGTTGTTGTTGTTGTTTTGATTGAGAAGTATTGGTAAAAAATAGACACTTTGGTTTATCAAAACATTTCTTTCTGCAAATAACGCAACCGTTTTACGCTTTCACATAATTGCACAAATACATTTACATCACCTTTTTGGATAAAGATCTGTTGTGTGTGATTTTACTGTTAACAAGACAAAAACAAACCTCTTTAGAACTTGTTGTTTTCCATCTCTTATGTAACAACGCGGTAAACTGTTCCCTTTTGGATTTGTTTTCCAAATATGAAGATATATATTTTGGTTTGAAGAGATAATTGTACAAACAGGAGAATCTCTCAGATGGAAAAAATCTATATACCATAACGTACAAATTATTTGACTTGGGAAGTGTTTGCGCAAGCCATAAATCTGTAATCGAATGCAACATTAATTTAAGTATACAAGAATGTGACAAAGCAATTTACACTTTCATAGTTTACACTAATGCAATTTTAACACTTTTATATTTATTAAAATGTCCTCTAGGGAGGGAGCTGTCATACATATTTGTTTGTCTCGCCGAATTTTTAAATTGATTCGGTCCAACTGAATGTAATTGTTGTTCGTTCCTAAATCATCTCTGAGATAGGAGTAAAGAGACATAGTGCATTCCAAATAAAACAACACATCCGGGTTCCAAATCAACGACATCTTTGAAAATCTAATGATGTTACATGTTAAAGGAGAACTAAGTTGCTGATTGTCGTATGAAAACAATTACATTTTGAACTTTATATTCAATCAGGGCGATACAACTTTGTATTTATAAACACGTGTCGATTTATTATAGATCAACACAGCAAGCGTTATACATTTTAATGTACAATGTGATATATGTTTCATCCGCTTTTTGTTAAAATATACCATCGGGGGTTGTAAGTTCGTGGATATTGCAAGCTTGTGATTTTTTGTTTTTCCCCAATATCCCGTTTAAATCGCATGTATGATGAAATTTGACGCTTTCTGGAACATTTAAGTTAACCTATTTACAATGTATTCAAATGTTGAAGACATACGAGCTACGACAGGTAGATAGAATAAAAATAAATTAAAGTACGCCATTTTCTTTGAACCGAAGATTTAGAGCCACCAACGACCAAATTTCGACATAATAGGTAAATTATTTGACTGAAAATTGTGTCATCTGCTTTATGTACCTTTGACCTATATAAACTACATCTGTGAAATGAGCTTGGATAGAAAAGTCACGTGCCCCGGAAGTTGACCCACGAACTTACAACCCTTTGACAAATTGAACAACGCCGTTAAACACAAGCATTTTAACTCTATTACAAAAGAAAATTTGGCTAATAACTGTTATTTTGCATTGTACGATGAATAACAGATAAAATTTAAAGTGAGATCATTTTGAAAGGGTAAGGATTTAGTTTTCAGCAGTAATAACGTTAGGTTGATTAACCCCACGAACTTAGGATCCACAAGGATATATGTTGGCATGAAACAAACCAAATAACTTTATAGGAATGTGGCTTATAATATGTATATTCTGTAGAATACTGAGTCAGAAGAATAACACTAAAATTGCACAAAGATATGTTTTATATTTATAACTTGTTATTATTTTATGAAGTCGGGAGATCCGTATTTGTTCAATATTATCAATGTGTGGACCATCTGAGGATTAAAACTTTAATATCTGTATTTTTAATAAATGTTTTCAAACGTACATTGCAACTTGATTCCAAATGATAATTACAAACAAAACAAAAAACAGCATTAAATGAATGATTGATAAGCAGGAATGCCTGAATTGCCATGGGTATCTTTCCCAACCATGTATTTGATCTATCACTGCTTTGGGTGCAATTGGACACTAGTTCATTTTATGTGATGATTTATGTGATGTTTTTAAACGATGTGTTTAAAAACAATCAAGTAAAATTGGAATAACGTAAAATTATGAATCCAATCAAAATAACTGATTGTTTAGCTGTGTTGTTGACGTGACTACATCTATCATGCATGGTTACCTGTTTTTAATTAATTTCACGAATCTCTTCAGTCGCATTTTCTAAGTCAACACCAATTTTTAGAATAAGAGACTTTGTTCTATCTAAATGAAAATCATTGCTATAATTCTGTGAAGATTTTCTCGAGTCTGTAAAGGGGCATTAGCAGTGTTTATCCCCCAAATCTTATTTCTTTTTGTCTACTTTAAATCTTTTACCACTTGCACTTGGTGTAAAATAACAAATAAAAGGTATACACAGGGATAAAAAATCTTATATATATATATATTTACATTTTGTCAAAATAAGGTACGGTCAAGTGTGGTATTCATATACAAATATTAAGGTTGAATTAATCAATTGCAAGCGAGTAATCGCCAAACTGGGTTTCTAAAGCAAGTTTTACAAAATGCACATGAAGTTTTGAATGTCTTTTTTTTATGCCTGTGTATATTTCTTTTTTGTTATTGTATGAAAGAAAAAGTAGTAAAAAAGGAAAGAAAACTTTTTGAAAAAAATGCAGTCAGAATAACATTAACATTAACATTAAATGCATTAGCATTATAAAAGCTCAATTGAAAATTAATAAATATCGTATCCCTTATGTTCATTTATTCAAACTGAATCAATATATGCAAATAGTGTGTGTTGGAAACAATACTATTTATCTATAATTCGCTCGCATTTTGAAAATACTGACTTAAAAAATTCAAATATTTAGATACTTCTTTCTTTTTAGATATTTCTCAGTACCGTCATATGAAAATGTTTAGACCAAATAACAGACAATGACAACTGATATAGATGACTCCAATAATATATCAAGGATATTAGTATTGATATATGGCAGTGACAGACTATGGCAACTTAAGACAACAATACTGTATAGTTGTTTAATTTCACGGGGAGAAAATTTGGCGTTTTCTGAAAGGGACTTATTAACGGATATTAAGTTTCGTATAGGATTATTTACGAACTGTCTTTCTGATACTTCACAAGTATAAGGTATCATATTTACGGATATTTAATTTCACGGTATTTTCATTGACCTCTAATATAGCGAAATTAAATCCCCCGCGAATAAAAGCAATTCTACAGTAGGAAATCTGATACCCTCTATTTCTATCAGCTGTGTTCTTTATTAGCCCTGAATTAAGACGTGTATGTGATGTCACCAGCATTCCGGTACAAATATGTCCTATACTACATAGGACATTGAATTCTTTAGATATTAGCACCTAAACCTTAATACATTATCTCTTCTTATTTTCCAGGTTTTGAAAATGTTGGTGTCAATATTAGCGCCTAAACCTTAATACATGAACTCTTCTTATCTTCCAGGTTGTGAAAATGTTGGTAACAATATTAGCGCCTAAACCTTAATACATGAACTCTTCTTATTTTCCAGGTTGTGAAAATGTTAGTAACAATAGTGACATTTTTTGGATTATGTTGGCTACCTCTGCACACATTTTTCCTTGTGCTCGACTTTGTTGTCAAAGAGGTAACTCCTGAACTACAAAATACATTGGAAACCGTTTACTTTTTCGTACACTGGCTAGCAATGTCAAATTCCTTTGTAAATCCTCTGATCTATGGATTTATGAACGATAATTTTAGAGTAAGTACATCAACTTCTGAGAATTAGCCTCTTTAGATAATTTATGGACTGACATTAATGGCGGCTACAAAATATTCAGGTGTAAATCTCTTGCATTGATGTTATATATAATTTTAATGTATTAAGCACGTGTTTTCGTTAAAGCTAACAAGTGCACCTAAGGTATTCTCCAATTTATATCATCAGAATTTCTGTTTGAATATTATATAAATGTAAATCTGATAAAACGGTTACGTCTTTTTCCATGAGGTATTTCTCATTAATACATATTTCTCTCTTTCTTTCTATCTCTTTCTGTCTGGCTCTCTCTCTCTCTCTCTCTCTCTCTCTCTCTCTCTCTCTCTCTCTCTCTCTCTCTCTCTGTCTCTCTCTCTCTCTCTATCTCTCTCTCTCTCTCTCTATATATATATATATATATATATATATATATATATATATTCGAGATAAATTGACAGAAACTACCGTTTTGAGTATTTGTTTTTGGCATCTATTATAAAACTATAATTTTGGTATTGTTAATGATATTTTGAATCTAGTTCGCCGATAATTAGTTTGTACACAAACTTTAAACTAAAATGAATATTATGTTTCTTAAATGACTTACAGTGTAATGATTCAATATTATAAACAAAATCATTTTTATTCTATAGATTTATTTAACCCGACAGATACCGACAACATCTAGGTCATATTGGTCTCAGTAGTATAGAATACATATAAAAGCTAAACCTATATCTATCAAGATATAAAAGACAAGTCAATACCAGAAAATTCAATGATTTGCAAAATTAGCATTTCTAGTTACTTAGAACAGCTACCCTAGCCTTGATTAGAATTTGTAGACGGAACTGGCATACAGGGAATAAAGGTTCCATACACTTCTCCTAGATTTATGATTAACTTTTAATTCTTAATGTTGTACTTTCATGTTAAAGTGTAATCTAAAGAATGTGTGGATTTAAATTCAAAATATTGAATAAACTCACTCAATACGTCACAAAACATGAGAAGAATCTATTTCACTGTCACTGTTTTGTTATTGACATGCTTATTTGTACAGTGAAACCCTGCTATCAAGACACCCCTATTAAATGCTCCATAGGTGTCTGATTTGTGTGATGGTCTACAGTGAGGTTCTGGGGTTCTCTGATATTTTCCTATTTTGTCCAATATTATCTTATCTTTCAATGGATTGAATCTTTACGGCCTTAATTGTGAGGTGGTCTCCCAAGCGAATTGGTCTTTAGGCAAGGTTCGACTGTATACTTTTTGATAGGACAGATTGCTCACTCATGATTTATGTTTACTCTCCGATCTATTATATATTCACTAACTATGATTATTTTGCCTATGATAATTATGCCTCTCATTTTTATTCTTTCAGTCAGACCTCTCCGCATTAATGTTTCAAATGTGTCCTTTCTTCAAGACATCCACGCGCACAAGACATAGAGTTGTGAAAAAGAAATTTCGTAACTGCGACGAATGCAATACCATATCTACCGACTACCAATTACATAGAGGACTGCTGGAGAGAAGTAGAACGGAAGTGTGCAAAAATGGACACGCAACTAAAGAGAAAGTTTGCAAATCACCGTCATCTAAAAGCTTTTAATATACGTCATTGTTTTGTCCCGGTGTCTCATTTTGCCTGTGAACGTTTTCACTATATAAACTTGGGGTATGAATTGCGAACGTTTTCACTAAATAAACTGGGGTATGAATTGCGAACGTTTTCACTAAATAAACTGGGGTATGAATTGCGAACGTTTTCACGATATAAACTTGGGGTATGAATTGCGAACTTTTTCACTAAATAAACTTGGGGTATGAATGGTGAATGTTTTTACTAAATAACAAGGGGGGATATGAATTGTGAATGTTTTCACTTTATAAATTGTGGGTATGAATTGTGAATGTTTTTACTTTATAAAATGGGGGATAAATTGTGAACGCTTTCACTTTATAAATTTGGGGTATGAATTGCAAAATTTTCACTTTATAAACTGGGGGTATGGATTGTGAATGTTTTCACTATATTATCTAGTTACATGTATATGAATGATAAATGCTAGTCTGTGATCGAGTCAAGTTAGTGCTAATGTCGAAATATAGAAATTGTTATCTCATGAAAATATGTTTGTCTCAGATTCAATAAAAATTGCTTTAATGAATCTTCATATATTATATATGTAACCCTGTCATTTAATCGAGAATAGTTTCAAAGGTCATAGGAAAAGTTTTTCAAAAAATGGATGGCCGAAAACGAATTTTTATCGCTGTTTAAAATTGCGTATAATTAGCCGGGCCAAATATGTTTTCTCTTCACATCAGTTCAGTGATAATCCACTTAAATGTGATTATTTTAATTACCGCCCGACAACTTGCATCACAAATTAAATTTATATGCAACACGTTGATAACTCAGAGAGTGAGTACAAAGCTACCTATACATGCTGCTACTACTGCTACTGATGATGAAGAGGAGGAGGAGGAGAATGATGATGATGATGAGGAGGAGGATGATGATGATGAGGATGATGATGACAAACCGAATACTACGCAAAAAATTTAAGATTATCAATTCTCATTTTACCTAAACCCTTTTATTCTCAAGAGCACTACGGTAATTTTGTTTTGTTTATGCATGGTATCTCAGTATATATGAGTCACGATAGCGTGAATAAAAGACATTTTTCACAGAGCTATTGTTAATCAATGTACACGTTGTACTATTTTAACTCTAATAGTTTTGATTACCTTATCAGAGATGACGATTCCATGTAATACTTGAAAACTGATTACCTCTACTACACATTATGGCTAATTAAATATTATGAAGTACTGCCAATTACGCTTAAGTATAATTTCAACTTTAAAATGCGTTAAATTATAACAACACTTGTTTGTGTTCAAAATAATTAACATTAAAAATGATAAACATGATTTAAAGTACAAGAGTGAATCCTGATTTATTTCGATTTGAATACAGACACACGAATGGCGTGACCGGTCGGACGTAAATATACAAAACTACAGATACGTTTCTATCCGTATCATCAGACCGCACGCGATAGTTGTAGCGGATGAATTCAACGAGAGCGTATCTCGAGTTGAATCCATCCGGTACAACGATCAAGTGCAGTCTGATGATACGGATGGATACATTTGTGTAGTTTTGTATTTATTACATGTCCCTTATTTATGTATATGTGTACACAAATTTAAAATTCATTCCGCTTTTAACAGCGCCATTAAATCTTTTGGATGACATGAATGCTATTTAGAAAAGTAGCTCCGGCAAAATTCCCGTATCCAACTATGTGCAATAGAACATTACGTATTGCAGGGCGTATTGAACTATGTATTGTAACAGATTATCAGAGGTCCGTTCTTGTGCAATATCCACCATGTGTGTATTTTGTCTGGACGATTCAAAGTCCAAATTATGAAATAGATGAAAATAGTCATTATTTAATTGTATGAATTTAATTAACATTTAAATATAAACGTTATATACCCCAGAAATCAATGTTATTGTTCCAACAATGTATGTAGCAAAAAGGTTAATTGAAATCAATGCCAATAAACAAAGCCGACCTATCTCAGTCGGTAGCGCGCTCGACTCTCGATCGCGAGGTCGTGAGTTCGAGTCCAGCGGCAGCAGGTTGGTTTCCTGTCCTTCGGATGAGACAGTAAAAACCGAGGTCCCATGTCACAGTAGGTGGCATTTGGTTACGTATCCAAATGAGTGAAAGATTCTTGAGTGGGACGTTAAACAAAAATAAACAAACAAGTAAGTCAATAATCAAGTACTTATGTGCATTATGTATTTGTTTATTGATTTTCATTGTGTAAAATCTCAAAATCAAGGTATTTATATCTGTTTCCTTGTTTTCGAATTAAGCAAAATAAAATAATTATTGACAGCCATTCGTACACCTGTAAAAGGTACTATGGTTTACGTCATCAGATCAAAAGGTAAGTTAGTTATGTAATCGGCAGGAAACCGTAACGCATTATTTTTATGATGTTACCTTAACTACCAGTTTAATAACAAAATCCACGCGATATTTACATATTCTGTCATTTATTATTGATGTAGAATGAATCAGCAAATTGTAAATGAAAAATAATTCAAAGCTCATACAGAATAAAGGATCAGAGTCCAAGAATATAACCAGTCAATTTCTTGTTTATATATCTCTTTGGAACATACTGAAATCTTACTTCTTTTTACAATAATATTCCCAGGAGGCGATTTCCCAAGTTAATCACAAATTAAATTCTCTTCTTGTAGTGAAATCGGGCAATGTTATCCCGCTGTATTCGTTTGATATAAAATGGTTATAGTATTTTTTCTCCTGAGAAAACACTGAAGTTGGGAGATATCATACAGGACCACTGAATAAATGATTTCTATTACAATATAATAATTTTTATTTCAATTCCCAGAAATCCATTTAAAGGTAAGCTGAAAATAATACTACAACAAGGTGAACATAATTACCAGCAAACAAGGTCCCCAAAACAATAGCGCGAAAAATCACCCACTCTTGTCCATTTTCCTGTACATATGTAATACAATTTCGACATACCGTTTATTTAGAAAAGTGTAGGACACATTTCAATCAAGAAGAGGCAACCGTTGCATTTTGGTTTGCGAACCGGGATCCACAATTACCTATCATTACTTCTGTAAATATTTATAAGAATCCATTCTGGTGGAAGAAGAAGCACAGAGGAAAAAAAAGGGAAATTGAGTAAATAAACATCAAGTTAAATAAAGCAAATAATGCATGGTAGAATGGTCAATATATAAATATACCGCATACTCTCCAAAAGTTTCATTCGGATTTTATCAAGAACCTGCAACGGACGCAACAGGAACAATATTAGTCACCAATAGGGACGTTGTAAATCACATTCTTTGAGAACATTCAGTAGGTTTTCTGATTTAGATATTGGTTGTTCTGTGTAATATAAGATACTTTAAATTTTACTACAACAATGTTTTACGAGTTGTAAACAGCCCAAGAGAAACATTGATAATAAACTTTAAATTTTATATTTTTATTTTCCGTTTTATAAGGTAATTAACATCATAATAAAAGGAGATATATCATATATCTTATGTCGTAAGTAACTTTTTTAAAAGTCGTATTTGTAGAGAAATGTTATCATTTGAAATGTTTTACACAGTAATTATTACTCAACAAATAAATTATTCCATTCGTTATAATACTATTGGGTCATGGATGAAATGATGCGGATAAATCTTATGGAATACACGTCGGATACAAGAAGGTCTTAAAAGAAGAAACAATGGTTATTTGGAGCCAGGCATATATTGATTTGGTGCATTTTCTTTCAGAAAGATGACGTACATGTATACAAATACTACAGATATTGCGACATTCAAAAACGATATTCCTCGCAGGAAATAAACGAACACTCATGAATGTATCTGAAAACAATTAAATCTTTTGTCCTGAAATTTATATTTGATAATATTGACAATCGTGTGTGTATATACTAAAGAGAATTGTGTTTGTAGTAATTTTTCTCAATTCCAGTAGCAACCACACTGGCATCCGCATTTTTAAAGATTTTAAAAACTTTATTTTATTCCATTATTCGGTGAGAGGTCATGGGACTAGTGGTTAAGATTCAAATACGAGAAATCATCCTATAGTAATACTAAAACCTGTAATTTACTGCAAGACGCCAATGTATATTGTGTCATTGGGTCTGTACATTATGTACGGATTGTCTTAGGTGGCATTATCTGTGTTTAGCTAAATAGAAAATTCCATTTTTTCTACTTTTAATACTTGTACTATAAAGCTATACAGAGGCATAAATATTTCTATATTCATATATATATATATATATATATATATATATATATATATATATATATATATATATATATATATATATATATTAAATTTAATCAGGTTCAGAATATTTTAAGACATGTATATATTCAGTAATTTATATGCAAAGAAACTGTAATTGACTGTCGTTGATATTTATATTTTCATATTATCGGTCAACTTTACTCTTTGACTTTCTTTTATATAAATTGTCTTTACCAGTTATGATTCATCCTCAATTTTTCCATTTGAATTTAACTATGGACTCATGGCGGGTTTAACTGGTCGACAGGGGATGCTTACTTCTCCATGAAACCATGATCCCACCTATGGAGTTTGCAAACGTCGTTGTTTGTGTCCAATTTTCACCTGATTTTTATATAATCTCATGAACATTCTTTCGATTCATTCTTTTGTACCTGTTGTTTTATACTACATTCAATTTGACATGTTTTTATGTATTTTGTGGATCAGTACCATTCAGTACCAAAATGAATGGTTAGCAACAAAAACCAAAGAGAGGGACATATATCGTCATATAGTTCCTCGTTATACTGCCACCGTTTATTCAGCCAAATTTGGCATTGTACAGGAGTTTGGCAATAGACTGAGGGAAACCTTAAATGAAATTATAGGGAAAATTAGAAAAGTGGACAATTTTATATATGTCAATGTCTTACCAATAGCTGCATTATTCATATTCTTTTGGTCTAATTCTATATAAAATTTAGCAAACAGAATGGTTGACAACAAAAATACCAGGGGACCTGACAAAGTTGTGAAAAGGTTAGTTAAAGACAGAATAACATTTAAGAAAATCTGAAATTCCTGTAACTAGTATAGGAAGGATATATTGTTGGCGCCATATGAAATTGAAATACTAAAATAGCCGAGTTTAATCACTTGATGGATAAAACAATTTATGTGAAAATAAACAATAAAATCGGAATTTACATTAACAAACTTTAAAAAACGATCTTATTGTCAATAATATGACAACTTTATTGAAATAAAAAAATGATATCAACAGTTATCGTAGCTGAGATTCAATGTTCAATTGTACATTTACGGGATGTCTACAAACTACTTTAAACACAAGCAGAACAATGTAATAATACACTTATAATTATAGTTATAACAGTTGCGTTCGATTGCATTTTATTTCAATATCGTTATGTCACATAACAATTAATTTTGATATAGTGCCCATTATGATTTTACACATATCAACATGAAACTACGAAATTAAATTTCATATAAACTTTATCAGAGTTTCAGTTGGTTCTTCTGCAATCAATCTTCAGATATATATATATATATATATATATATATATATATATATATATATATATATATATATATATATATATATATATATATATATATATATATATATATATATATACATTGTCTATGACTCAATGAATTTTGTTTACGCTTAATCGAGTTTGATTACAAAGAGAAACTAAATCGCATAGAAGGGAAAAGGCTGACGCGACCTCTACACACACAGCTTCTTTTAATCAATCAAATACTTTCCAAATGTACCGTGGAGAGGATTCTGTGATCAATAGATGCAACAAAATAGACTTTTGTGTTGTGACTGTAATTGAATTGATAGTAGCTCTGAATAAACAAGATATGACGCGACAAAATCGGAGTCAGGGTGTATGAAATATCAATAATAACTAGATATCTGCATTTGCAGCATGTGATAAATACCCAAAATACTATAATTATCTTATTCACACGGAAAGGTAAATTCACATATGAATTAAATTTCGACTTTTACTAACGTTGTTAGTACACGAAGGTTAGGTCAACAATGTACGCTGTAGATGTACATTTCACGTTATTAAACTCGTGTACAACTTAAATTGGATCTATTCATGTTGTGTGATGCACCACTGTTGTAGGAGCTGGTTTAGTTTCTTGTCAAGGGTGCGGTATATTTGTATACCATTGTTGTTCTTCCTAGATTAGTTGGTGATAGCGTGTAACAAACATTACAGTGCATGCTTCAGTGTATCCTTACAACCAATACATCACTGATGTGGCTTGTATCATCTTGTCTTCTATGCGTCGCTCTCTTCTAGAAATCGGTCAGACGATCGGTGTCGGTATACAATCTGTAGTACATAGATTTGTTGAGATTAAAGAAGTAGTAAAAGTATTTTAGCAGTAAAATGACAACAAAAATAATCCCAAGGTGTACTTTGAATGAATTTTATCAAATCTATTCATAAAATTTTTAATTAAAACATATTAGATCTAAGTGTAACATATCAGCCATTGCATGGGTTATGACGCAGAACAAGATACAATGCTTAACATATATTTGATAACAAATAAAATTCACTGCCATAAGATTGGCTAAGTTATAGATATGACACTTTGATTTACTACCAGCAGATCGATGTGTATGACTATGTATGACAAGCATCTGAAAAACGAAATTACACGACTGCCACTACTTCAGTCAAGACAATACGTATATTTATATCCAGTATGAACTTCAGATGTCCTTGATAAGTAACACAGAATATTTTTTCTGGGTTATTGGAATTGAATCATAACACAGATTATACGTATTAGCTTCTTCCACAGACTATTTCATACTAACCTGTCTGTTAAGCAAGTGTACAGTAAAACTGGATTTAAATATAAAAGTTTTCGAGTATATCCACTTAGATAACTAATTCGATTTAATCGCATCAAGTTTAAAGTTAAAATAATCAAAATAACCAAAATATTTTGAAACAAGATATCTCTTACTCTCTGCGGGTGGCTAGTTGGGAAGAGTACAAGAGACTTTTCTGTCCCCAAATGCTTTGCTTAATTCCATGACTCCAGTCAAACTTTGTAGATGTTATCTTCCTTAAAAGAGCTATACAAACTCGAACAATAACGATGATTTTGAAGGTATTTTGAAAAATGTTTCCTCCCCGGGGCAAAACAAGTATTGGACACAAGGGATTGTCTTTACTGACGAATTATCTCTATTGCTGTCATATTGAATCCAATATATTTAGCGACACAGCAAATAATTACCAAATTGACTTGTATCAATTTTATAACAAACCTAATTGAGGAGTCATAAACTGGTTACAGAGGCCTCCGAGGGTCCGAGAGATCACAACATTGCGCTTTCGAGTCCTACTGGAACCTAAGTTCTTTTTTTATTGTTCTGTATGAAATTATCACAAAATATTATTATAATATCAGCACATTTTTAGAGAGAGAGAGAGAGAGAGAGAGAGAGAGAGAGAGAGAGAGAGAGAGAGAGAGAGAGAGAGAGAGAGAGAGAGAGAGAGAGAGAGAGAGAGAGAGAGAGAGAGAGAGAGAGAGGCGGGGAGCTGTAAACAACTACATGTACAGTTTGTCTTGTTGGTTTAATTTGTACGTGTGTTCACATCTTATTAATTAGTCTGATAAATTTTAAATTAAAATAACATTTTATATTGCCAGTACAAATAAAAGGAAAAACAAATTGTATAATTTTCTTGAATATTTAAGGCTGGTGCCCATTTCAGTCATGAAAAGTTGAAAGTCTCTATTTTTTATTTCCCCTTTGAAGGATTTTTTTATATGTTAGGTAATAAGATTTCAAAATATTTATGCATGCATTAACTGAAAGTATATTTTTATCCTATTTACATTTTTAATATAAAATTTTACATTAAGTAAAATTAGATTCTGTGCAGTACATGTTGATGAATGAGGTCCAAGTAAGAAATACTGCATGTTTAGATGGAGAGAAAGTGAGTACTGGGAAAAATGGTGCTCTATTTTCGTTGTCACTGAGAGCATTCATCCATCTTTGCTGTGCAATTATCATAACATTACCTATCTTAAATATTTCACACATGGTTTTTCATCCCTTATTATTTTTCAAAATCAATTTTAAAGAATTTGGAATCCAAGGGCCATATGCTTTGCATTTCATACAACTATACACCTAGCATCGCATCCAAGCTATTCAATTACAAACGGGTTTTGCAGTGTCTAGAAATCAACCATCTTCTATACAACACCGTCACATGTTCATGTGCATCATCTCTCTACAAATATAATCTTATCGGGCATGTCATCACCAGCGACATTTCTCTTGTTGAAAATGAAAACCTCAAAATCTTATTTTAAGATGTTCTAAATACCGCGAAACCCTTTCCTTTAACTGGCGTCAGAATTTCAGTTTAGTTATGAATTCTGTCGAAGATTATGCGAGACGTTTGGCCAAACATGAAGACGTGAAACCAGACACTTTGTCTGAATGGCTAAAAGCTGTGCTATGGTTCATAAAATCTCGTATTCGAAAACTTAAAGGAACTATGAAAACATGTTATCCCTCTGTATTTAGTGATCCAGAAGTAGTAACTGAACTGGATAGATTACATGATCAATATGTACTGGTCCCAGCAGACAAAGCCTCGGATAATATAGTTTTTATTTGCAAGGCACATTGCTATAATTGTTTATAAGAAGAGCTAGGGTTTAATACGAATTCTGGTAATCCTACATACACACGTAGGTCACTTTCAAAAGGACGAGATCCTTCAAAATCACGTGTCCATATTACGTTCTTTCGATGTACCTACAACCGATACTGATTTTGAGCTACCATATTTATATTGGATACCTAAACTTCATAAATCCCCATATAAGCAGAGGTACATAGCAGGATCCAGCAAATGTTCTACCAAACCTTTATCTCTACTCTTTACCAAGATATTGACAGTCGTTAAGGAGAACCTTCAGCAATACTGTACATTTGCTTATTCCAGAAGCGGTGTAAATCAGATGTGGATACTTAAAAATTCCAAACAGCTTTTTAAAAAACTAAAGGCACACAATTTTTCTCAAATTCACAGTATGAAAAACATACAACTTCTCTACTCTTTACACAACTATTCCACATAAAAGTTAAAAGAAAGACTTTTTAGCACCATAGACAACTGTTTTTTCTCTAAAGGTGGTACCTTAAAAACTTCAAAGATCTAGTTATTGGTTATCATAATACTTATTTTGTCAAACACCACTCTGATTCTACACATAAATACACTGAAGTTGATATAAAAAACATGCTGGAATTTCTAATAGACAATATGTTTGTAATGTTCGGAGATGTTGTCTTTCAATAAACTGTCGACATTCCTATGGGAAGCAATTGTGCCCCTTTATTGGCCGACATGTTCCTTTATTCACACGAAGCATTCAGAAACTGCTGAATGGAAAGAACAAAAAGTTAGCGGTGTCCTTTAATTTGACATTTAGATATATCGACGACGTTTTGTCAATTAATAATGACAATTTTCATATATATGTCAATGTGATATATCCCAGCTAACTAGAAATTAAAGATACAACAGAATCAAGCACACACGCTTCATACTTAGACATTTTACTTAATATAAACACAGACGGGAAATTTAGCAACTAAGCTATACGACAAACGCGACGATTTCGGCTTTCCCATCGTAAATTTTCCACATTTAAGTAGTAATATCCCTCAGTCACCCGCATATGGAGTTTATATTTCACAAATGATCCGATATGCCAGGGCGTGTTCAACATATGAAAATTTAATTACAGAGGTAAACTACTCACTGACAAATTATTGACACAGGGATATCGAAAACCGCGTTTAATGCCAACGTTACGGTCGGTATAATAGTCTATTTTGCGACTACTCTATTTCACTAAGTGAAATGTTGAGTTGCCTTTTCGTTGGCGGTTATTGAGACGTCTGTACCAATTGTGACGAGGATACACTCCTCACGTGTTTCATTGGACTTGACAGGGGATGCTTACTCCTCCATGGCACCTGATCCCACCTCTTGGTTTCCAGAGGTCCATGTTTGTCCATTTTTTTCCGGATTTGTATCTATGTCCTGGACATTCTATTGATTTATACTTTGGTATCTGAATTTTTTATATGAGACAGTAAAAACCGATGTCCCGTGTCACAGTTGGTGTCGGCACGTTAAAGAACCCTCACTGCACAATGGCCTAAGCGCTGAGCATAGGCCAAAATTTTATATTAAAATTACCATTTTTCCATAGTTGAATCCTTGCAAATTTCAATTCTGTACTATCCTTTAGCTGCCATTTTCTCCACGCGATAAGAGTGTCTTTCCAAAAATCAGGTTTGAGATGTGTAATAGTATCATTTAGCTGTGTCAATCCACATTGTATTATAAACTTAATATTGGTAGATTATAGAACCAGATTTGCCATATACCTTCCATATTCATAATTCGCCTTATCCGCGTAAGCTTAAGTGCTTCTATAAATGTTTCTAGATTTATCATGTTTAAACCCCCGTTTGAATAATTAAGCGTTAACAGTTTTCTATTTACCTTATCAATTTTATAATTCCACAAAAAGTCATAAAGTAACGTCTGCAGTTCTTTAAATTAAAACTTGACTAGGAATATGCAATGTCATGAAAAGATTATTAAATTGTGAAATAAGAAGGAATTTTATGATGCAGATACGTCATATTGGTGTAAGAATTCTCTGTTTACAATTTTTCATTACTGAATTAATTGTTATTATTTTGGTCCTATAATTTATTTCACAACTTTTAGATAAATCGACATCAAAATTGATGCCCACTAAAATAAAAGTATGACTTCCTTTTTCCAGCTTTTAGTACTTTTTTAAACAATTTCTCTGCACTATATTTCTTATTGCCAATCCATATGACTTGAGTTTTACTAAAATATATCTTCAGACCCGATTTTTTTTCAAATCATTCTAAATTTTTAAGAGCATGATTTAAAGATTTTTCTAACCCATTTAGTAAAATGGAAGTATCGTCTGCATACTTTAACGTTTGGGTTATTTTTAACTTTAAGTTATAGGATTTTAGAACATAGAATAAAGATGATAAGCAATAACGGACCACCTTGACGACAGCCCCTTTCTGAAAAGAAAGCATTTGATAGTTGACCCCCAAAATAAATCCTTGACTCAATATTTTTTTAGAACAAAGAAACCCAATTTTTTAAGACAGCGCCAAATCCAAAAAAGTCCAACACATCATTAATAAATTTCCAAGATATAGAATCAAATGCCTTCTCGAAATCAATAAATAAAAGTAAACCTGGAATATTTTCCTCCTCATATATTTTTCAAATATCGTATTTTAAGCGAGTATTTCCCTTATGTAGCGACCCGACATGAATCCAGTTTGTTCTTTAAGAATGAGTTTATAAAGTAGAGGTTTTAATCTATTTGCAATAACACTAGAACCTATTTTATATACTGTATTTAACAAAGTTATTGGTCTCCAATTTTTAGAAAGTCATTGGGTTTATTTTTTTAGGGATAAAGGTTATGATACCCACTTTCTGGGTGCTGGACAATTATCCTTTATAAAAAACCATCATTTACACAACGAACAACGAAGTGGCTGAGATGATTCCAGAAGAATTTTAAAAATTCAGTAGTCCCAGGGCTTTAATTATTTTTTCACCACCAACATAGTCTCATTATATGTAATTTTACCTTCTAATAGTTCAGCTTCAATATCATTTAGTTATGGGGTTTCTACATTTTCAAACTTTTTGAAGGTCAATATCTTGTAAATTTCTCTCTTTATATTAATTCTCATAGAAAATTTGTTTCCTTAAGTATTTCTATTTTATTATTTATTACCTCCCCATCATTTTTCTAATTTTGGAATTGTCTTACTAGATTCTAATCCTAAAAAAATATTTTGTTGGCTTTTCATCTTGACTTACCCATTTTGACCTTGTCCTTATCAAATTTCCCTCTAGTCTCTCATTTCTTAATTCTGTCCTTTTGTTTTCAAGTTCTAATTGATTTTCTGCATTTAATGTCTTTATCAAATTTATTATACATTCTTTTAACTTATTTTCCAATGTATCTATATTTTTCTTTTTATAAGATGCATATGATATAGATTTCCCTCTTATTTCAAATAAAAATTACCGCTAAAAGAGTTTATCACTAAAGGTAAATTGCAATAAATCTCTAGGAATATCTTCAATATTTTCAAAATTATAGACAGACACGGCATATTGTATAATAATTTATCTTATTGTTTTATATATTGTGTTAACATACTCTTTATCTAACAATAATGAATTATTATGTTTCCATAATCCTTATCCTCTAGTATAACCATTAAACTTTAGAGTAAGTCTTATAGCCGAGTGGTCGGATCTGTAGCTATTTTCAATTGTACAGTCTTGAACATGAGTTAACAGAATTTTAAAAATAACATCAGCACAACCGTGCTTGTTTCAGAAGGGTTCGTTTTCTCCACGTATATCGTTTTTCTTATGCATGAAGTTCTCTAAAAGGATCGGTAAGACATAAATTTTCTTTATTTTCAAGTACTATTTGCCGAGATCTTGGGTTGTTTACATTAATATAATTGAAATAATCCAAATCAGAATTTTGCACCAAATTAAAATCGTCACAGATAATCATATTCTTATTTTCAAAGTCCTTTATAGAGTCAAATATATTAGCATAAAACTCGGGCGAATCAGAATTTGGGCCGTGCAAATTAACAGAGGGTTAGATTTTTCTTTCCAATTAACAGATCTAGGATAAAAAATGACCACCCGTGTCCCCTTTCTCTTTAGTAACCTTATATTATAAAGTGTTATTAAAAAGGATTGCCACACGTTTGGGATTAGACATTAAGGAACTAAATAACAGTCAACCCCCCACCCCCATTGGGACCTGATTTTTTAAAGACTATAGTAAAATGGATTTCCCGCAAGAAGTATGTTTGCATTAAAACGATTCATATGGCTAAAACACCTCTCCTCCTTTTTGAATCACCCAGCCCCTGACAATTCATAGAAATTATATCAACCATAATAACCTGGAACCTAAATTGGTTTTGTGAGAAAGTTTGTCGGGTAAATTGTAACGAAACCGAGTTCTCTCCTCACCATTACAAACATACAGGTGAGTTAATCTAAACTTTTAAATGTGTTACTCGTCACCACTTAAAAGTCATTACTTACAACAGGACGTCTTTTTATCGAAATCCAGTGATTTACCTATTCTCCATTAGTATTTTGTGCGACGAAATTTTACCATAGCAGAGTTTCTAACAACGACATATCTATAAAATAGAAATTAAGAATGTAGCGTAGACCTTATTGACAAATATCAAACGGAAATATCGAATGATAATACTAGTAATCTGTGGTTTATAATGATTATTTTTCCTGTTGCACAATTTACTGATAATGCAATTAATATTGAAAATTAGCTTTGTTAAACAAAGAAAATTTTCTGAATACTAAACATTTCTAATTTGCAAATTGTTTTAACCAAAACTAAACGCTCATTTAAGTTGTATTGCACACCAAGAGTAAAGTTCCAATCTTCAACAATGTGCAATCAAAGTAGCAACGTTGGAATTCAGAATACAACTAGAATTGAAGACTGTCGGTGATCTCGCCACATATGAACGAAAAGCACTGGAAAACTACTTACGTTTGAAAGTTTTCAGGAATGGAAAAGTATAGACCTTTGGGAGTCTTCCGAAAGCTGAATTGATGCTTCTAAGAGGACTCAAATTTCAATCAGTAAGTATAACATCCGATGCAAACCACGCTTCGTATCAGTCATTCTTGGTGTCAAACTGCTCAATGTTTCTAAGGATTTTGTATGTATTTACATTGGACCCAATATTAAACAAAGTTTCCCAATGGGACTCATTTTTAGACAAAAGAGTAACGACAAACAACACGTTTGTGATATTTGGTGTGAACTGGATGAGTGATTTCAAAAATAGTTAAAATGTTCTACCGATGAGGGAACTAATCTTTAATTAGTTCTGTGATAGTAAATATATTTTATTTTGAATCGAAATTAGATGAAAAATTGAAACAACACACTACATGAGGATTATTCCGGCAAAAGAACATTTCTATAGACTTTATGATATCTAAGTTGAAGAAATTTCAAATTTCGAGCAAAAGAATGCAAATTTGGTCATATTTCGGTTTTTCATCAATAAACAAATCTAATAAACATTGACTTAAGGGTTAAATAATCTCTGACAAACTTAAAATGATAAAAGAAACTACCGAGAGAGTGGGAATATTTATTTCTGAAATAGAACTAGAATTTTATTGTGCTGATGCATTGCAGTAAATTGACTGAAAACAATTTGCCCCTCTTTAAATGTTTCTTTTCTCCAGAATAATTAACTCAATGTCAATCTCATTTTAATAACTAGGATCAAATCCAACGATTTGTGGATTTACATGAATTCAAATCAATGGGCATTATCTCGTCATTGTACGGATGGGAGACTAAAGGTTAGACTATGTAACTATGTTTTTGGAAAACCATTTGGTTTATGCATTTATGAAAACACACACACACACACACACACACACATCAAAACATGAAAATGTGTGTTGTAGTAAATTCCATCAAATCTGGTGGGTTGGAGTCTCTTAAACCCTTTATTGTCCCGGATAAGTGATAAATTAAAATGACACTAGAAAGAGGTTTCCTTACTTGTCGTTATATGTTCAGTTATCCAGATGGTAATTAAATGCATTTCTCGTGAAATCTGTCATAACCGAGTAGTGAGAAGAATCGATCGCACGATAATTAAAATGTTACTTTACATTAAGTTGCTATGTGCGAACTGTTTTTATTTTATTTGTACAAATACAAGTTATGCATATTTGATTTATAGCGATATGAGCTGTCGTCGGTGCAAAATTTTATGTTATATTTTATCTCATATATATCCCAAAGAGACCACCTGTTGGTTAGACTAACTAATGCATGCGTATAATTGCAACAATCTTGCCAAAAGTAACCCGTTATATCAGTCTTTTAGTCGGCCATCATTCTGAACATTGCATATCAGCTTTCGGTAATTTTTAAGAAGATTCATACGTAAATCAGGCAATGTTGGTCTTCTCCATCCTTCAAAACATTCGTTTCTGACATTGTACACGTATATTGGGTGATCTAGGACCATTTTTAACTCGTCCCATCGCAGTCTCAGATTTATCATCGATTTCGGCAATTGCAAAAGCAATCTCTTACACACAGTTCTCGGTCCTTACATTCCTCAATCATCTGTCAACGTGTCGACTTTTGCTAGTTTCTGGCAAAATATATAAATCTACTATAGATGTTGCTCTTTATAAGATATCGGTCTTTTGCATATATTTTTAGAGCTGACATAGATCTAGGAAAAATACTAATTGAGGTGAAAATACTTATTAACAAGAGTTGTCAGAATACAACAAAGCTCGCCGAAATGGGTGTAAATTTTAAAAATAGATGTTTGACCAAAAGCTGTCAGGTTTAAAGGTCAAAGGACCTTCAGATCAGGTTAAAAATTTTGAAAAGTACATGTAGTTCAAAGTCCAAGGTCAGTAGGTCAAAAGTCAAGGTACCAAATGAAAGCTCTGGTCATAAGAAATTTATATGTGAAATATCAAAGCACTACCCCTCATGGTTAAAATATAAAGAAAAGGTTAAAAAAATTAAGTAGGTCAAAGTTAAAGGTCAAGGTCACTAGGTCAAAAATCAAGGTACCACATGAAAGCTCTCATAGGAAATCTATATGTGAAATATCATAGCCCTGTCTCTTGCAGTTAAAATGTTATAGGCCAGGTTAAAGATTTGTCTACGGACGACGACGCTAGATGGTATGGCATTAGCAGTTGTCCGTAGTGTCCAATGATGATAAACTACATCTAAACTAGAACTGTACAACTCCATCGGACATGGCGGCACGATTGTAATACATGAGGCACACATCTAATTTTCACAGTTATATTGTTTTTATTTTGGCAATATTAGCATTCATTTCAGGGTAACAGTAAATATTGGAAATATTTCTTTTAGTGACCTGATATTAAACGCTACAATCGCATGCAGATCACACGATAATAGCTTTAATCAACCGGACAGCAACATAGATACGTGGGGTTCTGATTTCCTTGAGGTATTTCAAATAGCGTTTAAAAGCACATATTTCACTAATTCTTTCCAATAAAAAACATCTTGTATTTAAAAGATAATATAAATACACTTACAAAAATAGGCCGAGTTAAACATATGCCGATTGTGTCAATGGGCTTGCGTGGTCCAAGATTCCTGATAGACCGAGCGCGTGAAGGACCGAGATCCCTCTGACCGAATTACGCAGCGCATTTGATTTACAAGAGTTTATCTGAAAGTCATTGCATACGGAAATACAGGCGGATTTTTTAGGTTACGGGAAGACTTAAATTCTAATAAAACTTTTTTCTACAAATAAATTTGAAAAGAAGATCTTTAACAACGTTTAACGTGTCGTATTTGAACACACATTGTATCATATTCTCGTCTATAGATCATGGACAAAATCATCATTATGACAGCTTATATCGCTTTTAACATTTAATTGGGAAAGTGAATTTCAACTATCAGTGACCAATATTGACCTGGTTCTCGACCAGCATTGACCTGGTTCACGACCTGTGTTTAGTTGTTTACAGTTTTTATTTATCAGGAGGTTCAAATCCAAACTCATTCTTTTTCGCTGGTAAATAAAATGGCACTTTTAACTGGAAAATACTGAACATTAATATCAAGCGTTACTTTTTATCTGTACAGTGTGGAAGTTTGTTCTGAACTGGTATATTGAATTTGTAAAACTGCTTGTGATTGGTATAGAAATAAATCACAAAATGTATCTAGTTGTCATGTTTTAAGTTTGAATTGATTGGTAGCAAAAGTAAAATAGTACTAAGCATACAAAACAAGCCAGCATGTTAAATGATTTAAACAGATAATCCAACTGTAAATCTTCAGTTGTATTAAGTAGATCAATGATTTTAATTTATATACATTCTACACATCCATCCATTAAATATTGACTTCCCCCCAATTAAAAAAGAAATGCCACCTCAATTATCTTCATAAAACGGAAAGGAAGACAAATCAGATGGATTTGTGGTCATGTCCTAAGACAAATAATAGCTAAGGATAACAGATTAAAGTTCAAGGCTAAAATGTCACATGTCATGTCACTGAATGTCACCAGTAGTAAATAAACCACTTATACCTTGGATGTGGTCTTATAGTAAAGTGATAAGTTAGATATTCTAATTCTCAGTGAACTTATGATTTTGTGAATTATTTAATGAGTAACATAACAAAGCCTGGAGTTATCGACACCTCAATTAAGGAAATCTGAACGGTGTTACTCAGACTGCTCGTATTATGACACAACTTCCCTTCTGAAAAACTATCTGCCATGAACCTCTACATGTCCCCCACCCCCCCCCCCCCCCACCCCACCCCCCCCACCCCCCCCCCCCCCCCCCCCCCCCCCCCCCCCCCCCCCCCCCCCCCCCCCTTTGGAAGTGTGTGCCCAAATCATGAGACATTAAGGGTGAAATCTATATTTGAAACTGTATGCTATGTCCGAAGTTACGGACACCTGTGGTTATCAACAACGGAGTATTTTCCTCCAAAATACCAATTTTCTAGGGAATTTCAAGATATTTCTATCTGATATTCACATACTTTATAAATAGTTTTCAGAAAACAATCCTATCAGCAACAAATTTCAATACTGAATAATGATAATTTCCAGACATCAATCAACATTCAAAATGGGATTTCCTGAAATCTAAACAATAGTTATGATACACGTATATGAAAATACAGGAGGCCACATTCATAGTACTGTGAAAACTACCAAAAAAGCACAAGCTGAGAAAACTGAACTTAAGTATTGGAAATTCTAACTGGTTATTCGGAGTGAAAACAAATTGTGCAAATTCATATCAACAATAGAAAAGTAATAATAATTAAAATGGGTGTTGCTAATTGCCTAACTAGTGCTTTTCTCTACAACCATTGTCAACCCCATTTAACATCTTAAAGTGAGGTCACCAGCCACATTTAGAAATCAGCAGAACACTCCCAGTTTATGATACATGTATAATCAGCCATGGAGTTTTTTAAAGCTGTCCATCTAAGATTGCACAAGTTTTTAAAAGTTGGAGGTTTCTCTCAAAATCTCATTCAGAATGCACAATATATCTAAAAGATTGACATTACAGATGTTTCGTGGGGGACATCAATGTTTGACTACATAACTGATTTACACATTTAAAAGGTATTTAAGGCACCAACAGGTTCATATATTTGTTATGGTTGTCGATAATACCATCCTGTCAATAATACCTGACGTTGTTTGACATCCATTTGCCTATAGTTCGACATATTTCATCATAAATTTATAACCATTGTGGGTTGATTCATACGTGTTGAGCCTCCTATGTAAGGATTTGTCTTTTGGGATACGTATGGTACTATTTTTCAACATAATCTCCTTCAGTGTCTATAAACTTTTGCCATCGATTTTTAAGAGCCTTAATGACAATTTTAAAGAAGTCCCTTTTTGACTGACCAGGAAGTACTCAACTGCATATAAGGTGTCATCATCTGTCTGGAAATAGGTACCGGAAATGACCATTTTCAATTTTGAGAATAGATGGAAGTCTGATGGAGTGAGATCAAGTAAGGGGATGTTGAATCAATTGAAAGCCACAATCATTAATGGCAGCCATAGCAATGACAGACATGTGAGCAGAGGCATTGTCCTGGAGAGACAAGACACAGTTAACAAGCTTTCCATGGCACTTGATCTTAATTTTTTCTCTTTACTGCCTAAGAAGTGATGCATAATATGTCATAATATTATAGACTTAAGTGACAATTTCAGGAGTTGCCATAGTGACATACCTTCCAGTATGGGGGTCATCCTGAAGATTCTGCCTGCCACTCTAAAATTCTACCACCCACCTTTTTACGGTAGCATATGAAGGGATAACCTTTCCTAGTGTTGCTACCTTGTCAGCATGAATATAGGTGCTAGACCTTTCTTGAAAAAATATTGAATAATTGCGCTCTCTGCAATTTTGTTCCATTTTGCTAAAGTCGCTTGTCCTCTTTAATTTACAGTGTTTCCTCTTCGACTTTAAAGGGGCATTTTTAATCTTTACTTTTTTACTACTTACATTGATATAGAATAACAAAAAGTGATATATACACAGGTATAAAAATTCTTAAATTCCTATATATTTTGTAAACATTTTTCATGAGAAACCAAGTTTGGCAATTATTCACTTGCAATTGATTAATGCAACCTTACTCTTTGTATATGCATACTGGAGTACATTTTTTTAAATAATGTGTTAGGAAATGCAATAATCCACTGTTAGGTGTTTAAAGATGTCCCTTCATAAGCTACATCTGAAACTGGACAGATTTGAAAATCAACACGTAATAATTTTACAAATCTAGTCCTCAACTCTCTTTAAGTTATCTTTTTATCTTTTGGAAATTTATGAACAGTGAGACCTGTTTGATGTATTTACGTACCTCGCTACAACACACAGATTAACCAAGACTGTTTTAAATAATCCGCCGATATGTTATCTTGCTATACTCGTAATACTGTAAGCTAATGACTTTCACACCTATAGTGCCTTTCACAAGAATTTTAAAAGTGTGCAAACGGGATTCAGTTACTTTTTGCTAAATATCTCGGGAATGAGACATTGGATTGACTTCAAATTTTCGACAAATGCATTTATGCATCATAAACTAACAATTTTTGAAAAATTGTACATAGCGTTTGGGGTGCACTTTTACTCCTTCAATACAAAGCCCAAAACTTATCAATTTACCCTTGTATATAAAGAAATGACCAAGTGTCTAGGACGTGCACTTTTCTCTACCATACATCTTTATTGGGGATGCAATATTCAAAATAATGAAAATAATATTTTTTCAATCAATAGAACTGAAATATCAGCAAAAGAATAATAAAAGAATATTGTGCTGTGGAAAAGCTTTAAACATCATAAGAAACTTTAAACTTATTGATAGTAAGTTTATTTGCATTTTGTTGATAAAATTGGAGAAAATGCTGGGTACCACATAATATTTGAGATGTGGATGGACAATTAATATATCTACAATGCACAAACATAAATTACTGATAAATTAAAATAAATGGATCTGTAATACAAGCTTTTATCAAAGAAAAGACGAGAGATGAAGTGCTACTTTGAATAGCTTTTAAAGTATGAATTATCTTTTTGTATGTATAAACATTTGAATATTATATAAAGATACATTTATCTTTCCTCTTAAAACCTGTTTAACAAAGAACAGATAATTTATCTTTTACAAAACATGTGCATACTGCAATAATCACCAAGAGACTTTCTACATTGCCATTAGAGCTCAAATATGTGACACTGAAGTGTGTGTAAAAAGATCAGAGTAAGCAGTTTCAGACAGAAAACTTCAAAATATTTACCATATATGATATCTATAACTTCTTAACCATTTTCACAGCGCAGTCAAAAAGTACATGAATGTCAAATGCACCAATAAACAAAATATTATTTCTATCACTTTTTCAGGGTATGGTTTACTTTGGCAATGAGCACATATCACATGATGACTTTTCTGGGACATTTAGATATGTACAATGAGCGCATGTCCACAAACCACTTGTACTGCCAATTGGAGGTAATGGGGAGGCTCCAGGGCCTACATAGGATGGTTGACGAGTTACAGAGTGTGATGGTTCTGAAATGAAAAATAGAATAGATATATAACATAAAGGTAATAAATATTCAAATGAAAGAAAGAAGGTTAGAATTTACAAATGTGACAGAAAGGTATGAATGTACATATTAAAAAGGATATAAACATACAAAAATAAGACAGAATGATATGAGCATATAAATGTAAGAACGGATAGCAATATACTTATATTAAGATACAGGGATATGAATGTACATATATGTATGACACAAATGATTTGAATTTACAAAAACAAGACATTGATATGAATGTACAGATGTAAGAAAAGGATATGAATAATATACATATATTAAGACACAAGGATATGAATGTACAAATTTAAGACAATGTAAGAATCTACAAAGGTTATGCATTGACAACTTTGTGAAACTAGTGGATCTTGTTTCTAATTAGCCTCATTGAATATCAGGTGAAATGTACTATCGCCAAATTCAATTCTAGCACTGTGGACTTCTAAATCAAAAGGGATCAATTTGGTTCATGTCTATGCTATGGATTCAGCTGAATGATGTTGTGGTTGCTGAATGTACCCAACCTACCATGACTTTTGACTTAGTTTAAATATTCCTCATTTGCATATTGGCTTTAAAACATCATTTCTATTTATTACTTCCACATGTGAATTAAATGTGAGCAAGCTGTAGGTAATGGCTGGTTATGAGAAATGAAATTACTCTGCATATTAAAAAAATCATTGAGGAGATCTATAAAAATACAAAACAAACTCATCAAGATTCCCATTCATTAAATATGCACTTCATGTATTATTTTTGCGTACTAAGAAGTTGAAATTTTAATTGAAGTTTACCATGAGCTGCCATTATTTCCTCCACAGTTGCCCATTCATGAGTTTTCTTGAAGTGGAACGCTTTTTCCTGATCATCCATTCTAACTGCATCTAACAACACACTTAATGTTTCCTGAAAAAGTCAGTAATTAAAAGTTTTGAAACACTTTCAATGTGATATTCTATTTTGGTTCTTGAGGCTTCATCGTATACATCATGTACATATTTACTATCTAGTACTGTACAGGTTTTTATATCCACAGGTTGCAATTTTCATGTTTTTATCTCTGCTGAAACTATAAATTTTTGGGTTTTTTTTTATTTCACAGATGGTGGAGGGCGAGTAGCTTGGGATAAAATAAGATCCTGCAAGACATGCCATAGTCCATTATGTGTTACAAATATATGTAATTTTATCAAAAAGTTATTCACTATTTCTTAAATTCACGGCTTCTTCAACACTGAATACAGCAAATATCAACATTGTTATTTTCCCCTGCACAATATTTGATTAATCCATTTTGAATGCTTTATAACAAGATGAAGGAGTCTTACTCTTTACTTAAGTCCAGGGCTTAACTACAGAAACCCTGAACCAGGAATAATGACATTAACAATCATTTTATCCTTATCATAGAAATGCTACATGCTAAAGTTGTAAAGAATAAAAAATTAGTATCAGAAAACAAAAGCTGTTTGTAAAAAAGTTATACCCCCCTTCCCCCATAAACGGAAACAGTGAATTATTGGTAATTTTCAAGGTTCAAGAGGCATAACGCTGTCAAAAATTGTTTGACTATAACCTAATAAAGACTTGACAAAGATATTTTCATGATAAATTCTTATGCCAAATTTCATTTCAATATGTGCACCCAATGTAGAGATATTGAGCAGAAAATGTTAATTATTGGAAATTTTCTTAGTACAATGGACATAACTAAAAAAATTGTTTGATGGTAATCAAATAAGAATTTGACCTAGATAATCCCATGATGTTATCTGTATGCCAGATTTCATTTCAATATATGCACCCACTGCAGAGATAATAAACGGAAACTGTTGATGTACGGACCAACTGACCTACAGACCAACAGAGGCAAAGCAATATGCCCCTCCTTCAATGAAGAAGGGCATAAAAACGTAATACTGGAACAGTGTTTCAATTTCCCCATCTAGCTTATTTATTTTTTCTTACAGGTACAGTTTTGGTAGATTGAGATCACTTACAAGAAAAAGAAAATATATGAAAATTCAGATTTCAGTAAGGAAAATAACTGCAACAAAAATGCTGGTACAGCACTGATACTTGAACTCGACTGAGATAATACCAACACACAACTAAATGAATTTCAATGAAATTGGTCGAGATTTATAAGCATGAAATCACTTACAAAATAAATTTTCATTTCCATGGGACATAACTCCAACAAAAATAATCAACCAGCATCAACTTTCATACTTGTCTAAGATGCTGATAGTGGTAAACTTTGATAAAAATTTCATAAAAATCCATTGCTATTTGTATGTGAGTGCTTACAGAAGAAATTTCCGAAACATGACTATTTCCATGGGGTATAGCTCCCACAGAAATGAACTAACAGATCTAACTTGTCCAAGATGTATATGGTGGTAACCAGTGATATAATTTCATGAAAATCCATTGATAAATGAAGGCATGAGAGTGTTTACAAGAAAAACAGACAGATCGAAGGCGCTCAGAATTCCGTTAGTGTTGCGAGAGCGGACAAAATATGATCATATGTTTATGTATAATATGCATCACTGGACAGCAACAGAATAAAGGATATGCAAACTACAATTAAAACAAGCATCCTGAGAGTGTTGATTAATCAATATACGTCCTGTATAAACAATACAGAAGTTTATATAATAACATAAATACCTTCACTGGAACCATGTCTGATGTAGCAAGAAAGGTTAGCAGGTGGAAATCTGATATAGCCTCTAAAAATCTGTCAGGTGGGAACTGTTGCAGGTATGTGGATAGAGCTGTATAATCCTGGAAATCATGTGTAAACGAGAAATACTGTAGTTTTAAATTCAAAATGTGAACAAAGTCAAAGTTTGATATGCCAAACTTTTAAACAAATTAAGAATATTTTTAGTATCCTCTCAAATCTGATTTTTACTTATTTATCAGTTAAATGTCACCACTCTAGAAATTAAAATTTGAATGAAATATACAAATAATACAAAATAAGACATAAAAGAGTGCTTAATCATTCTAAGGGTCAGACAGGATGAGAAACACTAAGTCCGTCCCTGAGAGCAATCTGATTCATGAAAATTTCAAAGTCCCATAACACTGACAAATGTCCCTAATGTTGGCCATAATTGTTGTTGTTGTTGTAATGTCCCACTCAAGAATGTTTTACTCATATAGAGACTTCACCAAATGCCTGCGAAGGGCTTCAAATTTTGGCTTATGCTTGGCACTTACGGCCATTGAGCAGTGAGGGTTGTTTAGCATGCTGACACCTACTATAACACGGGACCTTGGTTTTTACTGTCTCATTCTAAGGACAGGAAAAGCCAGTTGACTCCATCGAGGCTCTAACCCGCAACCTTCTGTTTGCGAATCGAGCACTCTACAGCAGATCCACAGTGGCTCTCTTGGCCACAGTCAAAATCATTCAAGAGCTTAATGACATAAAGCAACATTTCAAATTTTGTTAAAATGTGAGAGAGGAAACTTAAGTTATTTGACAAAAACAAAATCCTACCAACCAATATGTTTTTGATCTATGGTTTGATTTGATTTTTTTGTTTTACACCATACTCAAAAATCTTTCAGTCATATGATGGCGTCCAGTTTTTATTGGTGGAGGAGAAACCCCGGTTACCAGGGTAAAGACCACCGACCTTCCGCAAGAAAACTGGCAAACTTTCTCACTTAATTCGAAATTACCCTAGCGGGATTCGAACCAGAGGTGTTGATCTATGGTAAAGGTGTGAAAATATATTCATGTTATTGAGTATCTTTTGTGAAGTTATCAGATTTACTTGTTAGCATTGTTACAGCAAATGTCAATTTATAATGATAATGAGAAAGTCAGAAAATTTTATTCATAAGATTCATATATATATATCTCTATATATATATATATATATCTATATATATATATATATATTATATTTCATAAATTACTATGTGAACAAGATATGTTTGTGAAACACAAATGTTCCCCGGTCCCAATTGTATCACAATCCAAACTTTAAATATTGCATTGTCCTACATTTTGACCCCGGGGTATGTAATATCAGTGAAGTGTGAGTAACCCTTACATAAACATACAGTCTACGTTTGGTTACTGTATCACAACAAAAACTTAAAATATTGCATTTTATATGTAAGCAGGAAGGAATATCTCTCTCTCTCTCTCTCTCACACACACACACACACACACACACAGAGACAGAGACAGACAGACAGATGGACGATCCAAACACTAGATGCCCCAGCAGACCTTTCAGGCTGGGGGCATAAAAAGTAACATCATTTCCAATTATTATACCATACCTGTGTTTCTCCAATTTCTTTCCGATTTTCAGCTGGGAAGAGTTTTGCCTCTGTATGTAAATGAGCTTTGAATGTATACTGTGCTACTAAAGGAAAAGCTGCAGGTAGGTCAACTAACAGGTATTCAACAGGTAAAGGTCTTGCTAACTGTGTAACTTCATTACCGTAGTTATCTTTTACCTGAAATAAAACCCTCATCAATAAACCATAATATATCTTATGTATACATACACTGTTTAAAACATTTTCTTTTGAAACGAAATAGCCAGTCATAATCATGATAATTACCATGTAGCTTTTCCTGAAGTCGACTAATTCTGCAGAAATGCATCTTTTTCTGAATGGTTTCATAATAAAACATACATGTATTCACGATACAGTGAATGACATGGATGAACATGTGTCAACTATGGCAATGAAATCAACTGTTTTATGTCCACTGTAATGACAGAGCTATCCGTATACTAAAGACGTAAAACAATATAGTATTGCTTATATATAATTAGCGTTGCATTGTGTATTGTTCATGTAAATACTAACTGCCTCAGTTTTTGAAATTCTGGATTATATATCAACTATCGTAAGTAAGATCTTCCAGTTTTGTCCCATCACTTACCCATTTAAATCACATGATTGATGGGTTTGATATTATCTTGTACATGTTGTACTATAAACCCCTAAGTTGCAGTCTGTATCATTTTCTGTTACAAATAACTTTCTTGTATATATTTTGACTGCTGTAATTCAAACACAATGCTCCCAAAACAGACAAACAAAACACAGATTAAAGAAATGAAAGGGCACTAACTCATATGTAAGTTGTTAAATGAATCACCAAAAATGACAAATATATTGAGTCAGTAATTTTGTGATAGCATATTTATCTAGACTTATTTTTTTTATCAATAACAAGACTGAAAATAAATAAATAAATATATAAATATTTTATTTTTTGTACTATTTTTAGCAACAAGAAAATTCTTTGAAGATATGCATATATACAAACACATTCTATTGAAGATAATACTAGAATTTGGTTACAATCTGGGTAGTCTCTGGAAAGCTTTTTTTTAGATATATCTTAATGAATGACCCATTACAAGCATTTAGTGAAGACAAATTTCACAATGACTGTTGGCTCAGGTGAGCAAACAAGTCACTTACTTTGTAAAAGACATCAGGCACATATTGCTTTTCTGATGATTCCTTGACATATCCTAGCTCTGGTGCATCCTTTGTTGGTATTAAGCAATCATCTCCTACCAAAGCCATACACTGATTAGACACCTGATACCCTTCAAAATGAATCTGGTTAGACGCATCACCTGTAGAAATTAATAAAATGAATCTGGTTAGATGCATCACCTGTAGAAATTAATAAAATGAATCTGGTTAGATGCATCACCTGTAGAAATTAATAAAATGAATCTGGTTAGATGCATCAACTGTAGAAGTTACCAAGATCAAATTGGACAGATATAACATACCAAATGCATAGACATTGTATCTTATTTATGTTTTATAGGTTAAAGGTCTTACCTGAATTAAGTAATGAAATACTTTGGTGTAGGTTTACCATTGAAAAGATATAAAAGTATCAAAATTCTAAAAAAATACAAAACATGTATCATTAATTTATGATAAATCATATTGATTCCAATTTAGTCATAAATATGCAAAGTTAAAAAAACATATATATATATATATATATATATATATAAATATAATAAAAGAGAGTAATTTAGTCGTGCACAGCGTAATATATTCAAAAAAGTTTATCAAAATAGCGGAAATGTAGTAAATCTAAAGTTTCATTTCATATATTATCACAGTTTGTTAATTATACTGAGAATTATTTCACACTTGTATATGACAAAGTGAACCGCCATACTGTAACTGTATTACACGGAACAGCATATGTAGTATCTTGTAGTTTCACAGATTCCCATTTTGTGTTTTAATTATATTTCAAATCTCTGTATCATATTTCTTTCATTTAATAAATATTTATCTATTTCTGTCAAATTGTATCTTATGATATTTAAAGTAGTCTATTTTCGTCATATAATGCCCCAGTAATGGCCATGTATAAAACCCAGATGGGGTTAGGCCTAAAAGCAAGAACACCTTTTTTTCTCCGAGATCTGATGCTGAAATGGGGGGTGCGGATAATACATAAATGTGGATTATACACGGCCGATTACGGTAATAAAAATTTTCATGGATATATTATTATAATCTATAAAAATTGGGACTAGACTTTCAACTTTGACATATCCAGAATTTCGATTCAACCGATTTTGATATAACGAGATTCCACTGTGTATGTTTCTATGTATGTATGTATGTATGTATATATATAAAAACATCATAAGTATGCTACTTTAATACGCTCTGCACTGATTACATTCTAAGCAAAAGTTTCAAATTGTAAAACATTAACCACCATTAAAAAGCCCTTCTTTTAAAAACTATAGATTTGTCACTGTCTACCAAATGTTTCCATACTGAAAATCAGTGCAAGCAACAGTAGTCAACACACGATGTGCTCTTTGACATTTTCAGCCATGAGGTAAAGACTAACGTGTTTAATTGCCAATAAAATAATCATTTTAGTTTCTAATTGGTTTTTAGAAATGGATTTTGAACTACAAATAATCAACTTTTATCTAACTTCTTTGCATGAAGAATACTTTAACCGATGTCTAGATACATCGCCAAGATTCTGGTATGATAATAAACTTTTAACACTCGCCAGCTGGGCGACGATAATGATTATTTTATGTCATCCAGCACAACTTTTACTCCCATTGGTGACTGGGCAACCGATAATCTAATACTCTGGAACCTTTCATAAAACAGGCCCTAGGTGCTTTACTGTCATAAACAAACTTACCTGTTACTACCACTGTCACAAATTTGGATCCAAAATGACCATCAGGTGATAGCTTGCATGGATTTTTATGTTTGTTCTGGAAGTCAGCAGCCATGATACATTCTTGTGCACTTAGGAAATGGGAATTCTGTTCAAAGAATTAAAGCATATAATATACTGAATTATAGGAGGCACTCAAAAGTTATAACCATCAAAGTTTATATCAGTTACATGAACTTAATCACCCATCAACATGAACAAACTGAACAAAAAGAAATACAAAAAAGTAAAATTTTTGGACTATGTTGAATATTAACACATACAATATCTACAGTTTCAATTTCATCTAGCTACTGAAAAAATATCTCCTTAACATTTATATTCGAATTTGTGACAATTACCCCTGTTGTTTTAAAATGTATAACCATTTAAGACATTTATATAAAAGACTTCTTTAAAAGTTTAAATCATTGTGTGACAAACAATTTGATGAACAAGCGCTCTGTTATGTAAGGAAAATATTTAAGTTCTCAGAAAATCCAGTATCATATGTAAGAGACGATTACTTTTCCCGACTCTGTACTAAATATCGACATAATAGCATGGCAAATAAAAAACTTTTGAATTTTAGTTCTAAGAAATGTCATTTTTGGGCAAATAAAACCATGTTTTTAATCCAAGAGGTGCCACTGTCGAAGTCACCCAAGATATATTGATATTCAATCTTTGGACAAAATTTCATCAAAATTAGTGAAGGAATGAAAGTGTTAAGAGTGATGACAAGGTAAGTTAACCAATTTCATAATTTACTACCCCCTCCAAAACATTTTCTTTTTTGTATGGAAAACAACAAAGTTTTCAGAAAATACAACAATGTATGTTAAGAGATAATTTCTATTTGAGACTCTTTATCAAATTTCAACAAAATAGTAGGACAAATATGAAACTAACTGAATTTTCATTTTTTTTCTCTAAGAAATGCTATATTTGGAAATAAAAAATACATGTTTTCGGTCTAACACAGGTCATAAAAATCAGGGAATGAATGAAAAAGTTAGACCCATGACAAGGAAAATTAACATACAGATGGACAACACACATAATAAAAACTTACAATGTTGCCCCTGAAATGTTTGACTGTACCCTTGGTTAGATCATCTGCTATCAGATCTGTAAATATCCAGCCTATAGGTCTTATACCCAATAATTCTGCTACTTTGTTGACCATATCTTCTAGATTATCCTCCTCAAGTTCCACTTTATTTTTGGAACTTTTCTGTAAAATAAAATAAATCATTTATACGTTGACTTTATACATATCAAGAATTGCTAAATTATGATATAAACACTGTTTCAAAAGAAACATTCAAGTTAACATACAATAAACGTAACACAAACATGAGGCTGCAGTAACAGCTGTGGATATTTCAGGATGAATTTCAAACCAATTTTCTGGTGCATCAGGTTTCACATTGATATGTCTATAATGCTTCACTACAGGGTATATAAGGTTGAACTGGAGTCAAGTATTGGAAAACTATGGTGTCTACATACATAAGCCTCAAACTTTAATAGTCAGATCATATATATGATTGATCACAAGCAGTGATTCAATAATAGAACAAGCAGGTCTGGGTGGAGTGGAGTCTAATATGTGTCTCTGCAACTGTTTTTTGTAAATATTTTGTGAAAACGTCATTGCTTGGGAACATCAAACATTCTATATATGAAATAGCAACTTTATTGATAATTTGGTTGTTTCTTTGAAGTAAACTATAAAAAAAAAATACTTTACAAGTTTGTGGGACAAACATTATAAAGTTCAAGTGCTTGGCGTTTAATGTAAAAGTTACAATACTTAACATATGTGATGAAATTTAATGTAAATCAACAATTGTTTGTTTGTTTATTGTTGTTTAATGTTCCACTCAAGAATCTTTCACTCATATGGAGACGTCACTAATTGTCGGTGAAGGGCTTCAAATTTTGGCCTATGCTCGGCACTTACAGTCACTGAGCAGTGAGGGTTCTTTAACGTGCCGACACCTACTGTGACACAGGATCGCTGTTTTAAATGTCTCATCCGAAGGACAGGAAACAACCTGCTGCCGACTGGACTTGAACTCATGACCTCACAATCAAGAGTCAAGTGCGCTACCAACTGAGCCAGGTCGGCTCAATCAACAATTAAATAAACATGAATAATAATTCTAACTTGAGCTGCACATAAACGCTAAAATCTACAGAAACCTTCATATACTATTTCATGTATAGTATCTGCAGAAGTATTACAAAGGAATCAACACAAGTCTTATGTATAATTTGGTATTAGTTATGTACAATCCCTGAGGTTCTTATAAAACAGATCAACTTGTGACAATTCTGTTTTAGAGATCAATTATAGATATATGATAATCAGTACCTGTAACAGTTAACAAACAAAAATCTCATGAAAACAATATCACTTAGAGAGTATAAATGACAAACTACTATCTACCTGTGGTGGTTCATAAATTGCTGATACTGTTGCTTTTATTCCAAGTGGAGTGTCTTTGTGTTGTTCATATCTACCATACATAATACCAAGTCGTTGGTTACCGGTGCTTCGCCAGTAGTTCAAGAATCGGTCCACAATGGATGCATTTTCAAACATAACATAATCTACATGTCTGTACGTCTGAAATTATTATAAAAATTCAGGTTAGAATAGCAAAAACTCATCAGCACTTCCTTTTATTCTAATGAATTTCTTAACTTATACATTAGCAGGGTGAGAAAAAAATTTGAAAAATCACTCAATCTATCTGACAAGTGATTCTGAAAATCACTCCTCCCGAGACACCTTCAGCTTGTCCCAATTTTTTATGGTACCATTAAGATTAACTATTTCTCTGATATAGGACTGATTAATTAATTAAAATGGCAGTTGAGGATTTTAAAAGTATTGTGTTCATGGAGTTTTAGAGGCTAAAAAGTAAGATGTTATAAATCTAAAATAAAAAATTACTAGTCACTTTGGACGAGTACCCAATCTTAACTACTCGTACCCAAGCCATTTTCACTTGTCCAGGACGAGTGGCTGAGTACATTTTTCTTGCCCTGATTAGGCAATGTTAGGGGTAATATTACTACCCATGAGTAAAATGCAAAATTTACCAACTCTAAAACTCTGATAGGTACTTTGTTAAAAAAAAAAGAGAAATTTTGGCCTGAATGCCCTAATAAGATATCATGCTTTCAACTGAAGTTCATTTATTAAACATAAAAATCAGTCAACAAAATTTATTTTAGGTTATTATAACTTAGTTTATAAAGTCCGATACATAAATTAGATGTAACTGCATGACCAGTCTGCTTCCAAAAACAAACCAATTTATTTCTCTATTATTATGGTTTACGACCCTACTCTTCATTTGTGGCAACATGTAGGATCTTATAAACATAATCCATAAATACATTTCAGTAGTAGAAGATGCCAAAGAAATGATAGGAAGTATGTGAGGAAGTTCTGAAATGCTTTAAAGCTGCCAAAATCTTTAGATTGCCAATATTCAGGTAGAGCATAAGTAAAACTCATCTTTGTTAGAAATAAACACTAAAACCACCTAAGAGTCAATATAGAAAATCAAAAAGCAAAGGAAAAACACCAACCTCCAGAAATTCCAGAGGTGGATTAGCTGAGTATGAGCATCCTCTATTGTTACAATGTACCCAGGAAGTGTCCACCAGCCTTCCTCAAGTAAACTGGCAAATTTTCTAACAAAATCAGCTATATTAGGCTCCAACGGGCTTGAACCTGTGCTGATCAGAGGTGTGAGACTTCCAGAGCTGCCAACCCTATCTGACAGAAAATAGTAATAAGCCGGGGGTCTGGGGGCCGTGCCCCCCCAGCCGCTGAGAACACCTATATCAACAGAGATGAACGCTGGGCAATATAAGGCTAATTTTTACCGTATCAATGCTTGCCAACTAGATGCTAATTTTGTCTGAAAAAATTCAACACAGGACCAAAGAAAAACCTATATACATGTACATTCACTTAAGTTTCAAAATGGTCACAAAAAAATTATAGATTCTAAAATTCAATCTATACAGATCTACTCAAGATGCAAAACTGGGGCAATTAAAGAACTGAACTGCCCTAAACTTGTTTGTGTATGGAGAGCTCTAAAGTTATTTCCCCTAAGGATGAATTATAGTCTCTTTGACATTTACCCAATATCTTTTCATTTTGATAAATTTTGTAAAATTCACTTTACTTACTTCAAAGTTAAACAAACATTATATAGATGTAGTTTAATAATTTATGTTCCCCTCCGTGTGAAATGAGAAAGTCTGAGACACAAATAGAACAACGTGCGTAAGATACTCATTTCAAAGACTTTAAGACCCAAGATCAAAGAATATTCCTTTCTAAATGTTTGCACTGATGCTATCTTCCGTTTTTTCTCCGTTGTTGGTGAATCCTCATCATGTTCATCACTTGATATAACTTCAGCAACACGTTTTTCTGCCATACTTGCATTCAATGGAGATTGACTTGCATTTGCAACATTCACTATCTTTAAAACGTTTTAAGACATAGTTTATTTGGGTAGCTCTCCAATGACTAAGATTTTCAAAAATCTAATTCTCAAATCAACGTCGGACCGGAAATGAAAAAAATCCGGATTTTGGTAAAAATCGTAATTTGAATAACTAAAGCGTATCAGCGTAATTCGGGATGAAAAATCGTAAAAATTACGCCAAAATCGTAATGATTGGCAGGTCTGGACTTCATGGTTTAGGGAGTAATGTTCTAATCACTTTGCCAGAGTGGTCTTTACAATCATTTTAACTTCACAACCACTGTAGAACAAGTAACCTACATTCCTTATAGTTAAGCATGGAAGTAATCAAACTAGGTCACTACATTACATACAATCAATGTTATTTCCCTTGTCCTAGATTACCTGTCTGCTAAGTGTCACAGCATTTGGTTGACATTTTGTACAAATTCCACCAGGCCATGGAGGATGTTCTTTACAACCAGGTTTTATTTTACAGCTAATATTTTCCAGCATTGCAAACTTTCCCCTGAAATTTATATATATATATATATATATGTTTTAGGATTGCATCCTACTCAGTAAGTGAAATAAGACAGGGCAATACTGTGCACATAAGTATAATGAAGTATACTGAAGTATACATTTCAATAATCAAAATCAATATTTCCAAAAACAATACAAAAATGCAAAAACAGCTATACTTGCAGTTTATAACATCATTATTGCATCAGACATAATCTAATGCATCGACCCCTGTAGCCATTTTGGACTCGCCCAATTCAAAGAATGGTAAAGCCTACTTTTAGAATTCAGGAGTGTATGATTTAGAATCTAAATTTTACAATAAATTACATGCAATATAAACTTGTTCACCCCTAAATTATGACAGTGGACCATTCTATCTATTGCTTTGTTTGAGTTTAAAAGTGACCACAAAGGTTGAATAATTATATGAATAGGTATGTTTCTAAATACAGGGCTTATGGTGGGTAAAATATATCACTCTTTAAAGCAACATGAGCAATCCTCAAAAGCATTTTGAAATTGTTAAATCAACTCTAAACTTAAATTGATATGAAATAAATACAAGCACTTATGTCCGATTCCCTCTTTGAATCACATTTTCTTCCCCAACACTCAGTTATCTTTGTATAATTTACCTAAAGATAATATGTGACAGTGGATTCAAACTGTTACAACCTGTTATGTTTAGTAAAGTTTGGGAAATTTATTCTAATAATACAAATATATTTGTTCTTTGAACCACCAGGAGATCTTTTCTTGGTGCATACAAGACAAAATACTGCATACAACTTGCATGTAAAATTTCCGTTGATAACAGCTCATATCGCTCATATTTAACACAATAAAAAAGTTTTAAAAAAAAGACTTACTTGTCAACACCTCCTGTTAGTTTACGGATATATGAGTGAAATGAGAGAAATTTGATTGGAGGATCACAGCTCTTCAGAAATTCTTCATCATAGGGCTGAAAGAGAATAAAACTCCCTGAACTCTGAACATACACATATCTATAGAATACACACGATTTCAGTCAAATGAGTCGTGTCTATGGAAAAATAAATAGATGAAGTTACTGAGACTGAAACTAAAGACAAAATACAATACAGTATGGGGGCCTTTAACATACCACACCCACTGTAATATGTGACATGTCTCATCTAAAAGCCCCTCGACTGGCACCTCTCATGGTTTTACTGGTAGGGACTAATCGAATGATAAGCACAAGTTTATGTAGGATTCAGACTGGGACCTCTCACATATAAAGCCAATGCTCTTCTACTGAATCACATGCAAGCAGTATGCTGTGTCGTGAAAAGACACTATAGTATACAATTCAATTCATATTTTCAAATGAATATGTTTACCAGTACTACTGGTAATATACATGAATTATTCTTATCAAGACTAACAGGGACCAGCTATTTGTGAAGGTAACTTTAAACTACATCAATACCTTTCTTTATTGACACACAATGTAAATATTTTCACTGTTGGCCATGTAGATATCAATACATACCTCTAATGGTACACAATGTAAACATTTTCCCTGAGGACCGTGGCGACATCTGTAAGAATTAAAGTTTACAAATATACATGCATAAGAAATCTTATACATACTAGGAAAAAAAATCACAAAATATCAGTGAAATTAAGAAACAGTGAATAAGTCTTTAATCAAATTATATATACATGTAATATATTGCAGGTAAATTTTGCATAGCCTGATATTATTTTAGATTACTCCAGAATTGTGAATTAAAAAACACAATAGTGACAGGAGAGAGCAAAAAGTCAAAATTACAATGTTAGACTAGCCCTATTGTGTGTTTAGGGGTGAATGAGTTAAGCCCTTATACAGTAGTAGAAAATTTACCACTGTAGTAATTATTTTTCTGCATTCAGGAAGATCATGCTTTGTATTGTTTTAAAATAACATACAACTTACAATTTCAATTTACTTATTAATTTGTTTAATTATATACATTCATTTTATAATTTTTATTAGTTTTATACAAATCAGTTTTTGATTTTGGGGATTTAAGTGATAATATGGATAGTGTCTTAATAGCCTTAAAATTGTGTAAATTTGTATACAAAATGTTCATACAGTTGCAATTCACCAATGAACAAACACATACATATACCCACACCCACGCAAATACACTGGCATGCACGCTCACACCCACACACCCTCACTTTAAAAGATAACAGACTTTTGACTGATTCTGATGGTAAATTTTCCTTATGATAAAGGTCATATGCACTCTGAGTCATCTTGTAACCTTGAACTGACTAGTTTAATTTTCTATTAACTTTGTTGAGAAGTATTGTACATGATGTACCGATATTCATTAAACTTTAAACACTGATTTAACTTTGAAAAATGTTCAATCACGTCAAATATTGACCTAAAAACTTACAATTGCTCATTTCTATTTCGATAAATCTTGCCATCTTCTTTATCAAGAATCTGATCAACCTCATCTTCAGTCACAGTGCCATTATTTCCTGTGGCAGCAGATATATTTGATGACAAAGAAGACGTATTTGAAGCAGAACTTGAACTGTCATCTTTTTGTGCTTGTTTGCCATCTAAGGGTAATACAAATAGCATGTCTCCATGTCTGAAAGAAAGCAAAATACAAAGATCATGTGATTGCATTAGATCCTCTACGCAACATATCAGAGAACGGGAGTGGTGAGATATTGATTTTTAAGTATATTGTGGCAAAGCATCCCTAAATTTTAAATTTTATCAGAAAAAAAGAAGAGATATAACCAACTGAATCTGAGATTCCAGATGTCTAGGTTGCAAATCTTATCTCCATACCTGATTTTGTATGAGTCTAAGGTTCTAGCTCTTGAAGTTCTTATCCAGTCTTTCTTGTCTCTTGATTTATAAACACTCCATCCTGTATCACCTAATCCAAATGCACTTTGAATCTATAAAAAGATCATATAAGAAACGTAAAGTACTAGCAAAAACAGATTGCATAGAAAGCACCAACAATATCTTAAACTCCTGTAAGACACTGCATCTAAATTCACAATGTTATGTTTTAAACATTCTGAATGAACAAAAACTGTCAAGTACTGTCTGTCACTTTGTACTGAAATGACTTAGATCCAGCATGACTATGAAAAAATGAGCCTGAGAACCTACCAGAACAGTGACAATCTGCATTGTATCCATGACATAGATCTAGCACTGCATTATATCCATGACACAGATCTAGCACTTTAATATTGACCTAATTAGGTTAAAGATCACACCTGTAAAAGTTATAATGGTTAAACTTTAACTACAGCATCCAACCAAAATAAATACAGTAAAACTTGCTTTAGCGACCACCTGTGTATAAAGACCACCAGGTCAAAGTTTTTTGCTCTTCCCAATAGTACCATTTGTGTACAAATCAACCTCTATATATAAAGACCACCTCCCTATATAGACTGCCTCCCTATATCATGATAAATAGGCTAGAATATGATATTATTCATATAGAATCATGGCATTTTATCTTATATATATATATATATATATATATATATATATATATATATATATATATATATATATATAAAAAATCAAGAGAAGGAAGTCAACTTCCTTCATTTAAAACCAGTTCCCATATACCCTTGGTCTGATGTAAATAAAGTTTTATCCCTTGGTCAGTACAATACAACACCAGCACCCACACACCCTTGGTCATGTGCAAATAAAGTTTTGCCCATGTCCAATTCAACACCAGTACCACACGTAGCCTGCACCACACACTAAATGCATTTATTTTAGCCCTGTATCAAGCGGATTAGCACTGCACCCTTAACTAAGAATTAAGCTCCGAAATATCTATTCTTAAAAATAACACAAACAATACATTAACACCTAAATAAATGTATGTTTTTAGCATTTAACTGACCTTAATGTTGGATAAATGCATTTATTCCAGTTTACCTCTTATAGGTACTCAGACATGCGAGCCTGGACAACTCCAGGTTAAACACTTTGGCTATATCGTTTGGTTAATGTACTTCTTCTATCTATTTGGCAATTCTCTATAAACAAATAACTTATTTTGACAGTCCATCTAAAATGTGTGACTTTGAATCTTCTGAATTCAAAATTCTATAAACCGTTGTGACTTTGCAGCTGAGCCTCACTCCCAACTTTAGACCCGGGGTCTCCACATGCATCAGACTAGAGCCACTAGAACCCAGTAGAGCCAGCCGGTGAGCTACCAGAAGGCTCCTCCAATCCGGGAGCCAAGGGCTGACCAACCCAGGGAGATGAGGACCCAAAACTGCCCAACGCCACCGGCAGATCCACTGCTCAAGCCTACTCCATAAGGGTGAGCACATGTAACAAACTCCATCATGGTTGCACGTTAAACACAAGGAGCCTTTCCGGAGCTACAAAGGTAGCTCTGGCATGTGGAAAGGGCTTTAAGTACATTAAATCACCTCTGACTGACTGATAAAGACTGATTTTGTTGGGTCCCTAAGAGGGTCTTTATATATATATAAGGTTCACTGTACTCATCCAAAAAAGATTTTACCAGGAATGACAAAATTAACAAAAAAAAAACCTAAAGATTGGTATGGCTGAATTGCAAAGCAATACATGTGGATCTAGAATTTGAATTTAAAGGTCAATAGTGAAGGTCAAGGTAAAAAATGAAGGTCACTGTTGACTAATGTTTTCATCCTCTATCATCATGTGAAGTTACAACATGATACTGTTTCTCACTAATTACAGCTAAACCAAATTGTTTAAGTAGACATACAGAAAGATGTAGGCCTATATATATGAACAGATACTGTCAATATATAGACCAGTATGTGCTTAACAATCTAGATAAAAAACAGTATTACACCATTCAATAAGCAATTCTAGAAGTTATGTATATTTATCCAAGATTTTCCATCTAAAAGTGCATATTTCTTTTTTAAGGTTTTTAGAATCACAATTGACACTATGGTCAAGTACCCTGGTATGTGTCATTGGTTTTTATCACTACTGACAGTATTTTCAAGTGTCCTGGAATGTGTAATTGTTTTTTTTTATCACTATTGACATTATGGTCAAGTGTTCTGGTACATGTATGCGTCATTTGTTTTTTTTTTTCCTTTAATCAGTATTGACACTATGGTCAAGTGTCCTGGAATGTGTCATTGTTTTGTTTTTTTTTATCACTACTGACACTATGCTCAAGTGGCAGTGGTACATGTATGTGTCTTTGGTGTTTAAAATTACTACTGATCATGACATTATGGTCAAGTACCTTGGTATGTGTCATTGGTTTTTTATCACTATTGACATTATGGTCAAATGGCAGTGGTATGTATCATTAGTGTTTAAAATTACTATTGGCACTATGGTCGAGTGTCTTGATATGTCTCATTGGTTTTTTATCATTATTGACATTATTGTACAGTGGCAGTGGCATGTATCATTAGTGTTTAAAATTACCATTGGCACAATGGTTAAGTGTCCTGGTATGTATCATTGGTTTTTATCGCTACTGATATTATAGTCAAGTGGCAGTGGCATATGTCACTGGTGTTTACGATTACTATTGAAACTATGGTCAAGTGTCCTGGTATGTATCATTGGTTTTTATCGCTAATGACACTATGGTCAAGTACCCTTTTATGTGTTCAATACAAGTAAATCCTCACTGCTTTGGCATGGATCAATAGGGAAGCACAGATTACCGTTATGATCCTGCATTTATTTGTCCCTTTTCAATTATGTTCCTCATATATTCTTCTGGTTTTCATATTTAAATTCGCAACATACATGGAATATCATTATGTTTTTGCACATTAACATTATTTTGTGTGAAGAAATCCCACAGACTCTTTATATATACCACAGTGGAACGTCAAATTACTGAAATGTAGCAGGCAGAGAAAAATGTGAGGATATACTGGGAACTGAACCCAGGACCTTCCAAACACTAGCAGGACACTCTTACCAACTGCGCTATTGAGGCTTTCTATATATTTCCGAAACTGGAAACAATGTTGAGGAACATTTTTCAAGAATTACATGATGGTGATAACAAAAGCAGGATCATAACGATAATCAGTGCTAACTTGAAAGTTCCCTATTTAGCAAAGATCAAGGTTATGGCAGTTCTGTTTCACCAACAGTTGGAGACATCTCTACCGAAGCAAGAAATTCTTGATATGACAATAAACAACATCTAAAGTTGTTTCAAAGCAGTTACAGGTAAAAAATTTATATGTATAGGAAAAAATATGTACAAGGATAAATAAGTATATTTTACTTAGTAAATTGTTACCTTATTCATAAATTCTGCAATGACTTCATTTTGTTTTGTTTCAATTCTCTTTGTTCCATGTTCTGGTGACTGTATGCGAATAATCTGAAAGCAGATGATGATTCATTAATATATATGTATATAACTGGAGTGCACTTTGCACTCCAAAAGACTAAGAGCCTCCTGCAAGTAAACTAACAAACTACAAAGCATTAGCTTAAAGGGCCTTAAACAATTGATTTAAGCAGGAAATCATATACTTCAGTATAATTTTGGCAATGTTTTCAAAGACTGAATTATTCTAAAACTTGTCAACTTCCCTGGTAAAGTAGTTTTAACATTCCAATCTGGTTTGTTATACAAAAATTTTGATAAAGAAATATGAGCTGTCATCAACAGAAATTTGACACAGATTTTATGCAATATTTTATCTCATATGAGAAAGCATTCGTCAAATTGTTCAATAAAATTTGCATGCTTATCATTAAAATAAATTTGCTTCACATAACTTGCTGTACTGTTAGTTTGAATGTGCCATCGTAAATTAACTTTCAGTAATTGTAACAAAGATACAGGGTTCAACAATCACATTTGTCCGATTGTCTTGGACAAGTCCAGTTTGTGGTTGGACAAGTAAATATTACTGCTCACTTGTATAACAGGACAAGTGGAATTGTTCAAAGACAAAAATTAATTGTTTAAACACAAAACAAATGTTACTCAATTTTTTGACAAATAAACTTTGCATTCTGACAAGTAGCTTTCAATATTACTTGTCTTGTAGGACAAGTGGAAATTCTTTATGATTGTTAACTCCTGAGATAACCAAGCATCAAGGAAACTTGTGCAGTTTGAAGACAGAAGCTGACATAAGTGCTTATATTTATAATTTTATTTCATACATGTATTCATATGAAAAAGATTTGTTATATTGAATATTAAATAATGACTGCATTTTTCCAACACTGCTTCAGCTTCAACAAAAAACCATTTGCCAGCAGAAAAAAACTATGCTTTAGGGTTAAAATCAGGACAAATGAAGGTAATTTTGAGTTCACAATTGAATTCTACTGTAGTAAAATGGTTTACATTTGATTTGACAATTTTGAAAAAATGTTGTCGACAAAAACTCTTATTGCTAGCAAGAGAGAAATTGATGAAATGATAGTACAAGTTACGATGTATGGTACACATTCATATAAATTTTCTAGTTCAAACAACCTTAAAATAATGTCCCAAGGTAATGCTTCATTCATAATTTCTGAAAACAGACTTCTGTTTTTGAACTAAAATAAAATCTCATGGTTATGTAGTAAACACAATGAAATTATTACATTATTTTATTATTATTACCACAAACATTGGTCTTGTCTCTCTACACATTTATTATCGCTATCAGCTTAAGATTCGGTCATTTTTTAAATCCTTGCTGACTCAATGGAAAAGACATCATGCTATAAATAACAATTCTCTTAAAGACCAGACACGTTTTTCAAACCACATAGGTCAAATATATTTGAGATTAATAATTCCTTTACTCAGTAAGAGTTGGTAGCCTTTTTCTAGAGACACCTCAAGTAAAGGAAAAAATTCACCTGGTCTGATGCTGTATCAATATTCAACAATCCAAGTTCACAAATTATTCTTAAATTTCCTAAGATACAGAGTTTAAAAGTTAATCATATTTAAGAACACTATATTAAGAAATTATTACTTATTCTGGTATGGTACCTATTGTCAGATACTTTCTCTTTCCACATGAATGAACAATATTTTTCCAGATTTTTTTAATACATCATCTGCTTCTAAACAATAAATAAAACGTGTTACAAAAATTATGATTGATAATTCAAGTGCAACCATGTAATCACTATTTTATCGTACTATCCAACATTTTCTTTTCACAAGCTGAGAGGGAAGTAATGTCACTAGCTCAGCATAAATAGTACTATTGTCAGAGAATAGGTCCTACTGCCGACACAATTACGACACTCAAGTTGATTTTTAAATATGTTCTTAACTCATTTTTGTTATGTATTTCCCATCAAAACTTATCAGATTATAATGCATCTAAAGTAACCTATTATGATACAAAATTTCAAAGTAATTAAATCAGTTGGACTGAATATATTTGTAAAAACCTCAATTTTCATCTGAGAATAGATAATGTACCGTATCAGTACCATAACAACAATTTAAAGTATACAAACATTTTCCGAATAAATGTGAGAGCACTGCATATCACCTCCTGTCGACACTTTCATTTCCATTCTAAACTGAAATATTGTCTACCACAGACGGCATAGTTGACTGTAGGCCTATATTACAATTAGCCATTAGTCATTTCTTAAATTAGATAGACAACATCTACAAATCCAATAGGAAACTACCACCTGGATTTGTCATATTTAATTATGTATTAAGAAAACCCAATCAACATTTTCTATAAAAAGTCGTGATGTGAGAGAAGAAAATAGTTACAAAACAAAAAAAATTGACGAAATGATGTCATTAGTGCAGACTACATGATTGAACGTTTCCGTCCAAACTCTCTACAGTTATTACGACTCATTAACTAACTGACTTTCTAATGGAAAGATACGTGAAAAATATACACAAGTGCTGAAAGAAAGAAACCTACAATCTGTTTTGATTTTGACATCCTATCTTTTGTTAACAGGATTCGAAAGTATTTCGTCTGCAACAGCTGACTTGCAGATTCTTGACTGTGCCGACTATTCTTATTCGCTGTCGAACTGACGCTTTTTAAACGTGTATAATTTGTCTATGACAGTAAACACTTATGAGATAAAGATGAAATACGAGCTACAAATGATTTGGTTTTATTTTAAATAAATAAACTTTTTTACATCCCAACAACCAATTTATGAAAAAATTGTATAAAAATGAAAAGTTACATTTAATTAATTGTTAAATAAATACTTTTATCAACTCTCGCGTTGGCAAGCACATGTCAGTGTAAACAACATGGCTGCTGTCAATACAGTTGACCTGTCGAGTCATTTGCTTTTTGACCATGGTGGGTAGTTACGAAAATGATATAAACATTGTAAATATCTCATGTAAAAATTAAAACATGCAAATTCCCTAACACATTTTCAGTTTTCTTTTGCAAACAGACTCAACGTATGTCAATTAACATTTTATTGTCATTTGGGTCCATGTCCATTTATCTGATTTAGACAGTTATGTCGGTAGCCCTAGTTTATAGTCTAAGTCACATTAGATAGGAAAATTAGAATTTAATTTACAGTGCAGTTGGTTGTTCGATTAAACAAATATGGTGATATCAACAGAAAACAAAAAAGTATATCCTATATCTTTTCTACATACTTTTTTCTTTGTCTGGTTGCTTCAATTTTTTAAAATACTTTTCCTATGGGAATCTCTGTGTTAGACATGCATATATTTTTTTAATTAATATTTGTCATGGGCATGGATCAATTACTTGGTATACATAGAATATCGCTATGTTAAATTTAAGAGGTTTGTATCAACCATTTTATTTTAATCAGCCAAAACTAGTTGACACGTTAATCTGACTTGGACTATAATATTAAAAATAGTTAGCCTGCCATGTAGACAGTATTTTAATAGTAGGCCTAATTAAACATTTAATTGTGCGTACAAAATTACTCTCTGTGCAGCTCTCTTCAGAAATGAGAAAATCGTCCAGTGCTCCAGATAACTCCCCAGGGCACATTGATACACTTGGTTACTTATCATTGGGTATTTTACCCTCAAAATTCTGTCAAGTGGGTTGGCTATTTTCCAATTCGTTTGGCAAATTATGATTGCCATTGATTTTACTGTGGCTTGGCTGCTAAATTACTGTTAACTGATAGATATTCAACTGTCTGTACAATGCAATTCCACACATTAACCTCTGGGTGTGGGTTAACAAAATGTTTTATCACTAAAGAGTTTTAACTCAGTCAAGATCCATTCAGAACAAGGTAACTCAATATTTTATCTTTTAATAGGTCTCAGATCCAGTGTGTTAATTTTGTGCTTCAGATTTAAGATGGGTTGGATATGGTATATCTTGTGCATGGATTTTGATTTGTTTGTGTATCCATTGATTTTTTATGCATAAAATATGAGATTATCTGGAGCACTGACTTTTTTATTAAGCGAAATTATACATAGTTAATATGATCTAAGCTAATCCCTTTGGGGATCCGTTCATGGGCCATTTTCTTATGGCTGCATTTTACTTTTGTCCCGCCAGAATCCCTTATCAAGCCTTCATAGTTTTATGTGGGAAAATTTCGGCTGTGGTGACCAACTCACTTCAAGAGGACTTAATAAATACCTGAGTGGCAGTCATTTATCATTTCTAGACATACTTTTCTTTGAATCCAAACATGTTTTTGTTTTGTTTTGAAAATCCCATATAGAGGTCAAAATATATCACATGTTTATTCTGACTGACACATAATCTGCTATTTAAACAAGGGCAAGAATAAACATGTGATATTTCATCGTTACAGATGACAGACTTGTTTTTGGCAGAAAAGTTAATGTTTTAGAGCTACAGTTATACACTGAGTTGTGTTTCATTTTTTCATCTATATTTTTGGTTTGTGACAGAATCTGGATGTGGCACTTTACCTTAGTAGATCTATAGAATAATATATATATATATATATATATATATATATATATATATATATATATATATATATATATATATATATATATATATATATATGTATATATATATATACATGTATATATATATGTGTGTGTGTGTGTGTGTGTGTGTATGTATGTATGTATGTATGTATGTATGTACAAATGTATACAAAAGTTATTAAAAGTCCAATGTAAAGGAATTAAATATCAAAATAAAGAATGTCACATTACAAAACAGTTTTTAGTTTTATCAACTTACATTTCCCATGTGTTTCACATCACAAATGCTCATCAAGCAATGATCGTCAACAAAAATGTATTGGATATATATCATGAATCTCATAGTGGTAAAGTAAATAAATGTATAATCAGTTGATGAAATAGATGAAACAGCACTCATATATGAAGCTTAATGCAAAGAATAAACAAAATTAGTTAATCTGATAAGAAGGCTACTCCTTTTGCATAAGATTATATGAAATGTGTGGGTTAGGTTCTGTTAAGTAATGGTTTGAATTTATCAATAAAATCTTGCTCTTTGAGTGTAATATTCGAATAGTCATCTGTTTGATATATTGGCATGATTTTGAAATTCCCTTTACTACACTGAAATATATGTTTAGAAACGAATAAATTATAATTATGAGGAAACTGTACATTTGAATACAAATCAAATAGTTAAATCATAAATATTTGAATATTGATTTATGGTATTTATTTACTCTCTCTCTCTCTCTCTCTCTCTCTCTCTCTCTCTCTCTCTCTCTCTCTCTCTCTCTCTCTCTCTCTCTCTCTTATTTATGTATGTTTGTTAACCATCACATAAGAACTATAAGCATAATCTTAAATTACTTATTTTATCATAGGTACCACAGAAAATACAACTATGAAATCCAAGCACAAATACACCATAGAAGAATTTCACAGCAGAAGTAATTTGTTTCCATCATCATGTAATAGTAGATTATTCTTGTCTCAGAAAGAAACAACAGAAACAAATGTCATAAACTGTAAACAACAAGAAACATTACCTTTTTGTAAAGGAGAGACCATTGGTAATGATAAAAAATATGACAATACAGCCAGAAAACCCCCTCCTGGGAAGTCCACATATGGACGGAGAATAAAAAGTGCCAAAGGTAGAATTGAAAAAGTGTCAGTTGATACAGAAAAAACAAAACAAAATGATAATAATTATGTATATAATCATCTACTGGCATGGGAAGATATTCCTAAAGACAGTGAACCAGTTCAAGTCAGTGACCAAGGTATGATGTTTACTGTAGTTCCAGTCAGCGGAAAACAAGTGCCAGTGGTTGATATAGGTGATACAGCACCATTTCCATCATATAATTATCAAGACAAAAAATCAGACAGATATATCTCAACAGACATTAAACCTTTCTTACCTGCTACTACGCCTGAAAGTTTTCACATACTGCGGCCATCTTCAGCCAAATGTTCAACGTCACAGCCATATGATGATCTTGAAGGAATGCATAAAGTAAGACCTTCATCAGCGAAGAAAGTCGCAGAGAAAGCAGATGGTACTAAGAGTAAAATAACTCCAGCAGTGTATGGTTTACAAAATAGTAGACAAGTGTTTGGAGAAAACAACATAGATACAAAAGAAAATATAAACAAGGAAACCAGTTTGTACAAAATGTCCTCTGATGTTCCTGTTCAGAGGTCAACAAAGAGTATTCCATCAAAACCCTCAAGGTCAGTTTGTAAAACATTTCTGTTATACTTCAAAAACATTTTCAACATGTATCTTTATAAAATCATAGCCTTGCATTTATAGGTCATCGTAGCCAGCCTATCATGATAATTTGTTTGTTTGTCATCATCCATTAATTGTTAAATTTAAAACATTTTTTACTTCCTCTGAAAACCAATTTTAACCAATCTTTGCAGGAACTATCTCCAGGTAAAGCCGCATAATAATTGGGAATGAAAAGGGACTAGGTCCCATAATGGCACCAAAAGTGTTTAAAAAGGGAAACAATTTGGTACATCTTTAAAAAATCTTCTGGTGAACCATTAGTGAGGATTTTTCTCACTTTGATACTTATAATTGATACCAGATTTTGTGAAAGAAATCAAAATCTGTTCATAAACAAGCCATGCATGAGGGAGTGCTTCAAATTTATTTTTTTACAGTTTGAAAAAAATGTCTTGTTAACTAAAAATTAACTGACATTTGCATGTTTTGTAATTGTATACAAGGAGATTTGAGAATGTTGTTCAGAATTAATTACCTGAGGCAGGGCTCTACAATGTTACCAAATCACTGGAAAATGCGACTATTTTTTAGCAATTGGCAATTGTTTTTCCCAAGTCAGTCGCCACCTTGTGACCATTTTTTTTGCAAAACTTATTCCGTAATTTGTTTGGTTTAATTCTGAACATTATAATACATGTAGATAGGGGGAGTCAGTAGTGTGCTTAAATGTGCCAAATTTCATTCATCAATGTAGAGAGGAATTATGTAACTGGTCGTTACCACGCTTGAAGAGTATTGAAATCGAAAACAGGAGCAGACAATGCAAATTAACGTCCTTTTTTTTAAAAAAAAAAAGTTTTCCAGGCTAGTATACGAATTAAGGTGATGATACACAATTTATATTTTTGTAGGTAGTAATGCTGCTTCAGATTTGGCCAGTAAAACCACAGAAGCTGGAAATTTTATTTGTAGTTGTACGTTATAAATGAGAGTCAAACACCTGATCCTTGGACTTGATCAGTATTTGACTCTCGATTTTAACTTACAGATAAAATTTCCAGCTCTCATGGTAAACCAGACTTTCTGACTGTGATGAAGAAATTTAAAAAAGAAACGATAACATGTCATAACAAACATGAGAAGTGTAGGCTGCTTTTCCATTTTTTTCTACACACTCTGAATGTTTCAATAAAAGTCTGTAAATCTAATCATCATTGTTGTTATATTTCAATGTATTAGGCAAAATGAAGATCTTTAAAAAGTACAGTAAGTACCAGTGGCCAGTAAAAATTTCTGGTGTCGACCAAATTTTTATGTTAACTGCCAATTGGAGAGTAATGTTAAATCTGCTTGTAGAGCCCTGTAAGAATTATTGTAACAAAGTGTCAAAGGTCAAGGTCAGAGACACCTAAGTATATGAAAATATTTATTTTTAGTCAACTTCTAGACATTTTGACACCTGCTCATGATCCAATGGGTCAATTTTAACCAAACTTGGCAAGAACAATCCCCATAAATTTTGTGAATGAAAAGGAGCTTGTACCCAAAAGGGCCCCCAAAAAGGACAAACATATTTTACATCTTCAAAATCTTCTTGTCATGAACAATGGTCACCAAATTTCCATTGTAGGCCTTATGATAATTTTTCACTCATGTGACCATTGAAGCTTATTGGGCTTCATGATCAGGATTTGTCCTTCCTCTTTAAAATTTTTATCATGTTTATAATCTTGCATTTTACACAATTACTTTCCACTATATCATCTCAATCATGCTTTTTTCAGGGTTGTACCTTCCTCTATAGAACCTTTATTACCTTGGATAACAACCACATTGACAAAAGAGGACATTGGAATTGATCCCAGTAAGTGTTTGGTCTTCTTACCTTTACTCAGTGCCAATAATTACTCAGACCTTCCTGAAGTACCACCTCCACACTCTGTTGATGAGGATTTACCATATAAAGAAAAACTTGTCCCAACAGAACCAACGGTAAGCTTAACTTCTTTTTCTAAATTCCTTTAAGCATTGAACTGCTGTCAGTTGGCATTCATGGGCATATGAATCCTTTTAAAAATGATCAGTCCTTTCAAATGTTACCATAACCTTTGACCTTATGACATAGATAATGCCATTTGGCCTACTTTTTAAAAACACTAATCTTGGCTATAACTTGTGATTTAAAATTGCAGTCTTTCTTATCAGCCCTTTCAAATTGAACTACAAAATGCAGTTTAACCTTTTTCTTCTTTAAATCAGTCATGATTGCATAATAAGTTAAACATTCAAAATATGATGCTGCAACTGACAATGTGTATGAAATAAAGTTTGTTGATATACCCAAATTGATATTCAATCTCAATATGTAACACCTATATATATTGTATATCATTTTAACATTGAAATTGAAGTGTAAATCAATTTACATATGATGATTTCTAGTTTATTGTCTCCTTAATAGTTCACATAATGAGAACAGCTTAAGTAATATTAGGGAAACTTAGTCATATATGTACATGTAGTTTACTCAGTAAGTAAATATGATTACTTGTGTAATAATGAACTTCTATATAATACATATTGTAGTGTCTCATGAAGCAAATATTATAAAATTCAGTAGAGTTATTCTCATGTATGGATTTTCATTAATTACTGTAAGGGTTAAATTTTAAATTTTGCAGTAAAAATTATCTTTATTTCTCTCACAAAAAGTAAGATACATTGATAAATGCATTGTGTTGTTAAAAGTGCTTTAAAAAATCGTAATTTATATTCCAGGTGGCCAAAAAGTATGATCATCCCTCTTTGGTAAGTTTGCGATTATCAAATCAGTTTCAGATTGTGTATATCATGTATAATTGTGTAAAACAATATATTTTAATTACATGCTGACATGGTTAGTGCATGTCAATTTTGATATCATCTCAAATTCGTCATTTTGAATCTTATTTTAATCTAAAATGTTTTAAGTATTAGCGTGACATAAATACTCAGTGTTTTTATGTGCAGAATAAGAAACCAGTTCAGGAGTGGGTGTGTCAACACAGGAAGTCCAGTACGTCTTATGCGTTTGATTTGAATGAGTAAGTTCATTTACATAATTTGTACTTTCTTTTGCTTTCGACTAACTAATTGTTAACCAAAAGGTCTAATGTATCAACAATACAAAACAAATATTGACTACCTGTATACATTTACATAAAATAAATGACACTTTTAAAAGATAAAATATTAGATATCTTAGAATACAAATATTCAATCAAAATTCTGTATATTTATTGTCTACAACATGGTTTTGATATGCTGACAATTTTATCATGTAGTCTGTTCCTGTCATCTTATCTTGAAATATGAATTCTCCTTTTAGATTCTGTAATAGTAGAAGATCTATTGGTGCTGTGAGAAAAGAAATTGAAGATTTGGAGAATCTGATGAAGGGTAAATATCTTTTTATTGACATGTATTACACAGAAACATATACACTGTAAAACAAAAGAAAATCATCAACATGACAGGACTAAATATGAGCAGTAAGTGAGTGCTAGGCCATTCACTTCACAAGCAGAATTTCTAGTTTTAAATCCAGGTCATATCTTTGATAATTTAACATACATTGGTGGTTATAAAGTAGGGGTTCCATGTTTTGGTTAGTAGTGGTTTCATGTTACAGTAGGTAGGGTCCCATATCACAATAAGTAGGGGTCCCATAATACAGTAAATAGGGCTGGATCTATGTCTTACTTGGTAGTGGACCCATGTCACAGTAAGCAGAGATCCAGTCAAAATAAGCAGGGGTCCCCTGTCACAGTAAGAAGCATTCCCATATCACAGTAATTAAATGTCCCATGTCACAGTAAGAAGGGGTACCATGTCACAGTAATTGGGGTTATGATGTAACAGTAAATAAGGGACCCTTGTTACAATGAGTAGGGGTCCCATGTCACAGTTAGTAAGGGACACTTGTCACAGTAAGTAGGGGCACCATGTCACAGTAAGTAGTGGTCCCATGTCACAGTATGTAGGAGTACCATGTCACAGTAAGTAGGAGTACCATGTTACAGTTATTAGGGGTACCATTTCATAGTAAGTAATGGACACTTGTTACAGTAAATAGGGGTCCATGTCATAGTAAGTAGGGGTCCCATGTCACAGTAAGAAGGGGTACCATGTCACAGTAAGTGGGGTTATGATGTGACAGTAAGTAAGGGACCCTTGTTACAGTGAGTAGGGTCCCATGTCACAGTTTGTAAGGGACACTTGTCACAGTAAGTAGGGACACCATGTCACAGTAAGTAGTGGTCCCATGTCACAGTAAGTAAGGGTACCATGTTACAGTTAGTAGGGGTACCATGTCATAGTAAGTAAGGGACACTTGTTACAGTAAATAGGGGTCCATGTCACAGTAAGTAGGGGTCCCATGTCAAAGTAAATAGGGGTCCTATGTCACAGTAAGCAGTGATTCAGTCAAAATAAACAGGGGTCCCCTGTCACAGTAAGAAGCAATCCCATATCACAGTAATAAAGGATCCCATGTCACAGTAAGTAGCAATACCATGTCACAGTAAGTAAGGGTACCATGTTACAGTTAGTAGGGGTACCATGTCACAGTAAGTAGGGGTCCCATATCACAGTAAGTAGGGGTACCATGTCACAGTAAGTAGGGGTACCATGTCACAGTAAGTAGAGGCTCTTTGTCACAGGTAGTAGAGGTACCATGTCACAGTAAGAAGCAATCCCATATCACAGTAATAGAGGTTCCCATGCCACAGTAAGTAGGGGTCTCATGTCACAATAAGTAGGAATACCATGTCACAGTAAGTATGGGACCCTTGTTACAGTAAGTAGGGTTCCCATTTCACAGTTAGTAGGAGCCCCATGTCACAGTATATAGGGGTACCATGTCACAGTAAGTAGTGGTTCAATGTCACAGTAATTAAGGGTCCCATGTCACAGTAAGTAGGGGTCCCATGTCACTGTAAGTAAGGGACCCTTGTCACAGTAAGTAGGGGTCCATGTCACAGAAAGTAGAGGTCCCATGCCACAGTACCAGTACGTAGGGTCCCATGTCACAGTAAGTAGGTGTACCATGTCACAGTAAGTAGGAGTACCATGTCATAGTAAGTAGGAGTACCATGTCATAGTAAGTAAGGGACCTTTGTCGCAGTAAGTAGGGATCCCATGTTACAGTAAGTAGGTGTACCATGTCACAGTAAGTAGGGGTACCATGTGACGGTAAGTAGGGATACCATGTCACAGTAAGTAGGGATCCCATGTTTTAGTTAGTAGGTCTTCCATGTCATAGTAAGCATGTCAAATAAAGATTCCCATTCAGTCATCGTATCAATGTAAGTTTATCATGTTTTTAGAACAAGTGTTGATTGGTGTGACTCAACCAGGTAATGATGTTCTCTATGAGGTTGTACATTTGAAAGTGTAATTCGATAAAGACAGGTTAAATACATTACACTCGTTATCAAATCTTCCTCTAAAACCAAGGCAAGAAAAATTACAAAGTTTGCATGGAACTTCCATATTATAACTTTCATTTAAATTTGACTAAATAATGACTGTTAAGGTCATATTAAGTTAACAACAGGATTTTTGGATTCAGTGAGGGTATATAGGGACAATCCCCAAAACAAGCAGTAAAAGATTAGCATCATATTTGTTCATACTGTAAAATGCAAGGATAATAATTAGTTTATCCTCACCGATGTTTTGTTTTTTGAAGGCATAGGTAATTTCAACAGTGATTGTGGATTGGTGCAGTATCAAGCAGAGATTGAGCAGTTTAGACAGTTGTTTAGAGAAACAATGGATAAAGTGCCTGAACGGTAAGTTGATACAGGGTTTGTCTGAAAATAGTTCAGACTTCACTCAGTAATTTAATGAGTTAGATATGTCAGAGTAAAGACATGTTTCATAATTGTCATATATTGAAACACCTATGTGTGTGAATTTAATATATTATATTCCTATACATATTATAACTCAAATTCTAAAACTCCAGGAAAGGCCTCCGTGACAGAGTGGTTAGAGCATCATGCTTCGAACCATGGAGTGTCTCACTTCTGGTCAGCGCAGCTAGGTTCAAGCCCTGCTGGAACCTAAGCTGATATAAACTGGCCTCTACCATATAACTGAAAAATTGTTGAGTGTGGCGTAAAATACTTTTCAAAATCAAAATAAAAAAAATTCCTGGACATTTTTAAACTGTTATCATACAAAGTCTTTCCTTTAAGTCAGTAGCCAGTTGATAAACACCGTTCACAAAATTAGTGATAAAAACTTGAGTACACAGAACTATAGAAACCATAACCGTACATAATAAAAAGGGGTTCTTTGGAATGTATAGAATATGGCTTGAAAACCAAATTATGAACACAATATCACAAATTGTTAAATTTTACTTTAATTACACCTTGCACTCTCAAGCTACACTATAACTGCAGCAATATGTATTATAGTTACATAAAGAATCGCTTGAAAACCCACTTAAAATTTCTAAATCAATCAATGCCTGGGTAATTACCTTTAACTGGTTGATAGTTTCATTTATGTTAACAAGTTGTTTGGTATATCTGGATGTCTGGATATCTGGAACACATGCGAAAATTGTTGTGAGGTAAATCTTGGAAACAGATTTTGGATGTTTGTTATAGAAAAGGGTCAACAAAATTTCAAAATGAGAAACTTGACCATGAAAGTGCAGATTATGAATTATATTTAAAGCTGAACTATGATCATAAAAAGCTTTTGAATTTTTAATGGAAAAAAAAATTGTTGAAAAAAAATTGTTTTGAAACATTACCACTTCATCTCCCCACACAGCAGACATATTTGTAATTCTTTCAACGGAAAACAAGTCCCACAACAGGTATAAAAGGCGGATTATTTAAATCAGTCGTCATTGTATATTTGTACTCGCAACGTGAAACGTGGGAAGTCCCAGAGGCTGAATAAAACTCACAGACTTAGTCTTACCTGTAGTTTTCAACGAAAACAATCATCTGTGCATAAAATGGAGTTTTCTGCAATGTACAAACAGCAACAAACAGACAATGAATATTTCATCCATAATAAATCCAAAATTTATTCCATTGCACTAAATAACAAGCACCTTCCAAAACAAAAACAAAGGGATCAGTTTCCTACTGTCATTCAGCCATTGAGCCATGTTTATTCTTTGAGTAAACAGAGAAGTGTTCCGAAAAAACGGAAGTTGAAACATTGCTCAGTGTTATGGAATAAATTTTGGATTTAATATGGATGAAATATTCATTCTCTGTTTGTTGCTGTTTGTACGTTGCAGAAAACTTCAATCGAGGCAGATATTTATTTTAGTTGAAAAGTACAGGTAAGACTAAGTCCATGAGTTTTAATCAGCCTCTGGAACTTTGCACGTTTCATGTTGAGAGTACAGATATACAATGACGATTAATATAACTAATCTGCCTTTAATACATGTTGTGGGACTTTTTTTCTGGTGAAACACTTACAAATATGTCTGCGTGTGGGGAGATGAAGTGGGAATGTTTCAAAACATATTTTCAACACAATTATGTTTTTATTAAAAGTTCAACAGCTTTTTATGATCCTAGTTCAGCTTTAAGTAATTTAATAAAACAAATTATGCAAAACTTTGTCAAATGTTCCATGCATGGAGAAATTTTACCCACTAAAGTTTGATCTTTAGAAGTTCTGTTGTAGGCTCTATAACAAATAAGTAGCTTTTAATTAATAAGCATTTATCTGTATTTTATTTTCAGACTTCGACAGCCTCTACCACCACCTGTTGATACGGTAGGTATAATTATAACCATTATAAGTTTTTAAAATCAAGGATAATTAAATTCATCATCATAAAGTTCTGGAGACTACTTGCTCTGAGATATGTCAAGTTTACAAAGATCACATTTTATATCTTCTGTGTATTTAGGTTGGTTAAAATATATAATTGACAAAATTTTAAACTGACAATTAAATATTCCAAGGTTTTGCCAATCCCCTACATGGCAGTAATCACCCCAAGTCTGGTTGTGGAAGTGATTTGATTGGTATATATCGATATTACAAAGTTTACCTGCTAAGGTTTAGAAAGAAAAGTCATCAGTATTTCTGTATTACCTACATTTTATGTCCCTGGCTGTGTATAAAAGGAATGTTTGTTTAGGGCCTACCTGAAGCAGTCATATTTTCCCAAGGGGAAATATGACCACTGAGGGTAAACTAACCTTCACATCACCCTACAACCAGGGACATAAATTGTTTATCATATCGACTTCAAGTTATTGTAAATAAAACAACAAGTTGATTATGAATGTCAATATCTATTGATAAATAAAATATTAATTTCACCTGTATTTACCATACCAGTTGAAACATTTTTGATCATCTACCATTGGTTTTTTTTTCATCTATCGTCTACTAAATACAATGACTTTGAACAACATCACGTTTTTTATGTAGCTGAAATGTGTTTTCTCTTTCCTGATAGTTTGGTCTACGTCAGTTTTACAAAGAACATGATGAAATTATGGAGGGAATTCGACAACGCCATGCACTATGTTTAGAGGAACTGGTGGAGTTAGAGGCCGATGTTGGTATTGAAAGTGATCGTAAATACTTCAAACATCATGTTATAAAGATACCAGATGTGCAGTGAAGTATGAGTACTGCCTGTGTTATCTCTAGTCAGCAAAAAAAAAATCAATCATATATTATACTCAGTTGTTAAAGAGTAGCAGTACCCCATCTTTGCTTAGTGGTCTTAGAGTCCAAAATTTAAAATGACTTGCCACAGTAATATATTGAATGCATCCTATTTATTTTGAGTGGTCAAAATGTGATAAAGGTTGAATTAGCTTACTTACAACCTTCAGTTACATAGGACTAATCTATATTTTGGAAAATTCATTTTATGTTGAAAGTTATGTTTTGTGGCTACTTGTGCAGAAACTTTAATGGTAGTCCATTAGACATTGACTTATTATTACATGCCTCCTTTTTAAAGACGGGGGGTATATAGGATTTGCCTTTGCCAGGGTTTTTTTAATATAAGTTTGATCTGCGGATACATTGGTATAGTGTCTTGTTTTCTCTAAATAATCATGGTTCAGTCAAGACCTCTGAATATTCTCAACTTGGTTTGATAAGCCAATCAAATTTCATAATTAATTAAAGTTGAGTAAAGGTCTTAGACTTGAGTAGATTTGTAATAAACAAGTTTTGTGGGGGTTGGCTGAGACTTTGTGATTCCTGATGCATTTTAACACAAGGTAATACCAACCTTGTCATTGGCTTGGTATTAGTAACTTATGTAGATCGTCGACCAGTTCAGAAATGTACATTTTATGCTTTATTTATCCATTGGTCCCCCAATTAGCAGTTTTACCATCTCAATAGCAGACTATGAGCTAGTTATGTCATTTTTTTTACACAGAAGTAGAGGAAAATGAAAAAAAAAGCATTTGTCTTCCATATTGTAAAATGATTTTGAAAAAAGCCATTTTCAGTAATAAATGTCAAATGAATTGGTAATTCTTATAAAATGGATCAGTAATCTGATTAATGGTGACAACTTTCAACCACTAGGTAAAGTATTATGTACTGTAAATTATATGATGACATTATTATATTTTATTTATTAACATACCAGATATATGTTTACACAAAACATACATGGCAGAGTTAATTCCTGTTGGAATTGTATATGTTATTCACTGGATGATAGTATTATATTGTCAGCTTACGTATACTTTATTTTCTTACATACCAGATATATGTTTACATATTTTTCAAAGTTCAATCTTATTAGGGATGATCTGTTTGTAATTTACTGGATGATGACAGTATTTTTGTCAGGTACATGTGTACTGTTATATAAAGTTATTCACTTTGATTCATCTGCTGTGAAAATTTATATTTACCATGCCAGAAGGTAAGGTGTATGCTGGTATACATGGATATTTACTGATATTGATAAATTGTCATACTTACCTATTTCAAAGTCAATAATTGTTTTATTGCATGAAAAGTGCTGGTTATCGTACTTAGAAATACACATGGAAGGTCAATTAACACAAGTCAATATCAATTTATAATGCATTGACCTGATAAATTATATATATAAGCATTGTGATATCACATTTTATTAATCAACCTATCAGGGAATGGGTTATTTTAAGAATAAATTTTGCACTGACACTTTTTCTCATTTCTTCTGGTGGCATTTTGTCTAGAGCTAAAACAAACACAAGAAGTTAGTATTTGAACATTTGATAATTTTTTATTTAAATATTGGACATTTGCTATTCATTTCCAAATATTCAATTATTCGTTTCAGGTCTAGTTTTGTTTGATCAGAGAATGGGTTATAATAAGTAGCAAATATTGCATGACATTGAGGGCAATATTGGAGTTTATGGGCTGAATCAAAGCAGGGGTCCATTTACATATTTTTAGGTGACTGACCAGTCCATAAACTCTCATATTGCCCGAAGAAACATGCGGTATTTGTTATACCCAATCTGCCTAACATTCATGTGGTGTTCAAATTGTTCTATGTCCAGAGAGGCAAACGGCTCAGATGACTTTTTTATTTCTCAAGCTAAATAAAAATTATTATGACTTCACCATATATGGTATCAGCTCATTGTCATTTAGTCCAGGCTTATACAGAGGCTGAAGCAACTTCTAAAATTATATAGACACTAAAATGAATGAGGTATATAGTATTGTTATTGTATAATGCCAGTATTGCCAGGTAAAGTACCGTATGTATGGTTCAGGTATATATATCTGATAATTTATCATTATTATAATCACATGAATTTACAAATGTAATTGATCTGATGTGAAGGTATTTTTAAGGTAGTTGCCTTAAATTTATTTTTTTGTCTACGAGCTATAACATGCATTGTTACGATCCATTTATTTGTTTCTTTATTCCAGTTCATTAATTAAAGATAAAGTCAGTTGCCTGCCTAAAATCTAAACATATCATAAGCTTATAAGATGTTGATCGCCATTAACATAATTCAGTAAAAATGTCAAAGGTAGTATTTTAATTAAATAGGCCTATGAAAAATATATAAAGATGTTGAAAATTAGCGAATATTTGAAACCTCCTTTAGTCCTTATTTACATTTTAAACTCAGCTGAACTGAAGGTTCAAGTGAGTTTTTTTTTTATCACCTGTTGTCCGTTGTCTGTTTCATTTGTCTGTTAACTTTTCACATTTCACATCTCCCCCAGAACTACTGCATGAATTGAGAAACTAATTGCATCTGAGTGATAAACATGGATTTATGAATCATGATTGCTTTTGTAGAAATCAGAAAATTAATTTTTGAGGTCTCTTTAGATATTGTGAATGTTTTCATTCAATTTTAGCTCACTTTCACTCCCAATAATCTCAGAATTGAGATTCCCATCCTAAAAACCATATATTTGTAAGGGACTAACACAACTCATGGGCCTCTTGTTATATTAGTATCTGTGCCATTTACAAGTGTAGAAATTAATTATAGTTTTAGCAATGCTAAGACATTTGTAACATTGCATAATATGTAAAAATGCTTGAAGTTATTGATTTTTTTTATTGATTTTGTTTTGTTTTGTTATTTTATTTTAAATAAATGTAGTAAAGAAAATGTTTGTGTAGTTATTATGACTTTCAGCATTAGAACATCATGTATGTCTGTGTTTAATGTTTACTTAAGTAAAAAACCATATATCCATCAGTCACAAAGCAACTATCCATCAGTCACACTGCAACTATCCATCAGTCACAAAGCAACTATCCATAAGTCACACTGCAACTATCTATAAGTTACAAAGCAACTATTCATAAGTCACACTGCAAATATCCATCAGTCATACTGCAACTATCGGTCAGTCATAAAGCAATTATCCATCAGTCACAAAGTAACTGTCCGTCAGTAACAAATCAACTATCCATCAGCCATCAGTCACAAAGCAACTATCCATCAGTCACACTGCAACTATCCATCAGTCACAAAGCAACTATCCATCAGTCACAAAGCAACTATCCATCAGTCATACTGCAACTATCCATCAGTCACAAAGCAACTATCCATCAGTCACACTGCAACTATCCATCAGTCACAAAGCAACTATCCATCAGTCACAAGGCAACTATCCATCAGTAACATAGCAACTATCCATCAGTCACAAAGCAACTATCCATCAGTCACAAAGCAACTATCCATCAGTCATACTGCAACTATCGAGCAGTCACAAAGCAATTATCCATCAGTCACAAAGTAACTATCCATCAGTCTCAAAGCAACTATCCATCAGCCATCAGTCACAAAGTAACTATCCATCAGTCACACTGCATCTATCCATCAGTCACAAAGCAACTATCCATCAGTCATAAAGCAACTATCCATCAGTCTCACTGCAATTATCCATCAGTGACATAGCAACTATCCATCAGTCACAAAGCAACTATCCATCAGTCATACTGCAACTATCGGTCAGTCACAAAGCAATTATCCATCAGTCACACTGCATCTATTCATCAGTCATAAAGCAACTATCCATCAGTGACATAGCAACTATCCATCGGTCACAAAGCAACTATCCATCAGTCACAAAGCAACTATCCATCAGTCATACTGCAACTATCGGTCAGTCACAAAGCAATTATCCATCAGTCACAAAGTAACTATTCATCAGTCACAAAGCAATTATCCATCAGTCACAAAGCAACTATCCATCAGTCACAAAGCAACTATTCATCATTAACATAGCAACTATCCATCAGTCACAAAGCAACTATCCATCAGTCATACTGCAACTATCGGTCAGTCACAAAGCAATTATCCATCAGTCACAAAGTAACTATCCATCAGTCACAAAGCAACTAGCCATCAGTCACAAAGTAACTATCCATCAGTCACACTGCATCTATCCATCAGTCATAAAGCAACTATCCATCAGTCTCACTGCAACTATCCATCAGTGACATAGCAACTATCCATCAGTCACAAACAACTATCCATCAGTCATACTGCAACTATCGGTCAGTCACAAAGCAAACCCATCAGTCACAAAGCATCCTATCAAAGCAACTATCCATCAGCCATCAGTCACAAAGCAACTATCCATCATTCACACTGTATCTATCCATCAGTCACAAAGCAACTATCCATCAGTGACATAGCAACTCTCCATCAGTCACACTGAAGCTATCCATCAGTCACAAATAAATTATCCATCAGTCACAAAGCAACTATACAACAGTTACAAAGCAACTATTCATCAGTCACAAAGCAACTATCCATCAGCCACACTGCAACTATCCATCAGTCACAAAGCAACTATCCATCAGTCACAAGGCAACTATCCATCAGTCTCACTGCAACTATCCATCAGTCACAAAGCAACTATCCATCAATATAGCATCTATCCATCATCACAACTTAACTGTTTCAGTCACAAAGCAACTATCCATGTCATACTAGCAACTGTCGGTCAGTCACAAAGCAATTATCCAAGTTTTAGTAACTATGAAATGATCAACTATCAATCAGCCATCAGTCACAAAGCAACTATCCATCAGTCACACTGCATCTATCCATCAGTCACAAAGCAACTATCCATCAGTCACAAAGCAACTATTTGTCTTTCACAAAGCAACTATCCATAAGTCACACTGCAACTATCCATCTGTTCAAAGCAACTACCCATCAGTCACAAAGCAACTATCCATAAGTGGTGTGTTATCCATCTGTTCAAAGCAACTATCCATTGTCTGCTTATATCAGCTTACCCTGACACTTATGGTCTAAATATGTCACAAGTCTTTGATGTTATACATCTAGATATACAACTTAAGTTTTAGACACATGAAATGCTTAGAGTGGTGTTATCAAGTTTTAGACCTATGAAATGTCTAGTGGTGTGTTATCAAGTTTTAGAAATATGAAATGTCTAGTGTTGTGTTATTAAGTTTTAGACATGAAATGTCTAGTGTGTTATCAAGTCTAGATGTATGAAACATCTAGTGTTGTGGTATCAAGTCTAGTGTTGTGGTATCTAGTAGTGTACTATCAAGTTTTAGACATATGAAATGTCTAGTGGTGTGTTATCAAGTTTTAGACATGAAACATCTAGTGTTGTGTTAAAGTTTAAGACATATGAAATGTCTAGTGGTGTGTTATCAAATCAGATTTATATAATCAAGGCTTGGCAAGACCAAATTCAGCAACCACTCAATTATTTTGAAATCAAAACATATAAAATGTATGTTGCACTGCGACATTTTTGTATATTTATTTCATACAATCATAAATGATACTTAGTTATTGCACATGTAAAAACAACTTCAGATACAAATTTTTTTGGAGTTTTCAAATTTTCTGTAGGCCTTCCATTTTCAATATTTTTCTATGCAAGTCCATAAGTTTGACTCGGTGTTTAGATGTGAATATGAATTATTTCAGTGTGTTTTTCTCAGTAATCTCTTCTCAAAGTTCTAACTACAAAGTCAAAAAATAAAATAAAAGATTAAAATGAGTATCAATTGAATTTGATGGTGTTACAATCATATTAAAAACTTATCTCTCATCGCTCCCGTTTTCTGATATGTCACGTATAGAATCTTAACGCAATCCGCTATGGGGTAATTTTTGATCAATGAAAAAGCGACTTATAGAATTTTGTAAGCAATCAAATAGCAAAGAGAATTATATTCATAACCCTGGATGGGTTCGAATCACAAAACATATTCTGATGGGATTTCCTTTTTTATAAAATAAATACGATATTTCTCTGTGCCATTAATTTTTGTAAGTTAAATTTTTATTGTTTGAACATAACACATCTACGAGAAGTCGCCCGCATGTGACCCCATAGTGGATTGCGTTAGATCCTGTACGCGACACATCAGTAAACAGGAGAGGTGATGAATTGATTTTTAATTAGATTGGTGGTGTCATAGTGTAATAGTGTATATTTTTTCTCAGGAGTTTTTGCTAGACATTGACTTGCATCCATCAAGAAGCAACAACATTAAAATGTGTTATTCTTTAATCTTTAGAATATTTTTAACAAAAATATCTGATTATTATACATAACTTTGTATACAAAATCTGATTAAAAAAATATTTGAACATTTCACCTTTAGCATCACAGATGTCTTCAACATTCACCAGAATATAGGAGTTTGAATCAACCAATGAATTTCCCTAAGACTCTCCCACAAACAATTCAGGTTCTTATTCAAATCCCTGTGTAAAAAAAGCTATGGTGTTCTATAACCAATATTATGGAAAATCTAAGGCCAAATATTAACAGACACTGTGTATTTGTACAGTTCATGATAATTTACATTCCCTGATTACAATTTATCATTACCATCAAGAACATATTAATTTATAGAGTTAAAAAAATAACGTGAAAGAACACCATGGTACATAATACATGTATTTGATATACAAAAAGTAGATTGAAAAGTATCCCAAGAAAATAAGACTTCATCAGGCAGTGAAAATTAAAGATATACATGTATCACAATTACAGTTTATCTATATAAATCCTATGACCTTATGTAATGTACATGTATACATCCTAAAAAGTACAATTAAATGACTAGACATCATGTAGAGTACAGATAAATGACATCATACAGAGTTCAAATAATTGACTTGACATCAGACCGTGTAGGCCTACAGATAAATGATGAAATAAGTACAAATGAATGTAGTTATCCTAAAAAGTACAAATAAATGACTATACATCATACAGAGTACAAATTAATGACTTGACATCATAGTGTAAAAACAAGTGGCTATCTCAGGCTAGTGTTTTGCTTTTAATATCTGAATATAACATTAAAATAAGCAGTACTTTTTAATTAGACTAGCAATATTCATATATAAAGGCAAACCTACAATTATGAAATATGTCTTTATAATGATATACATAGTATATCAATAGTACATGTAGAAGACTCCACACTCTCCAAGTTATCATCTATATAGTGGCAGTCACTTTTTAATGATGGAGGATTGACCCTGGTTACATTGTAAATATAATGTATCCAGAAAGACACCAACAACATACTTCAAGTAAACTGGCAAACTTCCTCACATAACAAGTTATCTTTATAAATAAATTATATATCTATAGGCTTTGAATGTATTTTGACCACATTAATGTGCTATTATGTAGAAGAATACTTTATCATTTTTTTTTTTTTTTGAAGAATCGGGTCAGACTAATGAAGAGTCAATCTCCTTCTAGAAGACAGTTTTCCATATTATCCAAATTAATAGAATCTCACATTGATATGTTGAGTCTCAGTCAAAGTTTTAGGAGTCTGGTTGTCCAATACAAGGGCTTTCAGAGTATTTGACCTCCAGACTCTTACCAAGAGAAGGTAAGGTTTCTCTGTCCAATCAACACACACATCATCCCATTTTTTGTTTTCTTTTCTCTCACACTTCAGAAGAAAATTTAATTAAATGCAGATTCACATTATATTTGACTTTTTTTTAAATTTATATCTAGCACCATCAGGGCCTGGCACCATAAAACTTAATAATTACTTAAGTCTAAAAATTTTACTCAACTTTGGTCAATCCTGAAATCTGATTGGCTGAGCAGGCCAAGTTAAGAATATTCTCAGACTTAAGTAAATTCTCAAGTTTTATGGTGCCTGGCCCTGGTATATGGAAGCTGCATCCATATTGTCATAACATGTGTGAGCTATATTTTCCCTAAGAATAGACAGTTGTCTTTTCAAAAGGTAGTCCTTCTCTTTCATGGAGAGAAAAGTTTTCCCGAATGAAAAAAAAAAAACATTTCTTAAGTCGAATTTTAACGCTTTCAGCACTAGACTATAATAGAATAGAGCAAACCATTTAGAAATGTAGGGTTAAGAGGTTTCATATAGTGGAATCTGCCTTATGGAATCACCTCTTATACCATGAAAATATGGACTCTCAGACGGAAGGTTTAAACTACAGTGAAACTTGTATATAAAGACCCTCTTACGGACACAACAAAACTAGTCTTTATAGGGCGGTGGTCTTTATATAGAGGCTGACTTGTACACAGATGGTACTATTGGGGACAGGTGATCTTTATACACAGGTGATCGCTAAAGCAGGTTTTACTGTATTATTTACCAAAGTGTGGTATTTCACTCAAGTAGTCTCTGAACACACAAACAACAAATTGGTCAATGATATGACAAAATGCCAGTACTATACTGGTATTTTGCCCTGTAAAGCCTGTATTAATTTATTGGTGTCAATATTTCCACCAGATATTATGCATACAATGTTGCCTTGTAAAGCACCAGAAGACTGTCCTGATAAAGCGGCAGCAACAGTTGCAGCACCTGCACCCTCAGCTACTACACGATTCCTTTCAGCCAATAGTTTGACAGCATCTGTAACTTCCTGTAGAGATACAACCATTGATCCAGCTACAAGCTTGTGTACTATTGGCCACATTTCTTCCAATACACTCTTACCACCCATTCCATCCACAAAGCTTGGAATGTAGTTGAATGATACAGGTTTGCCCTCATCAAAGGAGGCCTTCAAAGGGGCAGCAGTTTCTACCTCGCAAGCATAAAGTTTTACATCTGGTTTGAGAGATTTAAGTGCTGAAGCTATTCCAGTTATCAATCCTCCGCCACCATAAGGACTTATTACTACATCCACTTCTGGCAAATCCTCATATATTTCTAGACCTATTGTTCCATTACCTACATTGTGAAAATAGCATGTACTAAATATAATGTTTTTGATAAACATGTTGCTTTTTAACAGATATAAAATATTTTAAGTCATTCTACGGTTAGATAAATATGGTTTTCAGCTTCTGACACGAAAGTAGCATGATTAGGCATATACATGTACATGTATTTTGAAGGGCAGAATTACAATGTGACATACAAGCAGCCAATTGTTATTCAAAATTATATCATTATAGAATCAGTCAGACACAATCATTTGATACAAAAACATTTTTTTCTTCATTCACTTTCTTTTTATCCTTTATACTTTTCAAAATAATGTAAAATAACAGTCGAAAACATGAAAAATCAACTTAAAAGGGGAAATAATTTCCATAAGGTTCGACCTGACAATATCAGCCCTGTTTAATTTTTTGTAGATCACTGCATGCTTCTTTCTCTTTCTCTCTATCTATTATACTTTTCAAGACAATGAGAAAAAACTGTCAAAAACATCAGTAATCCACTTAAAGGGGAAATAACTCCCATAAGGGGCGACCGTAAAATTTTGACTCTATTGACTATTATATAGTGCTTAACATTTTTGCTTCTTTCACTTTTTCTCTCTCTATTATACTTTTCAAGATAATGTTAAAAAATTTTAAAACATGAAAAATCCACTTAAAAGGGGAAATAACTCCCATAAGGGTCAGCCTGAAAAAATCGGCACTACTGACCTTTTTGTAGATCGTCGATGCTGAACATTTTTGCTTCTTTCACTTTTTCTCTACCTATTATACTTTTCAAAATAATTGGACAAAAAACTGTTCAAAACATGAGAAATCCACTTAAAAGGAGAAATAACTCCTATAAGGGTCAACTTGACAATTTCAGTCCTATAACTTTTTTGTACAGCTTTGCGTGGTGAACATTTGCTTCTTTGACTTTCTCTCTATCATAAAATAAAATAATTCAAAATAATATAAAAAAAAATCCAAAATATTAAAATTCCACGTAAAAGGGGAAATAACTCCCATAAGGGTTGACCTGACAAACTCGGCCTTATTGATATTTTGATAGATTATTGCATGCTAAACATTTTTGCTTCTTTCACTTCCGCTCTGTCCATTATACTTTCCAAACTCAAAAAATGAGAAATAGGCTTTAAAGGGGAATAACTCCCATAAGGGTCAACTTGACAATTTTAGCCCTGTTGACTTATTGTAAACATTTGCACCCTGAACATTTTTGCTTTCACTCTATCTATTATACTTTTCAACATAATGTCAAAAATATCCCAAAACATAAACAATCCACTAAAAGGGAGTGGGGTGGGGGAATAACTCACATAAGGATCGACCTGACAATTTCCACCAAAATAAAATATTGAAAATGTTTGCAAGCCGCTTATTTTAAGGCAACAGGTTTTTTCTAACTTTAATAATTTTGGAGATACAAGTATTAAATAAAAAATATCTGCTGACTCATCCGGTCTATATTTAGTCATGACAGCCATGTTTGGTCCTAGCCCTATTTCATCTGCAAACTTTATGCGGCTTTACATGGCTATACTTCCTGTCAAGTTTGGTTCAAATGGTTCTTGAAAAGTAGTCAAAAATGTCTAGAATTTTTCCAAAAAATCTTATATTTTCCATTTACTTAGATGACCGACCCTTTGACCTTAAATTTTTGTTAAAATGATCCTTAGACAATTCCTTACAACTTTCTCATATACAAAACGTTGATCAGTTTTGAGCTATTAAACAATTTGTAACATAATTGTACTCTGTGTTACTGAAGCATCCCTAGTGGCTCATTTATGAACAGATGATTTCATTTTCATTAACAAGCTTTGTAGATATTGACTTTACAATCACGCATACAAAATTTGAAAATCTTCTGATTATTGGTTCATGAGAAAAAGATTTTTAAAAATGTACCAAGTTTTGGTCCTTTTTGACCCCCTTTTGAAGCCCGTATTGGTCCCCTTTTCATTTGCAAACTTTATGCAGCCTCACATGGGGATACTTTAGTTGAAAATGGCCAATTGGTTTGAGGTCAAAAATGCCTAAATGTTAACATTGACAACGGGAGACAAAAAACAATCACAACAGGTCATCCTGAGCCTTTGGCTCACACACAAAATATGAATACCCAAACATTACAAATACAAAAATTAAGAACATTCTGTAGATACTCTTTATTGCCGAATGTCCACTTACCAGCAATAACTTCAGGTTCACAAACTGGATGTATAAATTTCCCAGGAATGCCATCATATTTATGACTCTTTATGACCTTCCACCACTCATCAAAAGGAACCTTGTGTATTTTAGCACCCATTCTTTCAACTGCATCAACCTTTGTTTGGGGGGCATGGTCGGGTACGAGAATATCACAAGGTATCTGAAGATGGTTAGCGTTCCATGCAAGTCCTTGTGCGAAGTTGCCAGCACTGGCTGAATACACACCATCAACAAGTTTGTCTTTATTTATGTTTGCCAATGCATTGCTGGCTCCACGTATCTTGAATGAACCAATCTGCTGTAGATTTTCTAACTTCAAATAAATCTAAATAAAAATAGTAATCCATAATCATTTACAAGTGTATGACACTAGATATACTTGGCCATCTAAGCACACACAAAAATGAATGTTTCGATAGCGGTGTTTAGAGTTCCGAACATGAGAATTTGGTCGTAGAAATGAACGGGAAAAGTATTATCCAATGTAAAATATCATTAACAATACCAAAGTTATATGACAATGGACTAAAAGATACAAGAAGCAAAGAAAGCCAAGATACATATATAAAGAGATATCACAACAACACTGAACATCCACTATGAACCTTGGATCATGAAGGATGCAATCTGTGTTAATAATCTATATATACAATACTTGTATATAAATATATATTGATATTTCGTCTATTTGTTCCAGTTAAACTAGCTATTATTAGATTTCCAATGTAAAACTTGTTGTGAATACCAATAGATAATAAATACAAATTATAACAAATAACAAAAGTCCGTTGATAATGCATATTGTACAATGAATTGTTATGTTACGCAGGAAACAATCAAATCAGAAAATATTTGCCTACCTTGCAGTTTGGCAATTCATAGTTCAGTGCAACCAATGGTGTTCTGTAAGCAGCTTTCTGAACATGAACCTTTGCGTCCTTTATCATTTGTAGAGAAATTCCCTCCACTGTTCCGCTCATTTTGTCATGTGTTTTCTATTTTATTGATACTTCAATGGATGTCACCTGTAATCAATATCAAATTATTTCCATCACGTATACGTGCACGTGACAAGATATGCTACCAACCGAAGTACCATATCTACAGATAATTAAAGTGTAAGTGAGCAAAGACTGAAGTGTCGCATCTAACATTTGAAGATAACAGTAATCTAATTTGTAACGTATTGGTAATTTTATCGCTAAGTACAGTACTACACACGATAGTAGTATATGTCCCCCACTTCACGGCTATTCCCGAGAAACCGACGACGTCTACATTTCCTGGTCACGTGGTCACACACAGGTAAATGGCGTTATATATAGACGATGATATATAACGTTGTTCACGGGCAGTCTCGCCGTACACAACACCCGATAGATGACTGGTCGTTCAATTTTATCTGTTTTCCGAGATTATATAAATAGCCCGATGATATATATATATATATAACGTAGTCACGCTCCTGGTGATCACCAGGTAAATATACCGTTTTTCGAGTCGTTTTCGCCGTACAGGTGTCCAATGGTATAGTGTGAAAAAATTGAAATGTCATTAAGATGTTTTAGCCAATTCATTGAAGCCATGAGTAATTATACGATAAGACGTAGTATTATTGAGAAGATAATAAGTCGCGACATCGCAGAAGGTAATGAACCTATTTGGGACAAGGATATGTACCAAGCCTTAATAGACCAGGTAGTGCTGATAGACATGGTTGGCACTTTACTCCTATTAGACGAGGAGCAACTCGAGAAGGAATTAGCCATATATGACGAGGAGGAACGATCCTATTTAAAAGCGGAGATGGCCGCGCATGAAGAGATCTGGTTGCGTAAAAAAGTTTGGGTTGATAACAAAAAACGTACCAGGAGAAAAGAGCCGTGGAATCCCGCGGTGGACTGGAGTAACAAACTAAGTTGGGTTGATTACAAATTACATACCGGGAGAAAAGAGTCGTGGGATCCTGCGGTGGGCTGGAGTAACAAACTCTCTTGGTTTGCGTACAACCTCGATACCTGGAGAGACGAGCCGTGGGATCCCGAGGTGACTTGGGGTGACAAACAATATTGGGCTGCGTACAACCGTGATGCCGGGAGAGACGAGCCGTGGGATCCCGCGGTGGACTGGTGGAACAAACAAGAGTGGTTTAAGTACAACTGCGATGCCGAGAGAGACGAGTCGTGGGATCCCGAGGTGACCTGGGTTTTCAAAAAAGATTGGGTTGAGTACAACTTCTATACCGGGAGAGATGAACCGTGGGATCCCGCAGTGAACTAGTGGAAAAAACATCTTTTGTAAAAACTAATTTATAGTTTACAAAAAAAATATAAAAAACTGCATCTTGAGTGGTGCGATGAAAAAAATACTAAAAATTTTAGTATTTTACAAAAAATATAAATTATTCTATAAACTTGTAAACTCCGCGGTTGTTTGCCGTCCGCAAGATCAGCTTGGAGTGCTTGCGCTGCGACAGCTCGTGCTTGAGATATATTTGACGTCTCTTCTCCTCGTCGGGGACGACGTCGTTCTCGTGGCAAGCACTCGTTGTAGCTGAACTTGTCCTTGGTGAAGAAGAGCGCGACCCACTTGATCTGCGTGCGAAAATCTTTGGACGCGCTGTTATAGCGTTGCGTCAATATCCACACGGACTGGTCGGCGTGTCTTCCCGAAAATGCCAACATGGACAGGGCGTCCTTGATTTGCTTCGTGGCCGAACAGTCGTCAATGATGTACAGCGTGGACGTTCCCTTGTATTTGTCGTAAAAGTGTCTTAGCGTGTCCTGCAATAGCTCTTCCCCTTTTTTAGACACGGGGCAAAAGACGATGACGACCCATGCTTGTCTTTAGGGTGTTTGACGTCGTCGCCTATCACACTCAAAATCACGATTTGTACGCCTTGTTGAACTTGATCGAGGGACACAGGATCACGATGTGTTCGAAGACGTCTTTGTATTCGTCTTCCAACAGATCGAGGACGAACTCCGTTTCTTCCCTGCAACCTGCAGTGGCGCCCACGTCCATTCCAATCATGGCGGTATATTCATTTAAACACCCTGTTTTGAGGTCGTCTAATGAACATTTTTTCTTATAGGATTTTAATTTTTCGCATAAGAGATGACGCCCGTGAAACGGTCCAAAGATAATCCGTTCGACATGTTGATCTGGCCGTCCTTGACGACGAAGATGTAAATGTCCACGGGATCGGTATCGGTCTCTGGCGTTTTCTCGATTCGGACGGAAACGCCTTCGCTGATATTTTGAAACTTGCGACCCGTGCCGTGGAGATGGTTTTCGGGGGTTGTTCGTAAGTCTAACCAGAGGGCGTAATGATCTTTTGAGATATTTTACAAGAGTCACTTCGCTCAGGTCGAGTAAGGACCCTTTTCCTTGGCGATCGTTTCCGTGACGGTTTCGCGATTCAGGGCCCGAGAAAAACTTTTTAATCTCATCAAAGTGGTGATGCGGTCTCATGGTCCGTGCCGAGAAGAGTTGGTTCGGTTGTCCCATTGATGGTCGTTTCCACTTTAGTGATTCTCGGATTATTTGGGAAATTTTTCCGGATCGTTGTTAGAAATATCTTTGAAGAGAAACTCGAGAAGGAATGCCCGAGGAGAGACCGCGCCGCGGGGTCTGGTTGATTTTGATAATTGAGGATGCCGTCCGATTTACTCTTCGTCGTTTTCCTGCGATATCGCAATATTTTGGTTGAAGTAATAAGCGTGGTCTCCCTTGTATCCCTCTGTCTGATGCTGCGAGCGAGATTGACGTCGGTGATTTTTTTGGGTCGAATTCCAACGCGATGTTGGTCGCCTTATAACTTATCGTTTTATCGGCATCACCGGAGTCCGTCAAGACGACGCGTTTGGCATCGTTAAACGTCAGCATGTATTCCAATCGATCTTGTAACCCCGCTTGATAAAAGGGTTCGCTCGTCTCCAAGATTTCGAAATCCAAGGGAATGCAAAAACGATTCTCCGACCCGTGCCGTGGAACGCCGCGGCAATTTCGTAGTCTTCGTTAGCGTCGCGGGGTATTTTATAGTTGGTGGGTTTTGCTCTTACCATATTTAGATCGTCGGTCTGTATTCCCTGATAGGCCATGTTACCTCGTTCTATTTTCCAAAGATCGTTATAGACGAAGAATTTATCGGCATCGTCGATGGTCTGAACGGTGTTCCCCGAGATCTTCACCTCGACTTTTTTGACGATGTTACGTCCCAGATTATTATAAACACCCGTTTTGGTGAGATCGCCACCCTCCACGGCGACTTTCATGTCGATGCATAGTCTCGTATTTCTGGGGACGATGACGTCGTTTTCGCTCAAATTGGGAAAACGAACCGTCAACGTTTGGTTTTCTTCGATGCTCGAGGGATTGTGGGAAACGGTCACCGTTTGGCGTATGCCCTTCACGCCGAAGGGTGTGCGCAATTTCCTATCGGGATCGAGAATGTGTCCGTAATTCATCATCTTTTTTTTATTACTTAATAAAAAATTTAAATCGTTTTAAAAAATGGATGATCCACATACATTCGATAATCAAGGGCGCGATCCTGATGATACAACGTACACCGACAACATTGAAATGCAAGATAATCCGAATGGGGGCGCTGTTTCTCAAGATACTGCGGAGACGTCTTTCGTCGATAATACGAAAGGTCCTAGCTGGGACGGTGGAGAAGATCTACCTCCCGGTCTAGATGTTGAGAATGTAGTGTCTGAAGAAGAAACTGCGGCAATAGTGAAGGAATGGAAAGATACCAGAGCTCCTTTTGGTATGAAAGCTTCTTTCGATTTTAAAGCATCGAAACGAGGTGATTTATGGGTAAAATGGGGGGCGAAATGGATAAAATTAACGTATAAATATGCGAAAGGTTTTTATGCGATATCGCAATTTAATAATAATGTTATTTTTCAAAGAGCGATGGGTATGAAGGAGGAACTTCCTGTACAACAATTAAATAAAATACTAAATAAGGGCGATGAAGTAGAATTTCATCTTAATCCCGTAGAGACGTCAGTTTTAGAAGACGACGAAACGCACCAAAAACAGTTAGACAACAGCTTGTCAGACCTAACGGATAGTATACACGCCCTCGTCGATGCATCGACGGAAATCCATGGAGAACAGCTTGTGGGAGATTTACCCCTGAGAGAACTGCAGGGATTGAACAATACTTTACAAACCATTCGCGGTGAAGTACGTAATATAGCAAGTAAAATAGCGACGCGTGAACGATTGATATCGGAATGGACCGAAGACCTTAAAAACAATCCGGACGAAAAAGAAGATCTCGAGAAGAAGATAAAGACGGCGCGCGAGGAAATCGCGATATATAAAGATCTTATGAAAGCTCAGAAAGGGCGGTTAAAGACTCAACTGGATACCATAAGAGCGTCGATCAAGGGACTACTCGACAGCGATCTCTCGTTGAGAGACAGAATCGCCAATCTGTTCTCTTTCAGCATCCTGACGGCAATCGGCATGACGGTGGGATTCTTGGTCGAATTACTGCTACCGGGGACAACAACGGTCGCGCCTTCTCCGCCGCCGCCTCCTCCGAACAAGGAGGGCGGTGTGGGGGAATGGGTCAAGAAACAGATGGACGCCGTCGGGAAACTGCTCGCGAGACTGGCCGCCAAATTCGGCGAGGCGTTGCCAGGTATCTTGGGCGCTATCGTGTCTTGGATCCTGTCGACGCTCGGCAAGACGGCCGTGTGGTTGGGAGAACATCTGTGGGTGTTGGGCATGGTCGTCGTCGGTTGGTTGTTAACCAAACTCAACGAAGAGAAGAAAAGAAAGTAACGCTAGAGCCAAGACGGCGGTCTTCTGATCCTCGTGATCGTCTGACGGCGGCTTGTCCTGTAGGGGCGGCGACGGTGGTGTCTTGTCCCGTGCGAACGTTTTCGCGTTGAGGTTGACGTTCGTTCCCAGCGTCGTGGTGTCGGGCGCGATCAAGATCTCGTTATTGTAATTGGCGATGTTCTTGCCGATGTTCAGCTCCATGTTGCTGGGCAGCATGTAGAGTCCCGGGTGGACGACGTAGTCGAGCTTGGAATTGGCGTACTTCAGACAGTCTTCGTAGCGCGAGATGTCGGCGGGCAGGTCGAGCGGTCGGTTGATGGCGTCCTCAACGTTGACCAAGAACTGCTTCTGGGTGTCCAGCGACGTGGCGCCGGCGTCCACGATCGAGGCCCTCATCTGGCCTTGGGTGCCCAAGACCGCCCAGGCGAAGACACGAATGGACGCGTCCAGTCTGGCCAGACCCGGAAGCGTGAACCCCTCCGACCGGTTCGCGATGAACGTGGACCACTTCGTGTTATATTTCCCGAAGATGGTCCCCTTGATCTTCCAGTCTGCGTCGACCGGCACCCCGAATTCGCGACAGATCCGCTGGTACGCCGACGCGTCGACGTTGTTCGTGTAGTGCTCGAAGTCGGCGTCGCTGGGCAAGGGGGCGGCGAAATTCAACAGGTTCTGCCAGAATCCACTTCGCGTTAACCGTAGATTTTTAAGACACTCTGTTTTAAAAAATCCGGGGTTTCTTGGGACTGTTTTAAACATCTTTCTGTTTCTTGGGACGTCCGCGTCTTCTTCTTCTCTCGGACCGTGGATGCGCCTTGTGCCACTCGTCCACGCGTTCTTTTCCGCCGCACGCATAACACGTTTCGTATTTAGTGCTATCGGCCATCCATTTTCGACAAGAGGTGCAATACTTCAACGTATCGATACCTCTCTTTTTCAAGTAGTTGTGATGAATGCTACAAAACAACGAATTCACGACGACCGGATGCTTACACGGGTAGTCTCTGCACATGCGCGGCATTTGACACGCGAGTTTGTCTTCGGACCAATACACCAAGACATAGTCGGGCAACTGCATGCGTTAAGAAATGAAACGTTTTACCGAGATGGTCTTGTTCGCGTTGTTGTCGTGGTAGGGTGTGTGCTCGTCTTATCCGCGACATTAACTATGTTACGTCTGGAAAACTATCGCAGAACGGAGAAAGGGATCAGACTCTTTTTAAAAAAAATGACTTAAAGAAAATTTTTTCGTTATAAAAAAGAAAACATGGCATTCGTGACAGTTGAGAACTTTGACGTGAACAATTTAAGGACGGGCGCCCATTACGTCGATAAGAAAGGAAAGCGCTATCAACGCGTTTACGTCGCGTATAAGTACCCGAACGGCGTGAAACCGTTAGTGATACGCACTCCCAAAATGGAATCGTCCGGCTTGTGGCAACACGATGACGGTTCCGATTATTCTATGAAATTTAAATGCGAAAAAGAATTCGCCGACGTGTTGGAAAAGATCACGACGTTCTTGAGAACGGACATAGAAAAACTCGCACGGACACTGAAAGACGGTGGTAGAAAATCCCCCGTCGATGTCAACGATATAACCCTCGTCAAAAAGGATCAGAACGGTGAAGGTGATCTACTCGAAAGTTAAACAGGGACGAGACAAGCCTATTTTTTATAGAAAGAGAACGGACGACGACCCGAAAGGTAAACATCCACTCGTCGAAACCGATCCTCTCCATTACGAGAAAAAACGATGTCTGGCCATTGGTTCTTTACGCATAGACAACGTTTACATCGCCAACAAAGAATCGACCGTATCCTTGCAAACCCTCTTACACCAGGCAATCGTCGTCAAAACACTCGACGTTGCTCCTCTACCGGATTTGGCCGAGTGTGTAGAAGACTTGGACTTGGATTCCGACACGGAATAAACGTGACAAAACATATTTTGTAAACGTAACGTTTACAAAATATAAATAAAATGTATTAAAAAAGATGAATGTAGACGACGTATTAGCGAACGATGCGCCCACCGGTACGGCGGTGAATGTATCCGTCAAAGATAGACTGTCGGCCATCGTCGGATCCGGACGCGCGCGTCAGTTTCTGGGCAAAGACGTGACGTCTTCCGAATTGGACAAGATGAACGACAAGGAAGTGGAATCCCTGAGTCGCCTGTTAGACGCTCGACTCAACATGCGCATGGCCAAGTCGATCGGCAATACCCTCGTCGGTCTGTATACGCTTGGTCTCAAGGATTTTTTCGACATCAAAGACGAAGCCAAACTGACCGAGGACTTGAACAATGACCCCTTCTTGGATGCGGCCATCGGCGAAGTGTGTTGTAGTCTCTATTACAAATACAGTGCGCTCTTAGTACCTTTCAGCTCAGCCGCCACGACCAGTCGCCATATCACAGGAATAAAAAAAACGGAGGATATAGAAAAAGAGAATGAATCCGGAGGAACTCATAGGGAAGAAGAATCCGAAACGTCAGGAAGCGGGGAAGAAGGGTGCCCAACGTCGATGGAGCAACAAGAATGTCAATAGCAATGCTAATAGCCAGGATAGCAATGCTAATGGCCAGGATAGCAATGCTAATAGCCAGGATAGCTGGAAATGGCTAGCGGGCGGCGGACTCGCGGTCGTCAGATTGCTGCTGATCTACATGAAAAAACCAGAGCCCATTCCAGAACCACCCAAAGTACGTCCCCCTCTCAAACCTGACCCCCATGAAATGTATTAAATAAATTTCTCTCGTAATTAAAATGTGTGAAGAAAACGTTAAAACCGCTATCAATATGACGATGTTAATAGCATCGGGAGTCATGACGCTGGGTATAGTCATACAGACACTCGATGGATTGGTGAATAATAGGATAATCTATGTTCACGACGATGACGACGACGACGACATCCCTTGCAAATGCAATAAATAATTTTCTCCCGTCTTTAAAATGAGTGAAAAAGATTTGGTCAACACCGCGTATCACGCCGCCGTCACTACGGGGATAGCCATCGGATACGCACAACTTATCAAGAAATTCTTTAAGATGCCGACGCCCAAGATGGATCTAGACCTGAAGGACTTAGGGACGGTCCTCGCCGAATTTGCTCTCGCCGAATACACCAAGGACATGTTGGTCAAGAAGGGATACATCCCCGCCGATATCCTGAAATAAATAAAACCGTTCATATAAAATGGCAACGATCGCGATGATGGTAGGCGGTGCATTGGTCAACGCCCTGGCGTTTTCAGGATCGCAATTTCTATTTTCGAACCACGAGGAGCAGAAGAGACACGACGAGGCGATGGAAAAACTGACCAAGGCCAGAGACCAATGGAATCACAAACGCACGAAGCGATTAGATTTTTTAAACGAGAGACTGAAAAAAGAAGGACACGCGCTGTACACCTACAAAGAAGTGGACGCCGCCATGTCACTCTACTCGCGGATGACGGACGAAGAGGCGATGGCTCCCGAACCAAAGTTGAGCGATTTCTATCAACCCTCGGAAGAGCAAAAAGACAAGGAAATCCTCTTCGTGGTGATCGGGACGGGACTCGTGTTCTACGGCGTTAAAAAATATGTCGCCTAAAGTAAAACATGGAAGATATCTATCACAAACACTATTGGAAGGGAAAGGCGGCCATCAAGAAATTGGCCAAGGCGGCCGACGTCAGCGAGAAGGAGGCGTTGGAGTTCCTGAAAAAAACAAGACGTGTGGCAAATCTACCTGCCCGCCCCCAAGAAGATCGTGCGACCCCGATTCAACATGGAAAGAAAACGACACTCACTAGGCCGATCTGTTGTTTCTACCGCACGATCAGGTGGGAGGGAAAACGTACAAATACGCGCTGATGGTGGTCGACGTGGGCACTCGATACAAAGAAGCGGAACCGCTAACGACCAAAGACAGTCGAGAGGTGGCCGGCGCTTTCGAAAAGATCTACGAGCGGCGTCTGACGTTTCCCAAGTTACTGCAGGTCGATCCCGGTCGCGAATTCATAGGTACAACCGTGATCCCGGACGGGAACGCCCGCTTCTTCGTGAAGTTTTAACGCTTCGACCCTTTGTAATTTTCGACTCCTATTGAAACCGTCGTAAAGTTGGGAATTCGTCCATTTATCTTTATGTTTGTTGGCCACTGCCGTCACGATGGCTCGTGCCAGACACGTGGCGTCGTCGTTTTTAATCGTGATGATACTTCTTTTCGACGACGAGGTCGTCTTTGTCGCCGGTTCTTTGGGTCTCCCCTTCCCCCTCGGCATTGTCGTAGACTGGACAACTATTTCTACTTCATCTAAGGGCACCTCGTAATATTCTATATAGTCTTGCAGTGCTTTGAATAACCCTTCGGCTAAATCCCCCGAGACGGTGATATATTTCGTACTGAACGTTTTCGGAAATTTCGGGTGACTGATGATGATGCGAAATTTATCGCCATTTTGCAACCCTCTAGCGTTTATCACCGTCCTCACGAGGTGTACAAATAAACGGTCTATATCGATAGGTGTATCGTCCCTCAATAGGACTACTTTATACTCGTCGAAATAGGTTGTATACTTTTTAATCTCTGTCTCGGAAGTTTTGTCAAGACGATAGGTCTGCCCCGTGTAGACACGTTCGGGCTCTAAAAACGATTTTTTAAAATCGGGGGGAATCGGTTGATCCAATAAAGGCTCGATATATTGTGCCGTAATGGACCTCTCGGGCGGGATCGGTAAATCCAATAACCGCTCGGTAGATCGATGTGCATGAGACATGTTTTTAAATAGCCGTTAAATTGTTTAACGCGTTTTCAATATTTGCTACACTATACCATTGGACACCTGTACGGCGAAAACGACTCGAAAAACGGTATTTACCTGGTGATCACCAGGAGCGTGACTACGTTATATATATATATATCATCGGGCTATATATAATCTCGGAACAGATAAAATTGAACGACCAGTCATCTATCGGGTGGTGTACGGCGAGACCCCGTGAACACGTTATATATCATCGTCTATATATAACGCCATTTACCTGTGTGTGACCACGTGACCGGGAAATGTAGACGTCGTCGGTTTCTCGGGAATAGCCGTGAAGTGGGGGACATATACTACTCACGATCAATCTTGCTCCGAAGTCACTACATTTACTCGGTAATCATGACGATTCGCACTTGGTCTTCATGTTGATATCGTTGTTGTAACTAATTTGTCGTGTTCTAAAGGATTTGAAGTTTGGAATTCCCATGGATACATTTTCATTTTACTTTATAGTAAAAAAAGGAACACAATTTATGCTGCAACTGGACATGTCTGTATATTGATGGCATGTAATTGTAGATAATAGTGGGAATTATTGCTTATTTAATAATTACAGAAATATGGAAAATCCTAGTCAAGGTGTATTATTATTATTACAGGAAAATCGTAAGTGTGGCCCACTTTAAATGAATGATACATTATAATGTGTTTTCAATTCAGCCTTATCAAGGAGTAAATAATTTAAAAAGGTGAGTTTGAATATTAGAAAATTGATAACTATGGGGCAGGTTCATAGTACCGAATACTCCTGCCGTTGTCATTACAAGGAGCATTATAAATATGTTTTGAATTAACCGAGGATTTAGAGAATATATTCTTATACAGAAGCAAACTAATTTCTGATAAATTGCGGTTACGAGGATATCAGGACTCGCATTTAATGTAAACGTTCCGCACATTTTACGGTCGGTATAATGACCTTATTTGCAATTACAAACAGTACTTTGTTTCACTATATGAAAGGTTCAGTTATCTGTTCAATTGTGGTGGTTGAGCCGGCTCTGAAGATTTATTCCTCACTTATTTCATCTGAATTTGACAATGAGCTCACAGCGTGTGTGGCAGATCAACAAGTGAAGCTTACTCATCCGTGGCACTTGATCCAACCTATGAATTTCCAGATGTTCAATAGATTTGATTATTGTCCCCGATTTCAGAGAGAGAGAGAGAGAGAGAGAGAGTTGATTTAACAATTTTCCCCAAAATGCCATTGACGATTGCTCATCTAATACTGCTTTCAGATCAAGTTCAAGTAGTCCCAGACCTCAGCCATCGACTTGAGTAAATATTGAAGTTCAACTATCTTTTTTATTTTGACTATACTTGTTTATGATTTTACATCAAACATTAGGAGTCTAACTCATGATACACCTCCATCCTCCCTAAAAAAAACAAATCTGTGTACGAAGTAATTTTGGATATTTGAAGTCATCGTCAAATGCACAGTAATTTGTAGATTTATTTATAATTGTGCACTGAACATACAGGAATATGAATAGGGAACTTCACAAAATATTTATTTTGACAATTTGACATTCATACACGTTTTCCACAATTATTCGATGTGATTTTCGTAGCGGTAAGGAAAATCGATGAAAGACTTAATATCAAGCCATCAAAAGATCTCAGTTTATTGAGAATATAAACTTAGATTTATTGCGAGCACAGCTCTTCAGAAATACGAACATCCTGAATTATTTGTACTTGGATACAATGCCATCATCATTGCGGCTGATCATAACCCTCTCCTCAGAATATTTGGAGATCGATAACTTGAAGACATTTCCAATCCTTTTAAGTAGGAGAAAAAAAGCTCCGCTACCGGTTTTGTATTGTCCGCTTCCATCATGTAGCAGATGGTCAATCGCGCCATCTGAGTGGTAATACAATACCACTAACCCTAGTGAGCCACTCAATATCATGTATCACCAAACCTTGACACACATGTACACCTTTCACATGAATTTGTTCTTCATAAAAGCGTATGTTCATCAGCAGCTTCATCTCTGACATTATTATTTCCAAAAAACCTGTAACTTGGGAGACAGTCTACGCCGCAACAACCAGAATATAAATGAACTTATCGGCATCGTTGAATTTGGTTTTCCAGGACCCCTTGTGTCATTGAGGAGTTATTTCAACATTCCTGATGACCTTAACACGCGTACGATTGATGACGTTTTGCTATATAATGATCATGTTGTGATCACTCTTTTTTACGACAGAAAATTATTGATGTCCTACATAATGATATGTTCACATATCAAGGTGTCACGTGGATGATAGCTAGAGCGTCATTTGGCTAGGCATCCTCATGGCGATCACGGAAACTGCAAATGCTGATTTTAATGTTATCAAAACGCTACTTCTAACCCATGTTCACCATCAGCATCTTTGTCTACCAATTTCAATATGTGTGGATTTCTTCCACTACAATGACACGTACATTTTTGTTACTGTAGACTGTTACTATTCAAACTGGCCAATTGTAGAAAGGAATTCATCATCTGCTTTGCGCCGCACATTTTGTCACCTTTGGTATACCAGAAAAATTTGCCTCGGATGATGGACCCGAGTTTACAAATGTTTCTGAAAGATTGGGGTGTGCATCATCGACTATCCTCGATAGCTTTCCAACACAGTAACTGCTGTGCAGAAGTTATCGATTAAACCGTTAAATGACTTATAACTGACAACACTGGCATAATGACGATCTTGATACAGACACCTTCCAAAACCCCATGCTTCAATATAAAAACACACCAGATAGAGACACAAAGTTGTCTCCTAACAGGTGTGTCTTTGGTCATCCAATCTATGATATCATACCAATTTTACCAGGAAAATTAAGCCGCATGAAACCTTGCTTCACGTGAATTAGCTTTACGTAATCGTCATATAAGGGAGGTAGAATGGTGGAGTGAACACATTAGACCAATGTCGGCACTAGCTGTAGGAGACCACGACCGTATGCAGAGCCAAATTTGCCTACACCAATTAAAATGGGACAAGACCGACGCTGGGGTTGAGGTTCGACAATTCCACCAGTGCGTTGTGAATTTGTTGGCTCTTGAAGGGTACCGATCCACAACAGGATTTCTTAGGGAATACCTACTAGAACTCATCTATTCATCTTATCCCAGTGGATCATGCATCAAGAAAGGGCGCAACAAGCCTCTCCTTCACTATCCTGTCCTGTGCTGTCACCATCAGACAATAAAATACCGCCAATGTCTGCTACTCTGCTACCAAAGACTGGTCGATCCAAATTTTACCTCCTTTCAGGCCTCCTAGACCCACATATTCAATACACTTGAATGATCAACAAATAGGGAATACACCAGTTCAAGTCCTGCAGCACAAAAATCTTCCTGACATCCATATCATATCATGTGTGCTCTTCTAGTTGTTCTATTTCGTTCAACCTTTGATGGGATTATTTTAACCGAGTCTGATATCACATGACTTCAACAGAAAGTTGGACAATGTCGTATTCAGTTTCGTAATATTTTCGTAACATTCGATATATTGTTTCATTTCGTCTCCGAGAATTGAATGGCGTTTTATACGTATACCTTGCTAAACAAATTTCCAGTGTCGGACAGAGTTTGGTGGTCAAGGAGAGAACTAAGTTACAATGTACCCGGGAAGAGAACTTCGCCTTCCGAAACTGTCAAACATTCTCATAAAATCAGCTTAGCTTTTAGCAGAATATAACCCGTGTCAACTGGTTTCCATTGTTCGTAAGAGTGTCCGTTATACATGGCATGTTGCAGAGAAACACAGTTATGTTTTCCATTTTCCATTCATTTTAACATTACACTTTAATAGATGTTCTAGAAACTCATATTTTTTGCTCATTCCTGACCTTTTCACCGAACCCAAGAGTTTTCCATAGAACATTTGCGACAGTTGCCCATACTAACATGTGACAAGGACTCATTCCGGACACCTGATCCCATCCTATTTAGGATTTGCAATTGTTCTTCATGTAACACGTTAAGACCGTAATTTTATCTAATTTATAGCACATACTACCTTGTTACTGTATACCGTTATTCCAACTGACGAATGATCTGGACCTGTTTTTCTTCACGCCGCACATTTGTTACCTTTGGTATACTAGAAGAACTTGCTTCCGACGGTGGGTCCGAGTTTGAATCTGCCTTAACTCGATAGTTTCTGAAATACTGGGTGTGCATCTTCCGTAGCTTTACCACACAGTACCTACCGCGCAGAAGTTGCCGTTAAAACTGTTTAATGTCTTAAAACTGACAACACTGGTCATTAAGGCGACCTTGATAAATTGATACAGACACCTTCCAACGTACGTGCTATGCTTCAATACAGGAACAAACCAAATAGAGACACAAAATTGTTCCCTGTCATGGGTGTGTTTGGCCATCAAATTTGCGATTTCATACCAATTTTAACAGGAAAATACAAGCCTCGTGATACCGTACCTGGCGTGACGCCCTTGCTTCTCGAGAGTTAGCTTTACATAATCGTCATATAAGAGAAGCAGAACGGTGGAGTGAACACACCAAACCAATGTCGGCACTAGCTGTAGGAGACCACGTCCGTATTCATAACAAAATCGGCCTACATCCCTCACAATGGGATAAAACCGACGTAATGAATGTTGATGTCTCTGGATGGGTTACGATCCGTAACAGGAAATTCTTAGGGAATGTAGGCCTATAGATCTACCCGTTTATTCACCTCGTCCGCTTAATACTCTTGACCTTTATCTTCACAAACCTAGTGCAATGAGCATGGATCGAAAAACAGTGCATTCATTCACTCTATCACCAATAAAATACTGATGACGCCATCTCCGAAGATTCAAACTCAACAGAATCAAACTCTGAAGCTGTCCTTAGACGTAGCCCGTTAGCATCAGTTAGCCAGGATCCCAGGCTACCGTTAGAGGATGAAAACCGCCAAAGTGTGCGAAGACCGTTGGATTTAGAAAACCAATCGACCCAAGTTTCACCTCCAGTCAGTCCTTATGGACGCACAGAATTAAAATTAATAAATTTTCGACGATTTCATTGGTTAACAATAAAAAAACATTCGAGTCATACATCAATGACGTGAACGGTAATTAAGCCACGCCCCCGGACAGCTCTACTTTTTGTTTACATGTCGGCTATTAGCAATACACAAATGTGTTTTGCGTCATGCAAGATAAAAACAGGTCATCGCATAGAAAGAGGTCATACGTTACAGTCGCCAATGCATCACACAACAGAAAAATCTATTAGTAACACCCTGTCTTTCATTTCAACTGGTAATTTTGAATCAGCCCCAAGTTCAAGTGCATTAACATAGGTTTTAAATTCAAGTACAGTCAGGCGTATTCCTTACTGTATCCCTACTGAAATTAGACCTAATTGTCCTGCAGCAATGGATATAATAACATTCCAGTATCATTGAATACCATTAATACTCTCTCCATGGGATTTATTTCAAGTTCTTCTTTCAATAACTGTAATTTTAACTAAAGCAGCCACACATCAACTTCTCTTCCTAGATTCGTTTAAGTTTAAGTTGTTTGTTTATATTATTTGGGAAAATCAATAAATAAACACTGAATGTTTAAAAAAATACCGACTTGTTATTTGAATTTAATTATAAGCATTGATTCTATATGTTTTCCGTGTCACTAGAAAATAACCTGAATGAAGACTTTGCACACTTTTGCGTAATTCGTTTCGCGAATTACACAGTGTGCAGTCTTCATCCTGGTCATTTCCTAGTGACACGGAAAAAATATAGAATCAATGCTTAAATGATCAACAAATGGGGCATACACCCAGCGCAGTGCAACCCAGACGTTCAAGTCGTACAACACAAAAATCTTCCTGGCATTCGGATTATGTGGTGTGACTTGTTTCATTAAACTTGTACTGTATTATAGATTGAACAATAAGTAAATATTACATGTCAGAAAGACATCAGTCTTTTCAGTCATGCACCAGGTCTGTATACGAACATAGATCTATTTCACTTTTATTACATCGTTTATTTTTGACACAAGGCTTGGGGGATGGAAGGGTTAAATTATGTTATACACTTACTTATATTTGTTTCTTGGTATTGTAGGTAACTGTGGTCATTGTTGAAGTACAATAAATGAATGGTACTAATTAAATAGACCTGATTCTTATGTAGGATAATTTTCTAATTTCATTAGAAATTAAGGTTTTATATATATCGAGGACACGGCCATTATTATTAAAACTGAGGCAAATCTCGTAAATACTGCTTAACTCATTCGCCCTGACACATTTGGACTTGCCTACATCATTGTTTTATAAAAGAGTTCATTGTTTCTCATCCTAAGACTCAGGGGCCGCTGAGTTAAAGTTGGTGGTATGTGTTGTTAAGTCACATAAAGGTGTAAGAAGAGACAGAATGTTGTAGATAGATACATGTATATTTAATTTGGTTTACATTAAATTTCATTTTATTAGACAACACCCATGAGCACCTATGGTAGACTAAATCACGTAGAAAATTTTGTGAATTGAGGTACATTGTATTTAGATTCAGTTGTACATATACATCATTATAAAATGGGTTAAATAGGCCTATAATTTTATAGTTAAGGCCATAATAAAAAAAATTGTTAGATTCTCATCCATTTTTTTCACAACCAAAATTGGGGCGGTCATGTCAAAAACAAGAAATTTTACTTTTTTATTTTTTTGAAATGGAATTGCTGGACACTGAATATGAATCAAAAGGCTACCATGACCCGGCAAACAGTGTTAACAAAAAGAAACATTGTGTAGCCGCTTTCATAGTTTTATTTGATTCCAAATGTCAAAAAAACATATAATAACACAAAAATCAACAATTTTAACAAAGCAAAATCTCATGATTTATATCTACATAGATGTACATGCTGTTTTATGACTAGAATCACTTGATAGCTGTCAAAATTTTAACCAATGTCATGTCAAAAAACAAGTATTTTTACTTGCGTAGTTTTTTTCTTGCTTGAAGGCTGTCATATACCCCTTCTAAATGAACAAGAGGTGCTGGTATATGGCGTCATGCCATTCCTTTTAATGTATGATGATTTTCATCAATGTAGGAAACTACCATAGACAGACAGCCAAATGTATGAAAAACGTTCCGTCTTTACCAACAGATTGTTATCTAGCCGAAAAATTGGCACTAAGAAATCTTCTACATTTTGCTCTTGTAGCCGATCAATATTATGACGTCATTCTGTTGAGGGCTTAGATCACGATTTATAAATCCCAAAAAGTTATGACATGACAAAAGACACTAAAAGTAAAACATCGGAAAATGACCGAAAAAAACATTTCACAATACATTTTAAAACGTAACAAATTTTAGCAATCTTGGTGTTTTAATATGATAGAATATTTTTTTTGACTCTGTAGATGTTTTTGACTTTGATAATGCTGTATTTCGATCCAAGTTCCACGTTAGAAGTGATAAATGTTATATTTTTTTTAATTTCTAGCTGTCTATGAAATATTTTAATACAGAACTGAAAATGCATTTCCTGATAATGTTTATTGATGCAAACTGATATTTCGATTTATTCTATTTAAATAATCTTTTTGGGGTATTCTGAATTTTGGATGTTTTTTGTTTCGGATTTTCTATAGTTTGTTGATTTTTAGTCGGATTCCGTGGGGGGAGATGGGTAAATCGTGCCGCCGCATTCTGTAGGCTTAATTTTGTCATTCAAACATATTTTTGTGTAAAAGTGATATTACGCTTGCTCGGGTAAATAGAAATGTCCGAACGGCGAATCCCATGTTGTCTTTGCAGTTTTTAATATAAAAATAACCACCAGAAGTCATCTGAAACAGAACATTATCATACGATTGTGAACGGAAGTTTAAGGTAACAAATTACAATAGACGGCCGTCGGACTATTTCCGGTGCCAACGAGACAATATCATTCGTCCAAAAAATAATTTTTATTTTCTAAATGAAAAATACCACAAAAAATATACTGAAAATATTGGCGTGATAAATTCGGGGCGGGCGGGGATGCCTCCGACTTTTTTTTAATTCCATGGCCTGAGATGTTTATTCCTACTCGTAGTTCCCTCACATTTTGAACAGAAAAAATAAATCTTCGTTGATCCTCACATGCATATTCATTGTTCTAGTAATCAGCTAACGTCTTATCCTCTATCGGCGTAACCAAATGTCTGCTTTTTAAAATCAATATCTGTAGTATCTCAATGTACTCGGACAAGACACCCAGAAACATTCGTTTAAAAACCATTCAGCGAAATGCCTTTCAAGTTAAAAAATAAACTAGTCCTTCATGATTCATACTGTAATATTTCGTCCTCTAAGGTAATTTCGGCTTTTAAAACCAATTCGGCCATGTACTTACCCCAGAAACAGTGTTTCAGCGAAATGCTTTCACGTTTCGTCCATTTCGTCCAAGGTCATTTCGGCAACGGGTCATGGACACGTTTCCGTCCAAAGGTCATTTCGGTAGCCATAGGCGTTTCGACAGGAGACGTTTCGGTTACACAATTTTATAGTGGTTGTAATATAAATGTTTGTAGATGTAGTATTCTGTAAGTATTTTTTTCAAGATTAAAAGCTTTTTTAAAAATATCAGAAATCTACTTAGTATACTTGGGCACCGCTCACCATATTTGTGTTGACAGACATAGAATCCAGTATATAACACATGTTATGACAGACTAGCCAACCTTGAACAATTTTTATGGGTGAGACTCTAAATTTTAATAGGAATTATATAATTATATAATTATTATTTAATATTATTTATATAATACGACCAGTTCGTTAATACTTTGTATAGTCGTTTCGGCTATCGTTTGTTTTAATGGCAATGACCGATATTAAACATAAACCAGCGATAAATAAAGCTATATATATATATATATCGCTGCATAAACGAATAATTATGATAAAAAATTTAATAGATCTATAGTGGATCTACTAGCACCAGCGATATATATATTATTAAATAATTAAAATATTAATTTTATACAAAGTATTAACTGGTCGTATGGCCGAAACGTCTTTATAAATTATTGCCGAAACGACCTGTGGACGAAGTGGCAATACGGCCGAAACGTCCTGCTCCCTCTTAATTCCAGCGATTTTTTATTTTCTGTTTTTGTGACATTTAGAAATTTATATATATCTACTTATCCATGCGTTTGCATAATGCATTCGCACTCTCGTGCATTTGATTTTCCTTGGGTCTGTTTAGATCGTGGATTTTAAAGTGTTGTGTCCGCTTTTATCTTACATTTAGTCTTTGCTTTGTATTTCCCGTCGAGACTCGGCGAATTCAAGGTGGACCTAGCCTCTGAGGTCTGTCGAATATTGGAGATAACCGTTGTAAACCACCAAATTCAGGTAATCACATGCAAAAATACGAAACAACTACAACATGACATACGAGTTGGGCAAATATGATATGAACTTAGGCATTGCCTAGGCCAAACTTTCTGCCCCGATGATTTTAAGCGATTTTTTTGGGGGGATGGGGGTAAAATGGGTTATGGTCATCTCGCACCCATCGCAACCTGTACCCATGTGAATTGGCTGACGCGTACCCATGTTTTGGTTTACTCATACCCATCAGCACAGGGGCTCGTATTTTGGTCGGAAGTATATGTCAGTTGAGTGGCCTGCATGCTAGATTGTGTTTATAGCAGATCCGCTGTAAACACAATCTAGAACGCAGGCCAGTTTGTATCAGGTCGATCCGGACCGACAGTAGCCCTAACTTCTGACCAAAATTTACATTCGGCCCTTGTGATATAATAATGATATATTTCTACAGTAACATCTGCACAGTAAAAATTATTCATTATATAATGTAACATATCAAGTAGAATAAGTGTAAAATATTACTTTTATTATTGTATTGTTTGTATTTAAAATTATGTGATCATGTCATTACGTTTTTTTTTTTTTTTTTGGTCACTACATTTAACCAAAACGGACTTAGTGACTTAAGAGTTTTTTTTTTTTTGGGGCAATACAAAAACAAGGGGGGGGGGATAAAATGGGTTATGGTCAACTCCCAAAGGTACAAAGCACAAACATAATTGTATCCCACCAGCACTAATTTGTTAAACAACAAGTGATTGTCTTTAACTGAACATCTAAATGAATCAATAAAGAATAAAATAACACATATACAGTTCATTTCCAAATTTTTATTTAAAAGCCATTAGTTGCTGTCGCTGTCCTCTGGTGTGGGATCTGGCACTGGTATGTCACAAAACCAACGGCAAAAATCAGTCCTGAATGGAGAAATCACAAAAACACTGGAAGACTGTGTACTGCCAGGCCTGCATCTGTAGCATACACTGTAGATGCTTCCATATCATTGGCATTGGCCTTGCGTTAGATCTCTAGGTCATTATTATGAAAAGAAACACACGGCCATATTGATAATGATTAAATTTGCTTCGTAATTACGTTGCTTGTAGTCATTTTTAATATTCTTTTTGAAAAGGGACTTTAAATACGGGCCGGTCGACTTGGGGCCGGTCTAGTGCGGAATTTTGTCCTGCATCTCTGACCAAAACAGCCCTTGTGGTTTTCCGTCACATTAAGTAGTTAAGCTATTCCTGTCATTTGATTTAAAAACAGATCCATGTCATTACTTTCACTCGCCAAATCGGGTGACTTAAGCGAATCGACTCTCAGTTCACCTCAAATACCCCTATTAATTGCTATGGCTGAATAGAGAATATAACAGGACCATCCTTTTTTTTCACTACCTGTAATGTTAATCGCCGAGCATAGCAAGTAGTATTCATAGGCCTATTGCGATCTCAGTAAATATGAAGAAACACAGGATAGAAATGAAAATTTGCTTGTAGTTACGTTGCTTGTGGTAAGTTTGAAAAACTGAAGTCTAGTGCAATTTTGTCCTGACATAAACATGGTTTTCTGATCTATTAGAAACAATTCGTCACTATCAGGCCTATCAGTTCACAAATCCTATTTTCCATATTACGAACATCTTGTTTTTCGACCTGTAAATTATGCCGAGCTTTTAAACAGGAACTCATAAAACGGGATATGTTATTTCAGCTGGTAAAAACATAATCTGCATTTGTCTACTTTCAATTGATTTGCCTACAGGATTTTGCTAGTGGAACATGCCTAATATACTGAACAATAAAAGTCTATTCACAACGAAATCGTGAAGGATTTGCTTCAGCCAGTTCATAGGCTATTTCGTCACCCCTTCACAGTTCATGATTCCAGCTGATTCAGCAATTGGTAAAATATCAAATAAAATGGCTACTTCCAGTTGTCATCAACGAATATTAACAGTCACACTCAAACTTTCTGTGATATATTCCACTGATAAAATATCAGAATTCAAACGAAAATTTGTTGTAAACAACGATCATCTGTTGCTATCCAAATTGCACATGGTAGGCCTATCGGCCATTTGCACACAGCCCATTCGGGCAATTCTCTTCTGACACATTTAACCCGCCACTACTAAATGGTCGAATATTAAAAATAGTGAACTAAATCTGAGAATAAGTATTATATATATAAATAATGTGCCAAAAGATGATGAGTATTATCAAAACAATCATAATCAAGCGTACCAAAGTTGTCATTTGTTATCATTGTATCAATATGTAATTAAGTATAAAAAAACGTTGACTTTAAATGATAAATAAAAAAGTCTTTCAAATTCAGTTCCAAACGTTTATGAACAAACACCATTTCCCATAACTTTACTTTCTTTGTAAAATTATCATTTTATGAAATTATTCTCCTGTGTATCATTTTGGTGATACTAAAATAAAAAAAAAACAATGCATTTTTTTTTGAGTAATTCACTATAAGAATAAAGAAGGAAAATGCTTCCAAATTCATCAAGCAAGAATAAATGTTTGTAACTTTCTAATTAACAACCAGGTGCAAATAAAAATGTCAGTATGTACACATATTTTAAACATAACTGTTAAAAATTAAGAAAATAGACATTTATGGCAGCCATTTTCTAGGCCAAAATTCTGCTCTGATTTTAAGTTACTTTAAGTTACGTTAATCAGGGCAGAAGTGCTTCCATATATCTTACTATATGTACAAATAAATAGAGAGTTGAAGGCTCATGTGAGCTATTGAGTATTGTCATTGCGGGGACAGCCCACTTACCCGAAGGGTCGTTACTCCGAATTATGAAGGCCTGTTACTCCGAAGGCCCATTACTCCGAAGGCCTGTTACTCAGAAAAACCTGCATTATGCCCAATTTTATGGGGTTTGAGATAGCAGTGTGACCTGATGACCATGACCTTTATTCTAAAAATAGCTGTTTCGGACTTTGTTGCCGCTGGGCATTAATGTTTCTTAAACAAATCTTTTTTGTATTGTTTGGCTTTTTTTGTTTGTTTCGTTGTAGCATTCCGTTTTCATTTTACTATCAACAAACATCAGACCTCCTTTATCCTCAGTAAGTCAGTTGAAAAACCTTCCACTTACCCTCATATTTTTCTCACTTACCATGTTTTTACCTCAGTGTCGCATCCTCATTTTTGGCAATAATCTTTACTCCCCATCCCTCGCTCATTTTTAAGTGTAAGAATAAAAGGGTGAAAACGTGTTTGAACGATACTTTATTTGTGCATTGTGCGGTAGCGAGATAGCACGATAACACGATTACGCGATGGTGTAAGTATTAGTGAGATGGTGTGTTAGCATGTTTGCACGAAGGTGTATTTACTAGCGCGATAGTATGGTGTCCCGATGGGTCCATGTGTAAAAGCATGACAGTGTGTTTGTAAAACATGTGCCATTGCAAATTTGTAACATTTAAAAAAGGGTTCTGCAAAGCGGGGCATCCCCTCGCAATGTTGGCAAAAGTTGACTTTGACCTTTGACTCCAATGACTCAAAATCAAAATGATAACTCCTCTCATCATGAAAAACGTGCATGTGAAGTTTGAAAGAGATTTGGCAAGAACTGTAGTCTGTATCATGCCCACAAGGAAAAGTGTCATGGACGCCCTTACATACGCACACACATACATACGCACCCACTCATCCAACCACACACGCACGGCAGCATTACTATATCCCCTCCAATGCTGTTGCAAGGGGATAAAAAGTGTAAGTGAGCGATAGCGTTTTAGCGCGACCTCAACAGTGTTTTACAAATGCCCTGTTAGGCTGTTACAGATGGCCCATGGGGACACTGTATAAAAGCGTGTTCTTGAGAGTGATTTCACAAAGACTTCTTCGCGATGCACCATAACAGCTTAGTCACTAATCAGAAATTGAACATTATGTGCACTTTTGGAGCATCAGGCCTTCGGAGTAACAGGGCTTCAGAGTATCAGACCTTCGGAGTAATGGGCCTTCAGGCTACCGTCTGTAACCATCATTACTTTGGGTCCATCATTCGCCTTGTTCTCGCCAGTGTCCACTACAATGTTTTAATCTTCCTGTCTGAGACCACTAGACCTACTGTAACCAAACATGGCAGGATTGTCTACATGTATGTGATGATCGAATGTTTATCACTCAAGTTTGTTCATTTGATGCTGATTAAAAAACCAATATGGCCACTACACCAAAAAATGGATGATATTTCAAATTTTTTTGTCAGAAAGTGCTTGACAGATTAGATTAGAACCAAATTTGGCAGGAATGTGTATTTGGTAAATGTCTATATCAGTTTCATTTATTTAGTGATAATTCAAAATCCAGTATGGCCGTTATGGTAAAAAATGTATTCTGATTGGTTGAAATTTCAAATTTCTTGTCAGAAATTGTTTGATCGACTGGGATGAAACTTTGAAAGAATGTTTATTCTGTGAATGTCTATCTATCAGTTTTGTTCATTTGATGCAGATTCAATTTTCAATATGGCTGCCACTTCTAAAAATGTTTTCAGATTGGTTGACATTTTTTAAAAGAAAAAACAAAGACAATGGAATTGTTATTTCAAAGGAATGATCCTCTTGCAGCATTTTTGAAATTTTGTTCTTCCAGCAATATATAAAGCCTAAGCTTTAAATTGCTGGTTCTTCAAATGGTGATCCAAATCCATCATTGATCAAATCTTTTTAAAAAGTTTAGTACATGTATCTGGTTGGCTAAACTTTATAAATCTTTTCCTAAACTACTCAGCTAATTAATATACCTGTATATATATGTATCATAGGAATATGATATATAAATATATTAGGTTTGATGAGTACATACAGTTTTATTGCTGTCATGTTTATTGCATATATATATATATATATATATATATATATATATATATATATATATATATATATATATATATAGTACACATATATATATATATATATATATATATATATATATATATATATATATATATATACATACATACAAAACTCTTTCATTCAAGACCCACTCAATGTTTAAGCCAGATGATACAGATATGTTGTATGTTATATGTACCCCACATTATTTATCTTGCCCAGACCTAGATCATATTTGTTTCAACGAGCCTGCCAAGTTTAATAGAAATGTATGGGGCGGTTTCTTTTTTACCCAAAACGGACAAATTGCTACATACAATATACCGGTACATATAAGTATAGCCACATATTGTATGATTTTAGCCATCTAGATCATTCATTCTGACGAATTAGCAAGCCATTCCTCCACACTCATTCTCTATTTGCATAGTCTTGTTATTTTCAGGCATATTGGTTGAAAATTGAAGCCAAAGGCCTCTTCGAGAAAAACATGCACTCTAGAAATTGACCTAAAATAATGCTGACATGTTGCATGTCATGTGCTCACATTAGGTTGTTACTTTCATATCCATTGATTGAAAAATGAGGTGCCAGTAGGGGAGCTTGAATTGAAATACATGTAGGCTACACTGTATACATATTAAAACTAAGCAAGTTGACACTTAATTATGAAATATGGCAGATATGTCGCTTGGTATACATAATGTAGCCAATGTGGTATGTGTGTGTCCCTGTTTAGGGACTAAAAATGAAAAATGCATGTATAAATATACCATAGTCTTAGAACCAGATCTTTAGTTTAAAACCAGGTGAGACTCTTGTTATATTTAAAATCAAGATGTAAAAGTAAATTTAGTAATGAATGGAATTATGCTCAGTGTGATTAAAGCCATGTCATGATTAGCAGGGCTAGCTCTTTGGTTCACCAATGTAGCTGTTGGCATTTTTTTTTCCCCGAATTGATTTCAAAATAGTATTTAATTGTATCCATTATATGAGATACTGCAATAAATTTTTATAAAAAATTCATTTGAAATAAGTCAAATTGGCTACAAAGGAAATTCTGTATGAGCTTGAGAACGATGTATAAATTTCTTCTGTACATGTAGTTATTGTTGAACGTTAATTAATCAATTTGAAAATAAAAATTGAGATATATTTTATAATCATTTTTCATTTTCTGTTTTAGGAATAAAACTGTTTCCAAGGAAAATCAACAGAGAATTTGTCCACATTTATATAATGTAAATATCTGGAATATTTAATCGAAAGAAAAAAAAATCAGCTGGGTATAAAATGATACTGCCAAGTGTGGTGGTGAGATACAGTTTCAGAGTCTTCTTACACCAATACAGAGCAAATCTAAGCACAATAAGGTCAAAGTCATGCTTCACTGATCACAAGTCAAATACTGCCATTGGCCACATTCAAATTACAGTAAGGCCATGGTCCAATTTCCATCATTACAAATCTATTACTTCTACATACCAGTCTTATTATATTCAAGTTTTCAAGTTTTCTACTACAAATGTTCAAAAGGAAAACAAGGAATCATATATGGACAAAAATAAAGATCAGAAAGGGAATGATGGATTGACGAATGAAAAAACCAAACTTAAGTTACAAAATCTGGAGAGAGATCTTAGAAACCAGAGCAATGAGACAGAATTAAAATTGGAAAATCTTGAGGCAGATCTTAAAGATGCCCTGGGTAAAAATGAAAATGGGGAAAATGTCTTCACCGATGTCTATTTTTTCGAATATATAAATCCTATGAGATTGTTCCAAACATTTAACAAATTAAATGTGGGTGCATCAATCATTTGTCTATCAAATTCGGTATTTGTAATGCCAGAAAACTTTAATTATTTTCTCGCATATGCAGCATTAACTTCCACTGTTTTTTGTGCATCATGGTGGTTGCTTAGAAGAGTCTGTGCCGTTATATCAGTTTCAAAAACAACTAATGGTGAAATAGATACTGTAAGAATATCGTATATGAGCGTCTCTGGTAAAAGACAAGAGATGTATTACAAGTTAGAAGATTTTGTTCCTATTTCAGAACTGAAAAGTGCAGAAAGCGATTTCTTTATTGTCATGGAGATCTACGGCAGTAATGATAAGTGGTACTTATTATCAAAATGTGGTGTGAAGGATCCAATAGCTTTAGATGTAATACTAGGATTGAGATTGAAATAAATCAACTTTTATAAAATAGTCAAAATGTTTGTTCTTTCCTTTGTTGTAGCTGTAATGATTATTCATCGGTTCAGATGTTTGGTGAACACATGTAAGAATTTCCAGCACCTACAATGTACAATTACAACATAGATTTGTATATAAACATGCATCTGGAAATACTGTGTCATTTCTGGAAACACTTCTGTCTGTATTGTTTCTTGCAAAAGCCTGGTGGTCTCTTCCCAGGTACATTCTAACCAGGTTCTCTCCTTCATCATTACAAACTGACTGCCACCAACATATAACAGGAAAATTGTTGGGAAACGACATTCAAACAGATAGTATATTCCATGTTGGGAAACATCATTCAGATAGACAGTATATACCACTGTTTAAGTCCACAGAAGCACAGTGTTCAGTTTATGGGTCTAGATTGTGATGGTAATCCAAATTGCATTCAGAAATTTCAAATTTTCAAAGACCATCAGTTACTGTATGCAATCCATGAAGGCTTTAAGAGGTCATGCCCCCCCCCCCGTTCTTGTGATACATTTAAATCACTTACATGTATGTCTTTTTATGATCATATGTCAAGAGAAATTTCTTTTTTTTTTTTTTTATAAAAAAGCAAAAACGGAAGTATACTGTAGCCATATTAATGTAAGTAATTTTGTTTGCTCTGGATCTCACTGCTATAAGATATTTCAGCTGTCATGACAACAGTATGATTATGTTATACCTACAACAAGTTCTCATGCTAGTTATACAAGAGATCCCAGAGGGATCTTGGAGCCCACCATTGAATGTTCTATGTCTGATCTATGACAGACTGTTCTTTTCTCTTATTTTGTGTCTCAATATTGAATTTGAACTTAAATCCATATTTCTGTGAAACACTTTTTTTCACAAGATTATAGCGAAACTGAACTTAAACTGAACATATTGCATTTTCAGGGAGAATGGAATTCAACATGGCTGCCTGCCAGCATTGTTGGATTCTGTTCCTTCTGAAAATGTAATATGCACAACTAGACCCCAAACCTTAAAGGCAACCCTCATGTCAAGTTTTAGTGAGATCCCTACAGTACTTTTTGAGAAATATAAATGGTAACAAAATTCCTATGGTCAAATTCCAAAATGGCAGCCAGTCAGCCATGTTGGATTCTGATCTCTCTGAAAATGTAATATGCCCAACTAGACCTGAAAGGGAAACTTCATGTCAAATTTAAACAATATCCCTCCAGTACTTACTGATTTAAACAAGATTCCTCTAGTAGTTACTGAGAAATTGGGTAACATACTTCATTTGTCAAAATATAAGATGGCCACCTCTCAGCCATGTTGGAATCCAATCTATGAAAATGTCATATGCACAACTAGACCTCACAGGGAACCTTCATGTCAAATTTCAAGGAGATCCCTTCAGTCCTTTTTGAGAAGTAGCAGTAACAAACTTCCTTTGGTCAAAATCCAAGATGGTCCCTTGTTGGCCATATTGGATTCTGATCTCTTTGAAAATGCAATATGCACAACTAGACCTCAAGGGGAACCTTGATGTCAAATTTCAAGGAGATCCCTTTAATACTTTCTGAGAAATAGCAGTAACAAGAATTGTTCAGGAAGGACAACGGGCACAGGGCGATTTGAATAGCCCAACATCTGTTATGAGGGGCTAAAAAACTTTAAGACTTCTATCAATCACTTTTTGCAAGTTTTATAAGATTGTTTCTCTACATGTATCATATTGTTATGGTTTGTACACTTCTGACATACAGGTTACTGTTAATGCTTCTTGAAAGTGTCTGTATATGTAAAACTAGCTGGACTATGATGTGTGCAGTCATTGGCCCTTTTGTGTCATAACGTACATAATTTCTTCATTAAATGAACATGCTACAACATTCTTTTAAATGTATACACATTATTGTGCTGTAGATAATCCAGAATTTCTAAATCCTGAAACATTCTGTAGTGGCTTTGTGGCATACCAGTATACTGTGAACATTGCCCAAGGCCGTCATCAGATCTTTCCTAGATTTAGATATACAGAATAAATAAGTACCTGGGCCCGACACCATAAAATGTTAGAATAACTTATGTCTAAAAGTTTTATTCAAATCAGACTAATCCTAAAATCTGTTTGGCTTGTCAGACCTATTCGAGAATATTCTCAGACTTGACTAAATTCTTAAGTGTTATTCAATATTTTAGTTTGTAAATCACATACATATATTTACATTTGATGTAGGCCTACACGTATAGTGGATCCTCACTATTAGCATTAAGTCCACCTAACTGACTGACTCAAAGTGGTCTGATTAGTGAGGTGGCTCTTAAGTGAGGTTATGTACTTCCTAATTAATTATCAAGAGACTGAAAATTTATGGTTTGAAATGGGAGGTGGTCTTTAGGCGAGGTTGCACTGTATATATTCTGCTGTGTTCTATAGAAATTATCATGAGTGATACATTGATAATCTAAAAGATCAAAATTATCTTTTACACACAAATTTGGTTAAAGTCCATGGTCTCATCTCTGCTACAGTATTCATTTTGGGAATTGATACCTGTAGCATTGCTATTAATATCACAAATATATCTTCTTGACACACAGAAGGGTTAAAGGTTTCTGGTTTTGTAACACATACTGTACAGGCACTTGACATTCAAATTCAAGGAATTCATGATACATTTCCAGGACAAATTTTTTTTGCATAACCAAAAAGAAACTTTAATCTGGAGTATCAACACCAAACTTTTGCTTAAAGATCTTTTTTTAACCATTTTTTCTGTTATTAAGATAAAAATTTTAAAGTTTCGACAATATTTCATAAAATTTTCTTCAAGGATTTTCTGGTATGATTTAAGGATATTTACAGTAGAGTTGCATTACCTAAATTCAGGGTATCCCAGAAATCATGGTAACTTTCTGTACACTATATAATCTCACCCAGAGCACAAAATGGCATAAATATTGGGGTATTTTTATACATATGTTATCAAAAGAAAAATTTTGTTGTGAAGTGACCATGTTGAGAAATCATGTTTTGCTGTGCAAGCCAGGGGATCATGCTAGACAATTAATGCAGTGATATGCGAGAGAAAAATAAATGATATACGATAAATATATAGAATACAAAAATATATAGTTATGTGTAATGACTGTCAAAACAACTCTTTGAAAATATATGATTGTGATTAAATTTCATGAACAGCAAGTGTTGAAATATATGTCTGCTATATCCACTACCACGAAAACTGGTGACACGAAATACATTTACCTCTCAGCAACACAGTATGCAAATGAGAATCTGCTTATCATGTGGTCGGGAACATCAAACTTTTTGCGTGAAATAAACAAGGCAAGTCTACTTAAATTATTTACATGCAATTTGCTTTCATTTGTATCTGAAATCTTCAGTAATTCTGAATTTCAGTCTTAATACCACAATACTGAAAGTTTAAGAAATTTTAATGTATTTTTCTCTTAAATCATCACTTTGAAGGACTGTCCATTGATTCAAAGACTTTTCAAAATCTTTTAGCCATTTCAGGGATTTTCCATTAATCATAGGGGCCAAAATAAGGCAAAAAATGCATTTCTCAATTAAAGTTAAATGACAATGAATTTATAAAAACAATTTAAATGTGTATTCCAATTCAAAAGGCCCAGTTCCCATTCCCAAAACAGTATGGAAAATCCCTGCATGTATTCTAACGCTGTAGCTCAGCAGACTTCAAATTTTGAAAAAAGACCTGATTTATATTTAAAATGTTTCAATACATTAAATTGTCTAAAGCCCCATTCACATGACGAAAGTTTTCTTGTACAAGTCTTGTCAGTCAAAGTTTTTTCACGCAAACTTTGATCATGTGATCAACAGTCAAAGAAAACTTTTATCAAAGTCCATCAAAGAATTTTGAAGGACTTTGATGGAATTCAACCAATCAAAGCAGATATATTCGATATAACATAATCAATGTTTACATGTTACAACTACAATTACATGGTTCTCGCATTTTCTTGTACATGTCGCTAAAAAAACTTGGATAGTGTGACCAGGTGACTTCATCAAAGAAAACTTGACCCAGTTTTCTTTGACAGACTTTAATTTGACAAAGAAAACTTTGATCATGTGAATGGGGCTTAAAACCAAGAAATAATATTTTAAAGAGCACCCTGGGTGAAAAATGAAAATTTCTCTATTTGTAGAACTCATCATTTTACGAACAACATAGTAAACCCGATCAAAATTGGTAGGCACGTTCTTGAGATATTGACTGCTAAAGTCATTCCACTTCCGGCAAACTTGTGAGTTACACTGTGACTTCACGCAATAGCCTTAGGATAACTACTGTCATGGTAACTCGAATAATTCAAGCCTGCTCAATTTCCGATTCTCTCCATACTGTTTGTCAATTCATCAAACAGATTGATGAGTGATGAATTTTTTTTTCTTAAAATTTTATTTCTTGCCATCTTCCAGTATGATTTGCGAACAGCATACATTGATGTAGCTGGGTGCATGAAAAATACAAATCTGCCTAAAATCAAAAGCTACATATAACACTGATAAGTTGAATCTAAAATATCTAGACTTTTATTATACTGGTAAAATGTCTTCATTATACATATATTCTATGTAATTTGACATTACTGTCTTGTTTTGAATACAATTATATGAATGAGAAAAATCAAGAAAACCTGAATTATGGCTATAAAATATGAGAAGGATTGTTGCATATATGAATTTTCTTTCAACAAGAAATCTTTGAAAAATATCTGAATAAAAGAGTTTTCATATTTTGATATATTCTTTCATCTCTTTTTAACAGACATTATAGCTGTTGATATAATTAGTTGCTATGACAACATCTGTATCACTTGTCTTGCTCTGTCTTCTTTTCCTTGTCTTTTATCACCTGAAAAAACACAAAGCATTGTAAAAAAAATATCTATATATTTTTATAATATATATATATATATATAATTATATATAATATATATATATATATATATATATATATATATATATATATATATATATATATTACATTCAAAGCAATGTAGAATTCAAGAAGGTTATCTTGAAACAGGAGTCCCAGGATCTGAATTGCTTACCTGATCACTGTTAACATATGTGCAGATAAGAGGACCAAGAAAAATATTTAATCTAAATTAAACACACATGAAATTAAACAATCTAACATACCGGCATTTGGTTTTGTGCGGGCACTGGACTTAAAAAGGAGTATGCCAAAGAAGCCCCCCCACCCCAAGCTATTTTGTCCATCCTGGATCCACACCTGGGCACACTGTTTATAAGAAAAAAATAGCAACATTGCTTGAGAGGACCTGGCAGATGTGGAGTGATCCTTCAGGTCAGCAGAGCTAAAAAACTTTTGTAAATCCAGTTGTACTAGAAAGATTTCAATGAAACTATACAGAATTGTTAAGAAGACTGTGGAAACAAAAAGTTGTTATTTTTCAGTTCAATCCATTTGCATATAAACTTCATGGGTAAGCTGACATACAGGCAGTGAAACCTGACAATTCCAACAGAGTGAAACCTGATAGTGACAAATCTGACACACTGTCACATACGACATGTTTTATGTCTCCCAATTATAATCTTTGTATTTTTTATACTGACAAATCTGACAGTCATATATGACATGTTTCATGTCTCCCAATTATAATCTTTGTATTTTTATACTGACACTGTCACATAAGACATGTTTCATGTCTCCCAATTATAATCTTTGTATTTTTATACTGACACTGTCACATAAGACATGCTTTATGTCTCCCAATTATAATCTTTGTATTTTTATACTGACACTGTCACATAAGACATGTTTCATGTCTCCCAATTATAATCTTTGTATTTTTATACTGACACTGTCACATAAGACATGTTTCATGTCTCCCAATTATAATCTTTGTATTTTTATACTGACACTGTCACATAAGACATGCTTTATGTCTCCCAATTATAATCTTTGTATTTTTTTATACTGACACTGTCACATAAGACATGTTTCATGTCTCCCAATTATAAATCTTTGTATTTTTATACTGGACACTGTCACATAAGACATGTTTCATGTCTCCCAATTATAATCTTTGTATTTTTATACTGACACTGTCACATAAGACATGTTTCATGTCTCCCAATTATAATCTTTGTATTTTTATACTGACACAGTCATATATGACATGTTTCATGTCTCCCAATTATAATCTTTGTATTTTTTATACTGACAAATCTGACACAGTCATATATGACATGTTTTATGTAATTATAATCTTTGTATGCACTGCACATGTTAAAAGATATTTGTGAAAATAATACACATGTATTGTGTCCATAATTTTTTATCAGTATGATCTTTTGTGAAGTAAAATTTACAATCACTTTGAAATCTGGTACCCTGTGAAATCTAACCATTATACTTATTCCCAATGAAAGTAGGATTTGTCAGGTTTCACTTTACTACTATTTCATCCATTTTGATGAAGGATTTTTTAACTTGTAGCAGTCTGAAGTATGGTAGTCACACATTGTATAATTTTAGTCTGTACAGTATAAATGTGTAATATTCAATGTATATTGTAGAAATGTACTATGATAGTAGCAACTATCTAAAAAGGACTAACCACCCCCCATCTACTGAATCATTCTTTTTAGTTTCTTCATTGAATTCCTTTCAGCAGAATACAAGTTTTAATTCATAAAATATTTTTTTCATGATGGCTGTCATGATAGCCATCTTGAATTTCAAACTGTTCCCCTAAATAACAAACAATAATCAGATGCTGAATGTTCCTGTGGAAATTCAATTGAATTTTAATTTGAAAAGTGTTTTACACCACACTCAACAATTTTCAGTTTTATGGTGGTGGCCTGTTTTTAATGGTGGAGAGGAGAGAACCAGGTTACGTTGTATCTGGGAAGAGACCACCTGCCTTCAATCTGCAACTAAACTGGCAAACTTTCTCACAAAAATCAGCTTACCGGTAATAGGTTCCAGATGGCCTCAAATCTGCACTGACCAGAGTGAGAGACTTCATGGTTCAAAGCGCCATGTTCTAACCACTTGTTCATTGAGCACCTGCTGAATTTTTGATAAATTCCTTTAATTGTGTTTCAATTTAACATCAATTTTGGCACAGATCCTAGTTTACAAAGTTAAGGACTCTCACATACCTAATTTGTCTTCTAGGTTAGTTGGGAAAATGGAAAAACTTCAAAAACCACATAAAACATTATACAAACCATCTTCAGTGCTAGTGTCGTCGGAATCTTCTCCTTCCATTAGTTCCTCTGCTTCTGCCAAAGTTGTTTCCCTTGATTTTCCACTTAAGCCTTCTAAGTACTCTAGCAATGTTGGGAAAATGTCATCTGAAATCTAGGATAATAGTTTTGAATACTATAATTGAATGCAGTAATGGTCATTATATGGATACAAGAAAATACATTGTATATTTATCTACATAAAATAAGAAGACAAATATCCATGTTCAAAATTATGAGACAGAGTACAAAATTTACAACATTATTCAATTCACCTGTCTGTCCAGTCAGTATTCTCTGTCTCACCTGTCTATTCAATCAGTATACTCTATGGGCCCCCTGTCTGTTTGATCAGTATACTCTATGGTTCACCTGTCTGTTCAGTCAGTATAATCTATGGTTCACCTGTTTATTCAGTCAGAATACTCTATGGTTCACCTGTTTGTTCAGTCAGTATACTCTATGGTTCACCTGTTTGTTCAGTCAGAATACTCTATGGCTCACCTGTCTGTTCATCCATTATACTCTACGGCTCACCTGTCTGTTTGGTCATTATACTCTGGCTCACCTGTCTGTTTGGTCATTATACTCTATGGCTCACCTGTCTGTTTGGTCATTATACTCTACAGCTCACCTGTCTGTTTGGTCATTATACTCTATGGCTCACCTGTCTGTTTGGTCATTATACTCTACGGCTCACCTGTCTGTTTGGTCAGTATACATGTATCCTACGGGTCACCTATCTATGTGGTCAGTATACTATATGACTCACCTGTCTGTTCATCCATTATACTCCATGGCTCACCTGTCTGTTTGGTCATTATACTCTATGGGTCACCTGTCTGTTTAATCAGTATACATGTATCCTATGGGTCACCTATCTATGTGGTCAGTATACTATATGGCTCACCTGTCTGTTTGGTCATTATACTCTATGACTCACCTGTCTGTTTGGTCATTATACATGTATCCTATGGGTCACCTATCCATTCAACTCAGGTTAAAGTTAGTGAACAGTTTGATTATTTTTTACTTATAAACATGTAGCCCTCTTGATGAGTTTTTGGAAGGATCCCATTGAGTCTAACAATTATCATCATTGAGTTCTTATGTTCTTTTTTTCTGGATGATCCTTGAAATTAATTATTGTCCTCCAGTCCTGTGTCCTTGCCAATTTTAGCTTCAAACAAAAATTAATCAATCTTTAAAGGGAGATAATTCTAAACACTGCAATTGGACATGTTGGGTATATTAAAGTATCATAGTGTTAATTTTTAACCTACATGTACCAGGTCCTTTTCAAATCATGTCAAATTAATATTTAGAAACATGTATTCATCATATGCAGTTGCAGTCACCAAAAGTTTAAAATTTACCTTGTTTTTGTCATATATATTTTTCAGTAGCCAAACTTGTCGAACCTTCTGGAATTTCCAATTCTTTCTGTCACATGACCATTGTTTTAAGTATTCAAGTGCTGTTGATTTTGCAACACCTGCAATGTTAGAATCTGGACTTCTTTCCTCATCATTTTCCTTTTTCAATTTGCTTTCTTTCTTTTTCTCTTTCTTTTTACGTTTTTTAGATCCATCACTACCTTCAACTGTGGTTTCAAGTGTTGCATCCTTTTCACCAACACATTTTTCTTTTTTACCTTTACTTTTTGTATTCACTTTATTTGTTTCTAGATTTTTTATTTTTTTATGCTTTTTCTCTGATTTTTCGAGTGTTTTATTTGACAATGGTTTATCAGTATTTTCAATTTTTGAAAAAATTTTCTTCTTCTTTTTCTTCCACTGGACATCACCATGCTCTAACTCCAGGGCATCATCCGAAAGTTTGGCTTTTTTCTTTTTACTTGAAACACTATCATTGGAATCTTGTCCAAGTATTTCAGGAGTAGATTCAATATATTTTCGTTTTTCCTTTTTTACAGTTTTACTATTTCTAGTATCACATTCTTCCTTTGTTTCTGTGTATGTAGCTTTCTTTCTCTTTTTCTTGGTTTTTGTTGTATCTTTTACTTTAATGCCACAATCAACTGGTGAACTTTCTGTTTCTGATTGATGTTTTTTCTTCTTCCTGTTCATATTTAGATACAGATTTTATATTCTGACATTTTCATGTGATTAAATTCAATACTCTATAGCAACAGATCACCTGAGCAAAGCTTCTTCTCCAGAACCTCTAGGCAGATTCCAACCAAATAAGGTCACTAGCATCAATACCTGAAGGGGCATGAAAATTGCACAATTTGTGGTCCCCACCCCCAGGGACCTGGGGGACAGGTTAAAAACCATAAAAAATAAGGTAATTATAACCCTTTCACCCCTATTTCTAAATGGTATGTTCTTTTCTATTGTCTTGGAAAAGTCTATTATGGTCTGTAGTGTTGAAAGGGTTAAAAAATCTTCACTACTGGGGTACCTTACTGAAACAAACACTATATATGGTTGTAATGTCCTAGAGTTGCTCTACCAAAATTGCAAAATTCATGGCCCCTGTATCAAACCTTCAGCCTCCAGGGGTGAGGTAATTTTTGGGTGTGGCCAAAATCCCCATACAAAGCAATAAAGTGCAAATTTGCTAGAATAACCTCAATTTTTTGTAAAGGCATATGCATTAATAAATTGTAGAGAATGAAACAAGGATTGAGTTTGCAAAGTTTCAAGTTCATTGGGTCAAAGGTCAAGGTCACAGACACCTAAGTAAATGGAAAATGTAAGTTTTTTTAATTTTTTTTATTACTTCTCCAGAACCATTGGGCCAATTTGAACCGAATTTCACAAGAGGTATAACCATGTAAAACTGCATAAACTTTACAGATGAAAAGGGGTGTGGACCAAATATGGCTGACATGACTAAATATAGAATGGATGAGTCAGCAGAAATTTTTTATTTTATACATGTAACTCCAAAGTTATTAAAGCTAGGAAAAAAAAAACATTACCTTAAAATGAGAGGCTTGCAAAAATCTACAAATATCTTATTTTAGCGGTAATTGTCAGGTCAACCCTTATATGAGTTATTTTTCCTTTTTGTGAATTTTTCATGTTTTTGGATGTATTTTGACATTATTTTGAAAAGTATAATTGATAGAGTAAAAGTGAAACAAAGCAAAAATGTTCAGCACACAAAGATCTACGAATAAGTTAAGGTCAAAATTCCCGGGTTGAGTTATTTCCCCTTTTTAGTGGATTTCTCATGTTTTGGACAATATTGTCCTATTATCTTGAAAAGTATAACAGATAGAGAGAAAGTGAAAAAAGCAAAAGTGTTCAACACAAAAAAGACCTACAAAAATGACAACATGGCCAAAATTGTCAGGTCATACCTTATGGGAGTTATTTCCCCTTTTAAGTAGATTTTTCATGTTTTTGTCAGTTTTTTTTACATGATCTTAATATGTATGATAAAACTGAGAAAAAGTAAATGAAACAAAAATTTTCATTTTTTGTTGACCCTGCTGTTCATCAATAATAAAACCACAACCAGATGTCTCAGACGTCATCACAATGCATCGATATTCAACATTCTTAAAGGAGAACAGCAATTTCAAGAAGCATGTGACATGGTTTAGATCACCTGAAAACCCAGACCTGTCATCTGTTGCTTTGTATGAATACTCAGGAATTTTCCAAAAGCCTACTCCTAGCAGGAAAACATATATTCGGACAAGCCCAAAGACAATGAACAAACTAAAAGAGGCAGTTTGTACCGAATCGGCTAAAAATGTTTATCTGAACATGAATAGGGAAGATTCATTTACAGCACCCAGAGACACCAAACAGATTAGAAATGCCAAATATAGGGAAAATGAAAGTTCAGCAAAGACATCAGGCCATACCAGAAATATAGCAGATGAAATTCTTGAAGTGATTGCCATGATAAATAATCATCCATTTGTTCAACAAATAATCCACAAAAAGAGCCAAGTTCCAGCAATTATATGCTATACGGATCAACAAATGACAGACTTAAAACATTTCCTATCAATGAAAACAAGTCACCCAATAGGGGTTGACAGATCTTTTAATCTTGGTCGTTTTTTCGTTACATCAATGGTGTACAAAAACCAGCATGTCACCAAAAAAGAAACTAAAGACAATCCTATATTTGCGGGTCCATTTCCACATTTCCACAAAGATGCCTCATACCACGCCTAGAGATCATTTATCGCACATTTTAGCTGAGCTCGCAGTTGACATCAGCAAGGTTGAACTTCGACTACACGAAAGCATAGAATTCGGCAGCGACAATGAAAAGGCCATGAGGCATGACAAAGGCAACATAGGATTCCTTCCCAAATGCACAACGAAACTTAAGTACGAAACACATCAAAGACAATGTAAAGGATTATCTACAAAACAAAGTTGGTGTACCAGACAAGGACAGGACAAAAATCATGAGTTCCATTTTTGGAGATGGCGGTGTTGTAAATGCAGAGGATAGTTTTGAATTTGTGGCAGGAACTAACCAAGTTTAAGACATAGCCAAAGACTATTCCGAATTCATCAGGTATTGTGAAGAAAAACTTATGCTCAGAATTGAAGACTATGTTACAAAACCCAACAAAAGATGCGAGATCCAAAACCCATGGACAAACAACAATGCAGAATCCATAGACAGGATTTTTAAAGTTGCAATTGACTGGAAACCAAAAAACCACACAAGAGTTGGTAAAAAAAATATATGAAATTGTGTGTGAATCTGCAGTCAGCATTACACTTCAGTGGAGATTACCAATGAACCGCAGGCTATAGACAGTACGCAGTGTCTGACCATATCTGGAAAACAAAAAGCAACAAGAAGAAGAAGTTATTACAAATTTCCTCCAAAACTCAAGAAAAAGGCAGCAAGAGGATATGGTTACTTCCACCAATGGACAATACTCCATTGTAAACAAGGAACAGAAAATTGCCAGTAAACCAGGACAAGTAAGAAGGGCAAGAAGTGAAAGGGCCATAATCAAATAGTCCTATTAGACTGAGATCTCCAATGTACTCTACCAACCAGGAAGGGAAGGAAGTCGCACGCCACATCCCCTTGTCAGGATACCCTATGGGTAGGATCCGGCATCCTTTGAAGTTGGTTGCTTAAAAAGAACTGTAACATTAATTAAACTTGGTTTGATGTGGTGTTGTAAACTGTCTTCTTTTGCAAAAATGCTCATTTAAATTCATTAAATTTGATGTTACGATTATTTGAAATTATAATATTTTATTGAAATCATCATTAAAAGTATTATAGTTATCAATATTGTTATATCTATTAAAATTATTATTATTATTACAGTAAAACCTGCTTTAGCGACCACCTTTGTATAAAGACCACTTGGTCACAAAGACCATTTTTTGCTGTCCCAATAGTACCATTTATGTACAAATCAACCTCTATATAAAGACCACCTCCCTATAAAGACTGGTTTTATTATGTCCCTAAGGAGGTCCTTATATACAAGTTTCACCATATTATCATTATTATTATTGTCATCATTATCATCATCCTCATCATCGTCTTCATTTGCAAAAGTATTGTAGCTATTGAATATGAATTAAATGTATTATCAAACTATAGTTTATTCGTATCATTTTGTGTACAGCATCAATGTGGCAGGACAGACTGTTATTAACTTACTAAGTTATTTATAAAATGTTAAAGACACCATGCTGTATCTGACGAGGACATAGTATTGTAATTATGGTAAATATAAATTTGAATTAAATACATGTATATAGTTAAATAAAAAAAAATAAATAAACAAAATACCATGATCAAAATATTTTTCAATTATTCATATTATTTAGACAGTCTAAATAATATAAATAATTTACATGTACACTTTCAGGGATTTATTTATCTTAGTATTTCAATTAACGATTCCATGTTACAGCCACTTTTAACTTTCAGACAGTCCAAATCCAAGTCTTTTTCCACATTGAAAAATATTTTGTTTATTTATTTTTATATATATTTGTATATCAAATGTGTCAGCTGTTATTAAAATTCTATAATGACACACAGAAGTGTTATAATATAGATTTCTTCAATTTATTTTTTTAAGTATATTTTGAATTTACATTCATTAATGTTTTTAAACATACACATGTTTGTGTCTAAATTGATATGCATGTCACTGAATTTATTCATTTGAAAAATGATACATATTAATTTTTTTCATTATTCTCTCATAATTTTCATTTAACAATATATTTACTTCAAATTTATATTTACCATTATTACCATTCTACTTGTATAGAAAAAATCAATTTCCATAATGGTAATCCAAATGCCAGTCTGGTCTGGTATGTTTCTTTTATTACACTACTTCTGGAAGTACGTTTCTAAGCTATACAATGTGTTCTCATGTGTCAATGCCTTACATATTTAATTATAGATGAAATAAGAGTTTTGGTTTGTCATTTATTATTCAAAAGCATTATGAGTTCCTTCTGAATCTGTCCTCCTATGGTCTGAGTCACATTAGGTCATGAATTTCATAATTAATTTGTAAAGCAACCAATCATCAAAATAAAAATATTTTTACTGATATAATTAAAAAAACAAAAAAGTATATCCTATATTTTTTCTACATACTTTTTTCTTTGTTTGTTCACTTCAGTTTTTGAAAATACTCTTCCTATGGGAATCTTTGTGTTATCCATGGGATGTCAATAAATTAGGTCATGTGTGTAATCATTATTATACTCGCCTTCTCTTGACAAAAGAGTTATATGAAGGGAAATACCTCCCAATATATTATTGTCGTAAGGAATCAGTGATTGTGTATTAACAGCAAACTTTGAAATTCTTTTCACCCTATAAAACACGTTTTTTGTATGATAATACTCGAAAAGTTCTGAAAACACATCTATCGGATGATTTCATCTAGTGTCAGCCTGGGATCCTGGCCCAATCATACTTCGTCGATTAGTGAGCCAGGTTAAATCAGTATGACCAATAAACGTTCCCTTTCTTTCACTTCTGCTCTTAAACTTTGACAGATGGCCACCATTACCTATGTAAAATTCTGGTAGGGTAATTTGAGTGCTAATTTCTAGTACAAAACAAATTAATTTTTATCTGTCATGGGCATGGATAAATTACTCAGTATGGATTGATTACCGCTACCTTAAATTTAAGTGGTAGGTATCAACCATTTTATTTTAATCAGCCAAAACAAGTGGACACAGCTAATGTGACTCGGACTATTACAAAATTTTATTCTAAGGCATCGCGGTCAAAGCTCAATATGTTGATATGGATTTAATATGTTACATTTTTATTAGTAATATTACTGAACTTTTAATCATTTCAGGAGATCATATCAATACATATCGTTTTAAGATACCCTACATTTCGGCACGCCAAACCTCCATTTCGACGTTTTTGTACTATATTTAGACATTTCATGTATATTTCGACATTTACCATGATTAGGGGCCTACTGATTATTTCTTGGCTTGGGTTATGGGTATTATTATCATTGTTTTGCTTTTTTAAAATAAATCTTACAAAAATGATTTACTAAAATGACACAAAATATCGGTCAAACTATATCTTTTGTATTTGATTTTAAAAATGAAGGTTTTTTATGAATACAAAGATTTTATAGACGAAATGTCGACTTATCATTCAAGACTGAAAGTAAACCATGCTTACATGTTGGGCGCAGCCATATTTCAATAGACTGGTTCCTCTACATCTTATGCGTGTATCTACTTTCACTTTAAATAGCACGGTGATTATGTCATTATTCTTATGTATCTCAATATTCATAGATTAGGAAAAGCATAGTGGTTAATAGTATGTTGAACTTCATTTATAGCGGGGACGTATATAACGATAAATAGGGTACCAGGCTAAGAAAATAAGAAAATAGGCCATATAAAATTAACTTTCGCTCTCGAGCTCGATCTAACAAGTTCAAGTTTCGCCGATGAATGGAAACATTCAAGATCTATGTGGAAAATAAATCAATATATGCTTCGAAGTTTTTTATATGCCACCAAATAATTAATTGTGCTTTATATTGCTTGTAGATGAAAAATGAAATACTGTCTTAATTCAGATCTATGTTGAAGTCTTGTCGAATTGTTACTATATTTTCGTCATTTTAAAAAGCAAAAATAAACGAATAAAAGTGTGATTTGGAAATTTCAATCTTGAAGTTGAGTTTATGTTGCTGAAATGCACATACATGTGTAATTTTGCGTCAATATAATGTGTTATTAACCCTATACTGCAAAATGCGCTTTGACTTGTTCCCAATAAACAACTTAAATTAGCATAACATAACTGCGTTGATGTTCCATCAACTCGTAAAAATGACTGAAAGTACTGAATCGAGGTGCCGTATGGTAAAACTTTGATTATGTAATGTCAAGTACTGAGGTAGGTGAAGCACGTTCTAGAATACACAGAGAAATACGTGTATCAATCAATGCTTAAAAATTCTAACTTGATTTCCTTAACTATGGGCTTTTCGAACCCTGCACCGGCGATATCCATGTGTGTGTGTGCGGGTATGCAACTTGTGTATAGCGTGTATTGATCTATCATATTCTTGGATCCGCATATACATGTAGGGGTCAGTTGTAACTGTGATTCGAGCCCGCATGTGCCCTGTCATGGGACACTGAAACCTGTCTCTGAATACACCACAAGAATATAAGCACAATATGAAGTCAGCATATAGATATATCGTATCCCAATTCAGTCTATAAGCTAAACGATATTTACTTATATCACACAAACTTCGCTTACACACATTGAAAACAAATATTTTCGATATTTTTTCTTCGATCATATTATGGCGCTTTAGCACTTTCTGGTGAAATATACACCACGTGTTGCACACCCGTGTCCCCCTAACCTGTTTTATAGCTTATATGGAAACTATAGTTGGTATTGTTACGTGTTCTCAAACATGATTGCCTTAGGACGTATGCTTGAGGATTTTAGAATTAGAATTTGTCTACGAAATTTAGCCTGCATGGGTCTATATTTATTACATATTTATTTCAAATAAAACTATTGCAAGGAAACGAAGCTTCAAAAGTTGCAAAGTATTTTGACATGATTGGGTGAGTAAAAATAACACAGTTGTTCTTGATTTTGCATGAAGTGTAATTTTTCACACCCTGGAAAATAACTATTAAAATAATTAATTGATAAATTAAAAATGTAATATGTAATTTGATCAAATTCAGTATGAAATGTACACACTCGATGGCAATGATGGAACGTGTTTCTTCTTATCTAAACAGGTCTGATCACTCAACACTCAAGAAAAACAAGAGCTAGTTATGCTCCCCTCCCGCATAAACGGAAACTGTGAATTACTGGAAATTTTCTAGGTTCAAGGGGCATAGCTCTGTCAAAAACGTTTGATATTCTCATGATGTATCTGTATGCCAAATTCCATTTCAATATGTGCACCTGTTGCAGAGATATTGAACGAAAACTGAATTCTTGGAAATTTTTTAAGTTCAAGGGGTACAACTCTGTCAAAAATTGTATGATGGTAACCAAAGAAGAACTTTACCTAGATATTTTCATGATGTATCTGTAAACCAAATTTCATTTGAATATGTGCATCCACTGCAGAGATAATGAACGGTAACTGTTGATGTACGGTTGTACGGACCGTCCGACAGCGACAAAGCAATATGCCCCTCTTTCTACGGGGGAATGGGGGCATAAAAAACGTAATTATAATTAAGTAGCTATAGGTTCATCATATGAAACAGATACCGCTTGCAGTGGTCTAGGCCAAACTTTCTGCCCCGATTTTAAGCGATTTGTTTTGTTTAACAAAAAAACAAAAAACAAAACAAAACATTACAAAACAAAACAAAAACAATAAAAAAGAACAAATAGACAAGAAAAACAGACAAAAAAACCGCTTAAAAACGGGGCAGAAAATTCGGCTTAGCAGTGGTCTAGTGGAAGAGCTGCAAGCCACTTTTCTTACCTTGATTAAGCTTATAGTAAAAAATAAATAAATAATTTAATGCCTGATTGCAGACTTACACCGAATGATAAGAGAATTAAAGATTATTGAGGAAGTAATTAAGATATTTTATGACAAAATGAATATAGTTTTATGAAAAAAAAAACAACTAATAAAATTTATGATAAGGAAGGTAGAAACTCGTTGAAAGTTATAGATTCTTACGCACTTTTACTTTTCACAGATATTTTTTTTCAGTCAATTAATTAAAAATCAGTCGTGAAATTATATCGCTGGCTTTAATAACATCAGCGATATATAAAGCCAATATTAGCTTTATATATCGCTGATAACATGTCTTCGCCTTCTGCACTGAACTAATTCAGATACAACTGGACATCATTTTATTGTCATCCAAATAGTAAATTTACGAACAATGATTATGAAAATAGAAGCGGATGCAGGATTTCAGTGAGTTATAGAGTGGGCACAACCCCAGTAGATTTATGTCCTTTAGCAATAGCCGAGCATATTTGGGGTGCCAAAAATTTCGTTAGTTGTTATCTAGCCTAGATAGTTCCCCACATATTTATAGAAAAATAAAGGTTCTATATCTCTGTTTTTTTCTTTTTTTTTTTTAGCCAATTTTAGGGTTACATCGTCCCATCCGAATCCGCCCCTGGAAACAGCCAAAACAAAAGTTAGGAACCTGTGTTTACTTTGTCATAAACGATATTTAAACAAATACCATGTGATTACAACACTATCTGAGGTGTCTGTTCACGGAATAGAACTCTAGATCTACTTGGTAACCAGCCAACGCGGAAGTTGATTATTTTTCATTCAATTTACAACAATATCATTGATACGTCAGATGGGTTCCGTTGAAACCGATGAATGAAATGCCACAGCCCTCAAATTACAGTTATGTTTATAACCCGGAACCATGTGGAGGAATACTGTCGAGCGATGGTAAGTAGACCTGTTTTCCACACTTATCACTAGACTTTAAATTCCCGTCCTAGATTTATTATAATGTAAGTTAAATGTAAAGTTTGTTTTGTGGATAATCTAGACTTTGCTGCACCACGGATTACGCGGCAATGACAGTGATAAACACAGGTGAGTGGAAAGGCTGAGTATGTAAGTGTTCAGACTGTACTGCAATAGGCCTAATTGATCATGACTTGTATAGGTAATACAGGTTTTATACACCTCACCACATTATATCCAGTGATATGTAACCCAAGGGTTAAAATGCTTCAGGCCATTAATGATTTTGTAAATAAACACGTGACATATTTACTTTACATCTGATCAGTTTAGCTACTGCTACCGTAGTTGTTTTTAAGCAGATCGAGATGTTGTTTTTGATGATTTACAAAAATTTTGTACTCTTGAAAGCAAGGGATTTCCATTGATTATGGTGTGACATAAAGGAATTAACACCTGACCAGTTTGCATTCCATAAAACCGCTATAAAACAGGCACTTGTTTAAAACTATCAATGTGGGATCAACATTGTTTACATGCACACAATTTTCAACCCCCATTATCTCATTAACCCCTAAAGACACATTTGGACTTGCCTAAGAAGAGTTCATTGTTTCTCAGGGTTCTCTTGATGAGTTAATGGTTTCTAAACAGGTACCTGTGACCTGAGCTTACTTAACTAAATAGACCTTTTCAGAGACATGATCATTAAGGCTAGTCTTTCATGATAGATGTTCACACATGTTATAGATCTACATCTACAAAAAGTGCATTAATTTAAATGGTCTTTCATGTAATCATTGTAACCTATATGCAGCAGGTGAAATGTACAGTTCAAGTTTGAAAGTGATTCTTATGTTCCTTGGAATGTTTGTCAAATATGAAGTTCCACTAATTTAGTAATTATAGGTTAGGTTAAAAGTTGCAAGACATTTTGAAATTAAAAAAAAAATACTGGTCAACTGGCCCAGTGAATTTTTACTGGTCTGTATATATACACAATTGAAAAGAAATGGAAAATTAGTGGTCATTTGGACCAGTTATCAGATAGATTTCACCGGACTTTTGTAAAATTTACTGGTAAGTGAATTTCAAAAAGTTGATTGACAAATGTGTGTTTCAGTTGTGAGCTATATATGTTTGAACCGAGTTGTTAAATTTTTTATTGTTATATGATCTGCCCGACATCTGTGCAGTTGTCAGTCTGTCCACACTGTCCACCTGTTTGTCCATCCTTCTGTCAAATTAACTTTGTAAATGTCTTCACTCTAATGCTTTCATTCCTTCACTGCTTTTGATAAAACTTGGTCCATACATGTAGATTGAAAACCAGTATAGCTTGGACAAAGTCGACAATGACCAGTGCACCTTTTAACTAAAATAAACTTATCAAAGTACAAATGTATATGACATTTGTATTTAGTGCAGATTATGGTACTTTTGTTAGTTGAAGTTATACAGTAGTTGTCAATTATTGGAGTTGTCGGTAGTTTGAATAATGTTTGAGTTGCATTAGTTGATTAATGTTGTAGTTGTCAGCTGTTATATTAGTATTACTGATTAGTGTTGCAGATATCAGTTGTTGGAGTTGTCAGTTACATTATTGATTAGTGCTGGAGTTGTCAGTTGTTGTACATGTAGTTGTAAGTTGTTACATCATTGATTAGTGTTGGAGTTGGAGTTGTTAGATTTGAAAGTTGTTTTATCATTGATTAGTGTTTGAGCTGTACATGAGTTGTTGCATCCTTGATTTCTGTTGTACATGTAGTTGTCAGATGTTACATCATAGATTTCTGTTGTAGTTGTCAATTGTTACATCATTAATTAGTGTTTTAGTTGTCAGATGTTACATCATTTATTAGTGTTGTAGTTGTCGTCAGATGTTGCATAATTGATTTCTGTTGTAGTTGTCAAATGTTACATAATTGATTTATGTTGTAGTTGTCAGATGTTACATCATTGATTAGTATTGTATTTGCCAGTTGTTACATCATTTATTAGTGTTGTTGTTGTCAGATGTTACATCATTGATTAGTGTTGTAGTTGTCAGATGTTACATCATTGATTTCTTTTGTAGTTGTCAATTGTTACATCATTGATTAGTGGTGTAGTTGTCATCAGATGTTGCATAATTGATTTCTGTTGTAGTTGTCAGATGTTACATAATTGATTAGTGTTGTAGTTGTCAGATGTTACATCATTGATTTCTGTTGTAGTTGTCAGATGTTACATCATTGATTTCTGTTGTAGTTGTCAATTGTTACATCATTGATTAGTGGTGTAGTTGTCAGATGTTACATTGTTGATTAATGTTGTAGTTGTCAGATGTTACATCACTGCTCAATGGTCGTAAGTGCTGAGCATAGGCCAAAATTTGAAGTCCTTCACTGGCATTTGGTGACGTTTCCATATGAGTGAAAGATTCTTGAGTGGGATGTTAAACAATAAACAAAAACAAAAAACAAACCAAGATGTAAGATTCAAATGAGCACATACACTGATACAGTGAGTTGGATGTGAGAGATGTTAAACTCAAATGTGTGTGTGTGGGTGTGGGGGTGTGTGTGGGGGTGTGTGTGGGTGTGTGTGTTTGTTTGCGAACAGAGCAGTTCATTTGATAATGTGCCAAATCTTGAACACGAAGATCCCTGATTCGATCCACCATCTTGCCAGATATAATTTTAGAGGAATTTTTTAAAGTTTAAATCTCCTGTCTGTGCAAATGAATTTTTTAACATTTGGATCAATAATTACTGGCATTGAAATAAACTATATACATGTATATGGACTGCTAGACTTAATCATACTCTCTTTAACTTGACCAAGGGCATTGCAAAGATTATCTCCAAAATCATAACAGATGTAGATGTGACAAATGCTATGAGGGACAAGGGGTATGCCTATCTGGGAACTTTTTAATTTTACTAGCCTTTGAGATGTCATTTTTTGTAGCCTTCAGACACTAGCTAGATAAAGACCTGTTTATTATCCTAAAAGTATAACAGCAAAACATTGATAGCCAAACTAGAACACAGACACTAGCTATATGGGAGGGGAAAGGAGGGGGTAAGTTCAGGGTCTGGAGTCTGGAGTACTTGTACCTGTATGATCACCCAGTATATTTTTTGTCATATTACAAGCCAAGTGAAGCCAGTTTTTAGTTAACTCATTCACCCTTAAAGACACATTTGGACTTGCCTAAGTCATTGATTTAAAGAAGAGTCTGTTGTTTTTTAGGGGTTGATGAGTTAAAAAGAATCCAGATATCAAATTTACTCATAAATGTAACAAATTGATAGTTTGATTAAATTCAATCATCAAAGAGCAATGTTGGGATTTGGAAATATTTTGAATTTAAAACTTGATCTGAGGCAATCTTCTGCTTTTCAAATTCCAAATATCAACCTAATTTTGAAATACCTTCTCTTATTAGCACTATTTCACTGATTTATACGAAACAAAAATGAATTTCAATAGTCTCTTTCTTGTCTTAATGTATTTTTATCAAGGGAGTTCCAAATCCCCTGTGGATTCACCAAAAATATGTATTGATCAATATACATGTACATGTACAGGGGATGGTAACCCTTTATATAATTAATCAACCTCCCCTCTAGATCTGCTTATGAACTTTGCATAAAAACCTCTTTTTGGTACATGTATCTTATGTTTTGATTGGCTACAAAATCATTATGATCTGCCTGATACATCTTCCCCTTACTCTTATTAATAACTACAATCAAACTTGTATATAAAGGCCACTGAAGGGAACAGGTAAAAGTAGACATTATAAACAAGTGGCCTTTATAAAGACATTTACTCATTTTAAAAAAAAAGATAACAAAGGTTATGTTTGAATGACCTTTATAGGCAGATGCCCTTTATACAGAGGTGACCTTTAATACAAGTTTGAATGTAGGACTTTACCTTTGTACATCATGCACATTGGTGCAGAATCAAAATTGGACTGGGTCAAGTAGCATATAACATGGTACCTTGAACTACATTTCATTTTTTACGAAGTCTTTCCTGTTCATCAAGTGCAGACTTTTGACAACAAACAAGATCCAAGAATAGATATCTTTGTACACTTTAATCACAATTATTCTATACTACGTGATACGGAAATGTTGTGGGTGCTGTATGGTACCTATGAATGCCAAATGATTCACATTTTACTTTTTTCAAAAATGTTAACTGTTTATTGTTTGTAAGTCAATACATGTACTTACATGTATACATGCTGCATCTTCTTACCTATGACCCATACATAAATCCTTAAATGTCTGTTTTCGTGGAGCTTCGAAGATTCTCATCTTTTAGCCACATCAATGTGCTATTAAAAGGGATATTGCACAGTATATTTGAACTACATGTAGGCAGGAAGCTAAAAACTTTGAAAATTTCAAAAAATTTGATGAACTTTTTGCTAAAATAAGGCTTTTGGAAAAATCAAGAAATTAGTCAATGATGAAATATTTACAAATAAATGGAATATCATCTGAATTAATCTTTAATGATATGAAAAAAAGCACATAGTTATGACTGACTCCTCATCATATGAATCCTCTGTGAAATACATATAGGCCTACTTTATTCTCATATAGTGAAGGTATGTCTTCATAATGGTATTGTTCATCTCAGTTAAAAGGGAATTAACTGTGTTTTTTAAAAAAAAACCAAAACCTTACTTTTAAATTTTATTACTTACCGGTAGTTTAAGATTGACGTACAATAACAAAAAAGAGATATACACACGGGCATAAAAATTCTTATATTCCTATATACATATATATTTGTGAAAACCCAGTTTGGCAGTTATTTGTTTGAAAATGATTTATTCCACTTTACTATTTGTACATATATCCAGTATATACATGTTACAACATTGGACCTGACATTATTTTCAAAAAATATTTAGGAATATATATATAAGAATTTTTATGCCTTTGGGTCTGTGTACACGTCCATGTCTCCTTTTTTGTTATTGTACATCAGTCATATTCTTATCAGCAAAAAACAAAATCAGTTTTGTTGGAAAACACAGCTGTAATGCCCTTTTAAAGGTACATGTAATGAATAGAATGAAACCAAATACAGTCAAACCTGCTTTTGCAACTACCTGTGTATAAAGACCACCTGGTCACAAAGACTGTTTTTTTTCTGTCCCCAATAGTACCATTTGTGTACAAATCAACCTCTTTATAAACTTACAAAGACCATCTCCCTATAAAGACGGGTTTTCTTGTGTCCATAAGGAGGTCGTTTTATACAAGTTTCACTGTAATCAACATGATGGTACCGTAATACTGGGGTATTAGTACATGTATAACTGATGTCTTTATTTTCCAAGAGAGAGCTTTCATCATGTTTTCAAAACTTCATTTTCAAGTATCGGTTCAATTCTACAGAACCCAGGAGGTGTCATGGTGGTGAAAACAAACTTATTCCATGTGAACCTGGATCTCCTGGGCTCCGTACAATCCATTTAATCTGAGGTTCTTCACATGAGCTAACTTTCTGCTAGATTGGTCTCCAGAATGCCAGCACCAGATAAAAACTCTAAAGGCTTCACATTGTAGCTGTATATACATATAGCTCCTGACATGCTAAGAGGATTTTTCTGTGGAGAATTTTGACTGAAACATTGAAACATGGTTCATCAATTTGATCCTCAGTATAAAAAAGCTCAAGGTAAATCGTGGAAGAACTAACTTTTAACTACATGTACATCCAGAAAAAAGTTAAGCTGTAAGCCAACTATAGGAACAAAAATGACACAAACGCACCAGTATGACTATTGTACATTGAAAAAGCTCTAGTATAAGTTATTAACTGTTGAAATTACACTTACACTTTTATTTATTCCATGACTCAAAACTATATTCTGTAAGTAAAACTCTACATTTATTTTATGTTGCATTTTTCAGTGGTTAATGAATTGGAAGGACCTAGCTAAAATGTACCCTCATTATCAGAGACATATACATGTAACACATTGATAAAACAGTTAAAAACCAAGTTTTTATTTACGATTTTCATAAAGAAAAATACTCAACAGATCTAGAAAAACTTTGAGGTGGAAACAATGAAGAGACTTATTGTTGACTGAGTGACCACAAAGCATACAGTTTATGTATTTATAGCATTGTATCTAATATAAGAGTCAAATAAATTACCCATTGATGTTGGCCACTTACATATATATATGACCACCAGAAGTAGAACTTGTGTGGGGGTGCAAGGCTTGACAATGGCAATCAATTTTTCCATTGATTTTACATTTACTCTTGTTCATTTAATAATATCAGAAGGGAAATTTAGTAAAACTTTTTCCTAAGTAGGCCTAAATGTTTTCCTCTTTATACATTTACTAAGTATGAGTAATATTGTAAATGATCAGAAATTAATACATTCATGTAGGCATAGTACATTATAATTGGTGATATTTTCCTGTGACCAGAAGTATCTATAGTTGTGTTTGGAAAGTTGAATTTGAGGTCACTGTCAGTTGATGTATGTGGGCTTGTCTCATGGGGATGTGTTGAGGACATATATATATATATATATATATATATATATATATATATATATGCATTTTAAATTATGCATGAATTTTTAAAATTTTAAACTTCTAAAAAGAATCGTCGTTTTTTTTTTTTTTTTTTGATTATTAAAATGTTTTATGCCACACTCAACAATTTTTCAGTTATATGACGGAGTCCAGTTTTTAGTAGTGGAGGAGAGAACAGATCAAAATTGTACTAGGGAAGAGACCAACTGCCTTCTGCAAGTAAATTGACAAATTTTCTCACAATATCATCATAGGTTCCAGGCCTTTTTCTATAGTATCCACGGGGCCAAAATTTGGCCCCATTCCCAATGCAAAATGCATGTATTTTTCCCCAAGTTGATGAAATATTCCCAATTTGATGTTGAGCTTATAAAACTGTAATGAAAGAAAAATAATAATGTAAGGGGAATTAGATTTCCGTGTGTGCACAATTTTTTTCCCAATATAACACAAATTCACATTCAAATTCCCAATTGTGTTGCCAATGGCATTTTCCCAAAATTGACAGAGAAAGTCCTGGGTTCCAGCTGACAAGAGGTAGGCCTATAAGAAGCTTCATGGTTAAAGCATAATCACAAGGTCACGGAGACCCTGCCACCCCTTGGTAAATTGACATGTAACACGCAATGTATGATATAAGGTGAGTTTAACATGAATTGTCAGTTTGATGGAAAAACACCTGCTTTGTTTACAACATGGGTGCAGACATTTTGGACACCCAAAGTTGTGCGGAGGGTAAAATGAGCCCAGAGATCTGATTGGTCATTAAATCAAAAAATTAGTTTTGCCATTAATAAGTGAAATTAAGGTGATAAAAAAGATACATGAATATTGGTAGTACTTTGGAAATTATATGGTTGACGGATGAAAAATTAAAGGGAGGGGTCATATGAGAATAGATATTTTCCTTTGGTGCGAAATACTACGAGTTGTAAACAATTGAAAAATTGAAGAGAAAATGCAACGGCAACCTATACTTTTGATTGCATATTTTGTTATCAAAAATATTGATCTTTCAGCACAGGGTACTTATTTGACCCAGATTTAATAAACATGGGAGTGACAGTGACCTGAAGTTTTGTAAATTAGCATTGAGGCCTATGGGAAAATATTTGGTGGTGTCTGTCCTGATAATCCGAAGGATTTTATAATCCATAGGGTTTGATAGTGTGGGGATTTTCCACACTGTTTTGGTAATGCGCCCTGGCCCTTTTGAATTGGAATTTTAACATTTTATTGAAACTAGGAAATTTAGAAGTACATAAAGCTACAATGTATGTGAAATTACAGGAACCTCTTCAAATTCATTCAAGTTAGGAAATTTTGACTGCAAATTGGGGGAAAAAATGCATTGTTTTTGCATTTGGAATGGGGCGTTATTTCAGCCCCGTATGATAAGGTGGAAAATCCCTGTAGTCTGTAGGGTTATGGGGGTTCTATAATTAAGACAGGGACATAGGTCTGCCAGTAGATACCTAAAAAATTTACTTGTTGCTTTATTGGCCCACTGGTAAGTGCAACATATTCCTGTAGGTGTTCTGTAGTCATGTTAACATTAAACCTTTTCACTGGTAAGTGTTACATATTCCTGTAGGTGTTCTGTAGTCATGGTAACATTAAACCTTTTCACTGGTAAGTGTTACATATTCCTGTAGGTGTTCTGTAGTCATGGTAACATTAAACCTTTTCACAACAAGTGTTACATATTCCTGTATGTGTTCTGTAGTCATGGTAACATTAAACCTTTTCACTGGTAAGTGTTACATATTCCTGTAGGTGTTCTGTAGTCATGGTAACATTAAACCTTTTCACAATAAGTGTTACATATTCCTGTATGTGTTCTTTAGTCATGGTAACATTAAACCTCTTCAAGTCTCTAAAGACCATAATAGACTGGTCTTATATGACGAAAAGAGCAGACTATTCAGTACTTGGGAGTGACAGGGTTAAAGGTGTGCTCTCACATGTTGTCACATGTAGTTTCAAAATCTTATTTCTATGTCATCTTATGTTTTGGCTAAGTAGAACATATCATAGGCTATCTACATGTACATTGACTTCAAACAGTATTGTATAACCAATAATCCTGTAATTCAACAGTATTCTGTTTTTTTTTTTTTTTTTTTTTTTTTTTTGTAGAATAATTTGCAAAGCGTCTTGGATGGTATAAATCTTCACCCCATACTTATTAATTGCAGATACCTTTTTGAAAAAAAAAATTGTCATCTTGTAAGTCAATAAAATGATAAATGCTTTTATGAAATTCTGTCAAGGAACACCTATAAACAGTGAACTGCCACTTTTATTAAAGTCAATAAGGAAATAAATTGTATAATGTATGGTACCATGAAAATAGACCACCTCAAAGGTTCTTTGTATTGTAAACAGGATGCAACCCAAATAAATATGTGTAAAATCTGTAATGGAAATTTAATACCCTGTGTTATGCATATTTAATTAAGGAGAGAGATATATATGTATAATTCTCTTTTAAAGTTTCAGCTTGGACTACTGTTTACTTTATTTGATTTTGATGGATCTCTCTAAATGATTTCAGTTATGATTATTTGAATTTTATTAGATGACGTGTGTAAAACCTAGCTGTTTTATTGGAATTTTGAAGTTTAAAGTTATATTCTGAACATTAAAAGTCATAAAAGATCACTTAAGGCGTGAGAAGCGTGGAATCTAATAGGAAATCATGAAGTCAGTTTTATGTCCTGGTGAAAAACTAATATACATGCTGCTCTGCTCATCACAACAATTACATGTTGTACATGTATTTTTGTTGTAAAATTTAATGATGCATATGTGTGTCATTATGTGTTGTGAACATTTTGAATAGATGTTTATCCTGATATTATCAACACACAAAATGAACACAAGAATGTATATTTTTTTAGGGCATCTGAGCTGAAAGCTCATGGTGGGAGTTATATCCCCTTTTAAGTGGATTTTTCATGTTTTCGGATGTTTTTTGACATTATCTTGAAAAGTATAATAGATAGCAAGAAAGTGAAAGAAGCAAAGATGTTCAGCACAAAAAAATCTAGAAAAAAAGTCAATAGGGCTGAAATTATCAGGTTGCCCCTTATGGGAGTTATTTCTCCTTTTAAGTGGATTTTTCATGTTTTTGGATGTTTTCTGACATTATCTTGAAAAGTTTAATAGCTAGAATAAAAGTGAAAGAAGCAAAAATGTTCAGCACGCAAAGGTCTACAAAAAGGTCAATAGGCCCAAAATTGTCAGATCACCCCTTATGGGAGTTATTTTCCCTTTTTTGTGGATTTTTCATGTTTTTGGATGTTTTTTGACATTATCTTGAAAAGTATAATAGCTAAAGTATCCAGCATGTAAAGATCTACAAAAAAGGTCAACATGCCCTTAATTGTTGGATCACCCCCTTATGGGAGTTATTTCCCCTTTTAAGTTGATTTTTCATTTTTGGGGATGTTTTTTGACATTGAAAAGTATAATAGCTGGAGTAAAAGTGAAAGAAGCAAAAATGTTCAGCATGCAAAGATTTACAAAAAAGGCAATAAGGCTGAAGTTGTCAGGTCGCCCCTTATGGGAGTTATTTTCCATTTTAATGGGTTTTTGACAGTTTTGTCCCATTATTTTGAAATTTAATAGGTAGAATAAAAGTAAAAGAAACAAAATTGTTCCTCATACAAAGATTTACAAAAAAAATCAATAGGGCCGAAATTGTCATGTCACCCCTTTTGGGGGTTATTTCCTGTTTTAAGTGGATTTTCATTGTCACAATGTAAATTATGACTAATAGAGATTAGGGAAAACTGATATACCAAGAATAATTGAAAATTTTAAGAATTTATTTACATAATCAAACCCAAAAGTTGTAATATTCAAATCAACATGCACTCCATCTTGCACACACACTCATACCAGTTGACAATAAACATACAAAACAAAGAAAATATGAAAATTGAAACTTATACTGTCTGACAATATTACACAAACTGTCCTCCGTACTTTTGTTGAATTACCATGGTTATGGACGGACTAACTGAATGAAATAATGCAAATCAGTCATTGTTCGAATTTCAGTTAGTATTAGAATTATAATACGATATGGACTTTTAAATCACTTATCTGTATACATTGACATTGATACTGTTGAGTTTCCATAGATGTTCACTTCCAATAATTTGGTATGTAATGGACAGCAATACAATACACTTGACAATACAGTTCACATAGCTATGCAGGACTATACAGGGACGGAACAAACATATTATGCTGACGATGATGAGACTCCATTCTAATAGTCAATGGTCACCTATAAAACATATTTGAACCTGTTCTAAGCATGAGATAACGCTGATTACGGTTTTAGCTTATTTCGTTGAAATTAATACACAGAATGTTTTAGACTATAATATATTACCCTGTGTAATTTTCATATTGAATTTGTATTCAACATATATAATAATATCAATCTGTTGCTTATACATTATGTACGGAGTATAGCTTACATGTATGTACTGAAGGCTGGAGTAAACAAGTGTTTCTAAGATAAGACTTTATCAAGCAGGGATGAGGTGTACTTTTTAAGATAAATCTGGGGCAGAACAAACTTACATACCGTATTGGATCCATTAACGTCCCATGTCCCTATAAACGCCCTCCCCCCCCTTTTTTTTTTACGTATGGTTGAGAATCTTTTCTAGCTGATTGACAAGGAGATGTGGATTTGAAAAACTGTAAGTCAAACAAACAGTTTATTTGTATTCCCCCAGCAGCAGAAGAATGTCGATTGGTGTCCTCGGTAATAAATACAACAACTTTACCACTGTCTTTTATAAAAAGTTAAATGTCTTACATCAATCTGATTACTAATTGGTCGAATTAAACGCCATCCCCTTTTCCCTGATTTTTGTAATGTCATGGGTGCATAATGAGTCGAATATAGTAAATCAAAAATGCCCTTTAACAGTTTGTCACTAGAAACAATATAGAGGTAGTAAAAAGTCTGTGTCTTAAAGGGTGTAGCTCTTTTCCACCTCTTTATACCTTAATTGGAGATGCAATGATATTTATTTAGTGTACAAAAGCATTTAATGATAGATAATAACATTACAATTTTTTTTTTCTAAATCAGATTAATGTGAATCAAATAAATAAAATGAAGTAATCAATTTTTTCATTCCAAAATTGATTTTCTCTAAATTTTTGTTTATGTACCTCTGTGAGCATACCAACTGCTGAAACTTTTCTCATTTATAATGTCCGGAGATCTGAAGAGCTATTGTCATACCCCAAGCGCTCACATAACAAAACTCTAACCTGGGCTATATCTTTTTAACCTTGAAGTGTAGGGTTGATGCATGTTATTGTATCTCGCATACATGTACAGATTCCTCCTGACCAGACCTTTCATTTAGGGTCCTGACTTTTGACATAGTGATCTTGACCTAAGAGTTTTAACCTACTTTTCAAAAACTTTAACCTGGTTCATATCTTTTGAACTATGAGGGTTAGGGCTTTGATATTTCTGATAGAGATTCGTCATGACCAAAGCTTTCATTTAGGGTCTTGACATTTGACCTAGTGACTGTGACCTTGGAATTTGACCTTTTCAAAATTTTTAACATACATGTACATGTAAGTCATATCCTTTGTACCATGAAAGGTACGGCTTTAATACTTCATATTTGGATATTTTATGATTGGTGGTACTGAGTGATAATTTTTAATTTGTGACCTTTGTACACTGAGACAGTCATCCCATTTCATGCAGATTTGAGCATATTTACATGTAGGTCCCAAGATTGAATAGATCGGGGAGAATCAACATGGATATGAGAAGAGTCATATGCCTAAAGAAATATAGGCTTTCTTTGTGTTTTGTGTTAACTGTCACATATATCTCATGTTTCCTCAGACAATCACCATTAAGTGATACATGACGTTGATGTTACATGTAGTAGCTGGCCTTATGTAACTTGTTTGTTTTTAACACAATAGTGTATTGATGTTAACTTAGTAGGCCTTTAAGTAATGTGTTTGTTTTTAACACAGTAGTGTATTTCAATGCAACTCAATATATCAGCAAGTCATATTTGTATGTTATCAATTTATTATTTTAGGCAATCAGAATCACTGACACAGAACATTGATGTTAACTGTTAAGTGGGCCTTACATAACTAATGTTTGTTTCTCACACAATAGTGTATTTCAATGCAACTGTCAGTAGATCCAATAGTCACATTCATCTCACATTTTAAAAGTCTATGACCACTTAAATTGATCTACATGAAATATCGTAAAAAGTTCCCCGATTCACACATTATACAATTTAAAGATGTACTAATCAAAACTAGTGCACACATACACTGCAATTAGTCAGAAAATGATAAAAACAATGTGATACAAACACCCCTAATTAGTGATCACACGTGTACTGTTCACTGCTGTTACATCGATACGGAAAGCATGTCGAACATGAATGTACGTCAAAGTTTGGGAAGTATTTCACCGGAAACTGCAATTATTCATTTTTCTAAATAAAAATATTGTATTTCTATACATATTCTTTATCACTTTCAAGTTAAATAGATAAAAACAAAGAAAGTATTGGTATTCTCCGATCAGTTTTGAACAGAAGTGTTATATAAATATCCTTGACAGATTGAGGTTTCTTCTGGGGAAACTCAAAGAAGGGTAACAAGTTATTAATTTGTTTTCAGCTTCATTTCCTTCCTCAAAGCATTTCATGCTCTATTTCTGTTCCTAAACACACAGCACAATTTCTTTATCAATTCTATCTCCCTTCTTTTTCTGTCCTTTGTGTTTTGTTTATTTGCTACCTGTATGGCAATGTGTTTACTTCTTTGTGGAATGTTGGTAAACTCGGACCCATCTCAGTTCGTGCTCATCTCAACTGGTATCCACTTTGGCTAAGTCATGCCTACGGTTGACTGATTCGTAACCAAAACATTTATCTTATATCCATATAATCTGGTGGGATGTCTGTCTGTCTGTCGTACTGTCTGTCTGTCTGTCTGTCTGTCTGTCTGTACATGTAGTCTTGTGAACCCTTTATTGACTTGTAATTTTTGGTAATTAATAATAACAACATTAAATTTACACTGACAAGAATAGTCGTTCTTATTTGTTATCCTACCTATGAGTATCCAGTGGGGAATAAAAAGTTTTTACCCATAAAGATTGTCATAACCTAAAACTGAGTAGAATCATCTGCAAGGTAATCAAAAGGTTAATTCACCTGTCATGTTTTGTGAATTGGACAACACCTCTGTCAAAGGAAGTAATTCTGAAGCCAATTCATTTCCACAGATAGTTGTAGGTCATTTCAATACCAAACAGCATTATGGTAATAACCTTGTTGTAAGTACATGTATACCTTCATAAATAATTCTACAATCAAACAGGCGATGGGCACGAATGAGTTACTAATATCGATGGGCATGACTCAGCTAAAGCATGGGTATGAGTCAACCAATTCTTAGGTACGAGTTGTGATGGGTACGAGATGACCATAACCCATATGTTGAACTTATTCATCTGAGGTTGCCTTGAATATTAAGCAACTCTGTTTGTATTTATTGTTGTTACGAGTAAAAATCATTTTTTGATCTTCAAACTAAAACTACTAGAAAACAGAGAATCACTTAGAGGCATAATTAATGGGAAGATAATAACTTTATATAACCATTTTACAAAGCATATTATCATTTAAAACAAAATTAACAACCTTGTTCAGTGTAAACCGCCGGTTATGGGCCTTTAAATAATCTTCATTATAACCGATATAAGACAATGATATGTAACATGCAGTAAGCTTGATTACTGTAATGTTTTTATTTTAACAAGTGTATTTCATTATTAAGTAAAACAAGTCACATTTATCTCCCATTATTTTAGGCAATCATCATTACTGATACAGGACATTGATCATGTTGATGTAACATGTAGTAGGCCTACTGTAACCTATTTATTTTATTATACACAAGAGTGTATTTTAATGCAACCAAGTAGAAACAATCAATTATCAATTGTTTGTTTCTTTCTTCCTCTTAATGTATATAGCAAGGTATATGCATGTACAATTGCATCTACCTTTAAATGGGTGAAATTGATGACATGTCAAGTGCAGACAGGTTATCTCAGTCGGTAGAGGGCCATATCTTCAACATGAAGGTCTCTGGTTCTATCCCTGGTCATGCTAGATTTTCAGAGGTGAATTTTCATCTCCTGTCTGCACAGCTCTATGCCTAGATGGAGGATAAATGACCTATGATGTGCAGTTTGATTACCTTCATCAGATTATACAAGTGAAGTGGCACTTTGGAAAAAGCCATTGGAAATACGGACCACTCAAGCAAGGATATAAACACGCACACATACTAAACATCTCTCTCCATGCCTCACAGGGACAAGTGGCAAAGGCTTTATAAGTACTGTAGCCACGCTGCTTGTTATATCAAACCAAAGCAAGCAAGACATGTCATGTCTTCACCTTCAAGACATACAGACTGTCATTTGTATAAAAAAAATATGCCCTGTGATCAGACTTAAACTTTGATTAAAAAAAAAAACTAAAAATATATCGTTGTAGAAACTTACCATGCATACATGGGTATATTGCTGAGAATTAATGAAATATGCTGGCAATTGATATTCCTTGCATTCATGTAAGAATATCTAATGTTAACTCGAACATTGGATACATTTGATTCCTTTTTACAGACTTTAAAAAGTCATTATAACAAGTTTTTTGCAATCCGGGATTTTTTTAAGAACATTTCATTTGTATTAAACATCAAATACTTGAAACTTTTAATACAAACATAAAATTCCATTTTGACAACTTGTACATGTATGCCTTTAAGAACTTTCCAAGATAGACAAATTTTGTTAGAATTATAAGATGTTATTGTCAAAATATCTTGATTGTTTTCCAAATATTTCTGTTTCTCTTGGACAATGTAACACTGATATTACATGTAGTTTGAATATTAAAACAAATTTTAATTTTATGTTTAACAGTTTAGTTTAACATTTGTTTGTTTTTTTTGTTTGTTTGTTTTTTTTTTAATTATTATCATTTATTATTAGTATATATTATTATTTATTATTATTATTTGGGTAGCAAAAGTGTCAGTTTTACAGTTGGAATGGGGGGTCAAATGAGGTCAGACTGTAACCAGGTTAGCTTGAATGGCATGCTAAAGAACAGAGTACTTGAGTTGTAAAGTAAACGGCTTTATAGGTAATTATTATACATGTACTGTAAGTCTTCAAGTGGGCGTTAAACAGGAAGTATCTGTAGGCAGAAACTAGAAACTGAAATGTATTGGTTGATGTCTGCTTGGGTAAGCATGAAATATGTGAGCAGATAAATAAGTGAAGAATTTACATACCTTTGTGTAGTACCTAGAATCATTCAGCACTAAATCAGTAAGGTCATATAATTTGGTGTCATGAGGTAGAAATTCAAAGTTACAAGTAGCCCTGATTCTGATTCAAATAAGATGGCAGGTCGGAGTAACCTTTTGATTATCATACGGATGATTCTACTGACTTTTCGGTTATGACAAGCTGCACGGGAAAAAACATTTTATTCCTTACTGGATACTCTCTTAATTATATAGGGTGACAAGTAGGAACGATGACTATAATCAGTGTAATTTTAATGTTATGCTTTATCACCTAAAATTTAAACTCGTCCAGGTCAAAAAAGTGTTCACAAGACTCCACCCCGCCAGGTTATATGGATTTTACTGTATCAAACAAATCTGTATTTTTAATTAATTACAACTTTGATAAAAATGATCTATTTTTTAGAGGGTTATCAATCATATGCAAGTCTGTAGATTTGAGATTGGTAAACATCAACAGTAGTCTTTCCTTCCCTCAGGTAAATACATTAAATTTTTCCTTTATGAAATCTTTTTGTTTTCGTTTTCAACCAACCCCCCCCCCCCCAAAAAAAAAAAAAATATAACAACTAAAAAGATAAACTACAAACCTTTGTACCCTATTTTATCACTATCAGGGTTACTTCTTTTTTGTCACTTTTGTGAAGCGAAGAACGAAAATACCGCTAATCTCGTGAGATTACGACAGCATGTAATTGTTCTGGTAGCTTGACAAATGAAGAAAAAATATGCTTTCGGGGACACCGCATCACAGTAGATTGTGCCTTGGATTGCAGAAAGGAATAAATATGAGTCGCAATGTGATAATTAACTCTATGAGCTTTTAAATTAAACATTTCTGGGAGGCATACCCAGCTGGATCAAGGGGAAACAATGATTTTGTGTCTGGAAGCTAGAGAATACCTCATTAGGCTTCAGAATTCAGTAATCTATGAACAAAATATTTTTAATGATAAAGAGGTCAAAATTCAATATTTGGAGGATACTAGGTCGAAATTCTGTCCAGATTTTAAGTAACATTTTGCTGAACTAACCTTCTGTTGAGAAGGCCAATCAATGTAATTTACTAGCAGATATATTAGGCAAATTTTCTAGTCTGGATGCAGAAAAATGCTTTTATGGGCTCCCAAATTTCAAAAATCATTGCTTAAATTATTGATTTTATTAGATGCATAAAACACGACCCCCTAATGAAATATTGTCTCGCAATCAATCCCACACTTAAAATTATGTGTAGTAACCAGGGAAAGTGTGCCCCTAAAGATGATAAAATAGGCGCGAAACCTTTAAATTTTCTTTAAAAAGTTGGAAAATTAAAAACAAATTTCCCAAACTTATTGCACCTTGCTCCGCTTGGCAAAGAATTTTATATTTCCACCCACTCCAACATTGAATCCTCAGTTTGCTTTTGATGATGTATGCATTGCATTACAAATAGGTATACTTTTAGGTCACCAGCCTAAAAAACACCCACCTTTTATTTTTGTTCTAGATTTTCCACTATTGTATGTATTTATTGCATAATCAAAAGGCATATATTTAAATTTTACTGGGAAAAACATTTTCATGGAAAAAAAAAATTGCCACCCCCTCTTTTGATTTGCTTCCTATGCCACTGAACTATAGGTTAAATTTAACAATGTATTGTGCAACTGGGTCCTGAATATTTATTTGACACTGTACACCCATTAAAAGTTATTAAAACTGTAATATGATCTATACTTTTCAAACCCTGTTAACATGTTTAAGTGACTGAATTTGTTTTTAAACATTTGCGAAATGTCGGCTATATATGCAAATTAGTCTTTTGTGGTGTTATCTTGATATGTATTTACTGTAGAAGAGATAGTTTTGACATTTTGATATCTTTTTGTTCTGATTGGATTACTGTTTGTGGGGGAAACAGGATGTAAGATCACTTTTTACATTGCATGCCATAATATATTGAGTTTTCTTAAAGAATATGTCATAAATAAAATTGTCACACAGGTAGAAATTGAAATACGATTTTCGATTATCCTATGAGGCAGACAGGTAAATCAAAACTATTACTGGGATATATATGGTACATGGTGCGTATATATGTGTGTGTGTGTGTGTGTAGGGGCTTCTGACAAAGTGACATCTGGCCAAGTGTTAAATGCACCTTAAACATGGAGTCTCATACCAGCTCCTGCCCTGAACATAAACCTATTTCAAAAGAAGGTTTGTTAACTTACTTGTGGAAGACTAAGTACTGGGTAGTCTTTTTCGGGAGTGTACTGTAACCAGGTATTCTCCGCTGTCATCAACTCATTCATCCCTAAAGACACATTTGGACTGGCCTAAGTAATTGATAAACAGAATCAGTCCATTGTTTTTAAGGGGTTGATGAATTAAATTGGCCTCCACTGTATTACCGAAAAATCATTAAGCCTGGCGTAAGATACCACTTGTTAAAGTACTCATATAATATAAAATGTATATATAAAATGTATAGTTGCATTCTATATCTATTTCAGATGTTTTAACAGAGACATTGTTGATAATTTAAGTCATCAGCTCCATGTGATACTGTGGTTACACGTGATAAACATTGATCAGCAATATGGCTCTACCAGATATAGAAATGGATCTTTATGACAAACTGATTGAGAGAAATCGGAACCACATCCTTCGGTATATCAATGCCAATGTATTCTTTGATACGATGAGAGAAAAGTCTATATTGTCAATGAATGATGTGGAAGAAATTCAGAACAAAGGATATACAAGACGAGATCGAGCAGGTATAAATTGGCTTTATTTTACCATATTATATACTTTCAGATGTTTTAGACCTAAATTTTTGTTTTGTCCATTTTTATCATCACCTGACCAGTTATCAAACAAATAATTTTTTTTTTGGTAATTTACATGTACATTTCAGTGAATTGCTCTTACAGTTGTTATTGTCTTATTGAAGTTTTTATATATTATAAGTTGAGGCCACAAAATAACGGAAGTCGTCGTAACCCATTAAGGCATTTACTGGTAATGCTGAAAGTAATGACCATAACCTGCAGGTTGCAATAGCAATAATAAAGATTCAAAAATGGAATTCATCGAGAACAAAAAGGATGTTGCATGATTCGTATTTGTCGTAATCTCCACATAACCTGAACGATTGCTTCCCGTGTTATTTTGTGGTCTGTAGGTTAAGACAAAATATGAGTATTTGCAGCAGTTTGAAAACAATATGATCTGTGATATTTTGTATTTGAGTCCATGAAATATATAACAGCTATTGTGATTGATAAAGAAGTGAACTTGTTCATTATTAATATGTCAATGATATCCACTTGTAAACATACCGGTAATCATCTTTTTTGTAATAACTTGCTGATAGATATTATACACACCACATCATATTTTGTTACATCCGGTAGGCCGGATGAGACAGTAAAAACCAAGGTCCCATGTCACAGTAGGTGTCGGCATGTTAAAGAACTACTACTGCTCAATGGTGGTACATGTAAGTGCCGAGCATAGGCCAAAATTTAAAGTCCTTCACCGGCATTTGGTGACGTCTCCATATAAGTGAAAGATTCTTGAGTGAGATATTAAACAACAACACAACAACAACATCCTGTAGGCTGATTGTTGATAAATATTTTATACATAATTACATATTTTCTTGTGTCCCTAAGGAGGTTGTTACCCCCCCCCCCCTCCCACAAAAAATAAAATTGCTTGATTTGCATATTAACTTCTAATGAAATGTGATGCTCTTTGATTTAAATGTCTAATTACTTGACATTTTTTAGGCATATTTTTGGACAAACTTCAAACAAAAGGAAATAATGGAGTTATTGCATTCCTGGAAATACTTGAGTATGAATATGCTCCGGTGTATAAGTTACTGACAGATAAAGAGGCTCGGGAACCACCACCAAGTAAGCTCATAATACAGCATAGAATTGATATATGCATACCTAACATTTGTAAACCATTCACAACTTATGTACCTAACATTTGTAAACCATTCACCACTTATATATCTAACATCTATGAACCACTCACCACTTATATATCTAACATTTGTAAGCCAATCAAACTTGTATATCTAACATTTGTATACCATTCACAACTTATATATATATTATAAACATAATACCAAAGTTATATAGTTATATATCTAACATTTGTATACCACTCAGCACTGATATATCTAACATGTGTATATCACTCACCACTGATATATCTAACATTTGTATACCACTCACCACTTACATATCTAACATTTGTATACCACTCACCACTTACATATCTAACATTACCACTCACCACTTATATATCTAACATGTGTATATCACTCACTACTGATATATCTAACATTTGTATACCACTCACCACTTATATATCTAACATTTGTATACCACTCACCACTGATATGTCTAACATTAACACTCACCACTGATATATCTAACATCTGTGAACCACTCACAACTTATATATCTAACATTTGAAACCACTCAAACTTATATATCAAACATTTGTATAACACTCACCACTTATATCTATAACATGTGTATATCACACACCACTTATATATCTAACATTTGAAACCACTCAAACTTATATATCAAACATTTGTATAACACTCACCACTTATATCTATAACATGTGTATATCACACACCACTTATATATCTAATATTTGCATACCACTCACCACTGATATATCTAACATTTGTATACCACTCAAACTTATATATCTAACATTTATATATCACTCACCACTTATATATCTAATATGTGTAAACCACTCACCACTGATATATCTAACAACTCACAACTTTTATATTTAACATTTGTAAACCACTCACAACGTATATCTAACAACTCACAACTTTTATATTTAACATTTGTAAACCACTCACAACGTATATTTAACAACTCACAACTTTTATATTTAACATTTGTAAACCACTCACAACGTATATCTAACAACTCACAACTTTTATATTTAACATTTGTAAACCACTCACAACGTATATCTAACAACTCACAACTTTTATATTTAACATTTGTAAACCACTCACAACGTATATCTAACAACTCACAACTTTTATATTTAACATTTGTAAACCACTCACAACGTATATTTAACAACAACTTTTATATTTAACATTTGTAAATCACTCACAACGTATATCTAACAACTCACAACTTTTATATTTAACATTTGTAAACCACTCACAACGTATATCTAACAACTCACAACTTTTATATTTAACATTTGTAAACCACTCACAACGTATATCTAACCAGGGGCTGAAAAATCTGTAAGTCTGAGATCTTGTACCTCCATATATGATGACCCTGTCATTTTTTTGACCCTGTGATTTAAAGCACCTAACAACTCTGAATATGTGAATATCTATTTTTCATTTTTTTTCTTTCTAAACTTTCTCTGTTTCCTTTGTAAACTTCAGTCACCTGTAATTTCTGCTCCCTGCTCTTTGTCAAAGGTAACCCATAAAGGTATCCATCAAAGCCAGCTTTATCATCAACATTGGTACATGTACTGTGATTGGATGTGATGTTAAAAGTACCGAACCCAGGCAAAATATAATGAAAAAGTCAAGCAGCTGAAAGAAAAATTCCAACTTCTGGCTAACTTATATATATATATATATTTATATAGAGGTTCTCATATGTAATTCAATTACAGTAAAACCTGCTGTAGCGGCCACCTCTATATAAGGATTACCTGTTTATAAAGGCCAGTTTTTTTCAAGTCCCTTGGCTGCATACATGTACTTCAACTAAATTGAACCTGTGTGTAAGGGTCACCTGCACATAAAGGTCAATACTTTCTGGTCCCTTGGCTGGCCCCCATATACAGTTACATTATTTTATGGTTTTACAAGGCTTGTCAAGTAAAATTATATGATGAAATAATTATTGAGTGAGTTAACTGCCATATCTAATCGAATAGGAGTGCAAGAACTCTATTCTCGCAGAACATTTTTAAACATCCATTCATTTCTATAACACACAGTAAGTGTATTCTAGTGTTGTGTATTGCATGCAGTCAAATGTTTGGTGCTCATGCATGGGTGAACATGTTATCTGTCCCATTAAAACATGAAAAATTACGATAGTCTGATGTTAAATCAGTTAATATTTGTCTGAAAATTTTGTATTTCACAGAAAATGGAACTAAAATAATTAAAGCTGTACGTTTAATTGTACACGAAAATTTAAATGGTCCTGCAACCATTATACAGAAGTAAACAAACTGAGTACCGGAGTAGCCTACAACATAACCGAGTTGTGACACAATTTCTGCCTTTCAAATTTTTAAATTAGTTCCGATAAAAACTTAAATTATATAAATTGATAATGAATCAGTAATTATCTAATTTGATGTTTAGAAAATTATATTTGAACAGTGTTGAGTGGATGTTTAATAAATGCATTCATAAATTGGCACATAATCCAGCAATGCTGCTATATCCGTCCGGTAGCCTTCAACTGCCAACTGCTTTAGGCTTACTATACACTTGATTGTTTTATATGGGCTACAATATATTGCATCTAAACAAATTTGAATGCAAGAACTTACTTAATATTTGCTGGTTACTTATTAATGCTTCTGATAGGATGTTAAGACATATCAGTTGGTTAAATTTCAGCAACAGTAATGAAAAACTTACTGAACAAAGTTGTATTTGTCTGAAAACAAACATGAAAGTGCCAAGGTATCTATAGTGGGGAAAGAAAAATAGTTCCTAGAGCAAAATGAAGTCATGCTTATGAAAATGACGTCACAATACACAATACTTTTTAAGCTGACCTGTGCTGAAGGCTCAAGTAAGCAAGTAAGCTGCATCGTTAACATATTTTTTGGTCTTCCTTTCTCATATGAAGATTATGCTCAGGTGAGTGATTTAGGTCCACTTGGCCTGCTTGTTTATTCTTACCAATCACATGTATGAATTACCAGTAATAGCCAATTAAATATATGGGGAAGTCAGTGATGCATTCCAAAGAGTTTCAAATTATTTGAAAATACTTTTGTACATCATACTTTGTCGATGTGATAATGTCTCGGTTATGAGACCAATATTTTCATTTATATAACTTTGGTGAACTTTTCATATTAACTTATTGGTTGAGCCACTTTTTATACCTTGAATTTTTTTTACCAAAAATATCTGCACTTCAGTACACAAATACCTGTCTTTTATTGTTTATTTATTATAGACTGTGAATGATTTGTACACCAATAACAAATTTATCAGTAGAATATAAAAATTATGGTATCTAACCTAGGCTTATTGATAGACCTACATTGTACGTAACAGAGCAGGCTAAGAAAATTTTATTTTTCAACGTCACGATAGGGCTTGCTTTTTGGCCTGGCATATACTAGGTAGTAGGTATGTTAAAGCAAGACTCTTTCAATTTTAACAATAAAGTTTGTTTTATCCGTGATTTAAATACATCGCTTCGGTCTCCAAATCAGTCAATCATTCTTTCAATGAGATCGTGAAATTTTCATCTCGCCATAATGAAACCAAAGCTAGCAAATGGATTGTTGAGAAACATTCCAAAAGGTCAATAAATCCCAAGGTATGGTGATTATAAACTCTGAAACGGTCAACGGTACCGGAAAATATGAAGCAACATAAAACGTATTTTAGTTTGGAGGCTGAATTTATGGGCCGATTTTTTTTAAGAAGAAAAGAGGTGGAAATCACACAAAAATTATAGTAAAATGAGTTTATTTATGTTCTATCAAATAGATCTACTGTATTTAAAACTAAACTTTTCATTGATTTATTTACTGGTAACTGTAAAGTAGTCTATAGTGACATTTTTTAAAGAATTAAATTGACTCTTTTTAGAATTAAATTTTATATCTAAAAAACTTATTCTGAAATTTGTTTTATGTTATTTGAACATTAAATTTTAAATTTCAAGCTGTCTTATTTTCAATTCAGAATGCAGGAAATTGCGTGAGAGCATCCAAAAATCAAAATTTTCATTGCAGAGTTTTTGAAATTCATCGGTCTTACCAGAAAAACCAGTAAATTTTACAAAAGTCCAGTGAAATCAATCTGATAATTGGTCCAAATGACCAGTAATTTTCCTTTTCATTTCAGTTGTGTATATACAAATGTATACAGACCAGTAAAAAAATTTCTTTGTTCAGTGAAATTCCTTTATTCACTGGTCTGGTTGAACAGAATTTTTTTTTTTATTTCAAAATGTCTGTCATTGGGGAGGCATGCCCCCAGACCCCCCTAGTCTTCGGATGCCTATGGTGTCCCAGTAATGCCCATAGCTTTGGAGCCTCCTTCTTTCATCAAATTCACCTCCTACTCTTAAACTTATTGAGAACCCTGTATCAGGTATGAGTCGGGTATTTTATATCCTGGCATTTGGAATTTTAGCTGTGATCTCATAAAAATGATTATTTGTTATAATAAAAGTATTATCAATCAAAATTAAAGGATGTCAGTTTTATGAGCCATTACCACAAAGTAACCATAATATTAATTTTAAGCGGAAAATATTTTGAATTATGATAAAATTACAGATTTTACAGGTTGTCATAACAGGAAATATCTTGGAAAGGATAAGGAACAAATTAAACAGTTGAATTTTTAGAAACCTTTTGTGAAAATCTCCATAAGGAAATTGATTATGTATTATTATTTGTTTCTTTCTTTTTATTGGTTATAGTTTTTTCTTTGCCTAGTTGAGTATACACTTCTCACAGCTGTTCAGCTGCATAATGCATTGTTGTATTATATAAAGAAAAAGTATACTTACCAGGCAAATGACACCAAATCAAAACCTATAATACCATAATGGTTGACATGAGTTGTAGTAAGTTTATATCATTTGTACAATATGTTTATACAGGTACATGTAATATCAATCACAGGTTAGGAAATACTTCATCTAGATCAAATCTTTTGTCTAAGTAAAACACAAGAAGCACCAGAATCTTTTCTATACAAAATTGGTTTCATTATACTTGTATCTAAATAATGCAGCCAATCATCATACACTTTCCAGCCATTGTTGATATCTGATAAAAACGCCTGGTTATCTTGCTTTATCATACACTTCCTGATCATTGTTGATATCTGATGATGACAGCTGATCATCCTGTTTTATCATATACTTCATGACCGTTGTTGATATCTGATAAAAATGCCTAATTATCTTGTTTTATCATATACTTCCTGGCTGTTGTTGATATTTGATGACTACACCCAATCATCCTGTTTTATCATATACTTTCTGATCTCTCTTGATATCTGATGATGACAGATGATTATCCTGTTTTATCATACACTTTCTGATATCTGATGATGACAGATGATTATCCTGTTTTATCATACACTTCCTGACCTCTCTTGATATCTGATGATGACAGATGATCATCCTGTTTTATCATACACTTTCTGATCTCTCTTGATATCTGATAATGACAGATGATTATCCTGTTTTATCATACACTTTCTGATCTCTCTTGATATTTGATGATGACAGATGATCATCCTGTTTTATCATACACTTTCTGATCTCTCTTGATATCTGATGATGACAGATGATCATCCTGTTTTATCATACACTTCCTGACCACTTTTGATATCTGATAATGACAGATGATCATCCTGTTTTATCATACACTTCCTGACTTCTCTTGATATCTGATGATGACAGATGATCATCCTGTTTTATCATACACTTCCTGACCTCTCTTGATATCTGATGATGACAGATGATCATCCTGTTTTATCATACACTTCCTGACCACTTTTGATATCTGATGATGACAGATGATCATCCTGTTTTATCATACACTTCCTGACCTCTCTTGATATCTGATGACTATAGCTGATGAGCCTGTTTTATCATACACTTCCTGACCATTGTTGATATCTGATGACAGCTAATCAGCCAGTTTTATCATACACTTTCTGACCATTGTTGATATCTGATGACTACAGCTGATAAGCCAGTTTTATCATACACTTTCTGACCATTGTTGATATCTGATGACTACAGCTGATCAGACTGTTTTATCATACACTTCCTTTCCATAGTTGATATATGATGATAACAGCTGATCATCCTTTTTTTCATACACTTTCTGACCATTGTTGATATCTGATGACTACAGCTGATCAGCCTATTTTATCATACACTTCCTTTCCATAGTTGATATCTGATGATAACAGCTGATCATCCTTTTCTTTCATACACTTTCTGACTATTGTTGATATCTGATGACTACAGCTGATTAGCCTATTTTATCATACACATCCTGTCCATAGTTGATATCTGATGATAACAGCTGATCATCCTTTTCTTTCATACAATTTCTGACCATTGTTGATATCTGATTACTACAGCTGATCATCCTGTTTTATCATACACTTTTATATTAATGTAATGTTGTTTCTCAGCTGATTAAAAGTAAAATTGCACAGCAGTTATGACTGTCTCCTGTATGTATATAAATAATTTGTAAATTGTTATGAATCATGAGAAATTCTGTTTAATTTCAAACTCCATGATATTTGATGTTGTTATCTTTTTGAAGAGTATAGTATGTTTCTATATTTCATTCTTGTTTATTTTCAGCATATTGTAAACACAGGGAAAGTTTCTATGCTAGCTGGTTGTATAAGTTACCACAACTAGCAGAGGATTTAAAGAAGGATTATGAACTCAAAAGAAACCTCAATCAAAAGTTTCAGGAGATGGAAGAAATCCTTAAATTTGCTCAAGAGAATAACAGGGAGTTAGAGGTAACAAATCTCCAGTGGTCCCACTGCTTTTTTAGAATAATAGAATCTAGCTCCATGTTGAGTTCCAGATAGAAAAATATCAGTCAAGGGATGGCTGAATCAATAAGTCCCAACCGTGGCATTAGCCGTGGTTGGGATATTGATTCATCACACCCGAGACCGATATTTTTTCTATCTGGAACTAAAATGTGGTGCTTGATTATTTTTCTCGCACATGGATTGCTTGAAATCCTGTTTGTTTACATATACATGTATTTATCAGTTTCATTTATTTTAGTAACTTCATCACCCACCCTTCTTCACCAACTGTCCACAAACAAATATAAACTCATATCATACACATATATAATCATTTCCTCTCCAAGAATTTTGTGAAATTAATATTAAATCTTACAGTGTAAGGTATCAGCATGAAAATCTCATTGATATACCATGTTTACAAACAATGCAGACGATGTGTGTAGGAATACAAAGTGTTCTGGAATCTGGATCAGCAGTTCCAGGTAAAATTTTGCAGTACTAGTAAAAAAACAAGATCAGTCTATCTCATGTGCAAGAAAAGGAGTTTCTGTACCTCATGGGTAGCAGAAATAGGGGTACAAGGATACAAATCAGGGGTACATATACATAAAATTAAATCAAAAGCAAAAAACCAGTTTTATTTTGCTGACATCTCAATCCCCATTAATAGGCACAAGTATATGGACCTGATGTAGGTATATACAGTGAACCCGCTTTACAACAACATTCATTATAACGGAATATTCCATCTCCGACAAGAATTGCTCAGAAACAATCTGGCTATTGTAATCAGTCTTGATTTTCTTTACGGTGGAAGCAAACATGGTCATTGTAAAAAGAGGGTTCAGAGACTATATATAAATTGTGACTTCACTGTGGATAATGCACTGTGTTCAACATCTATTGACAACTAATGGAATTTCATGTTATGATAGCATTGGGATTCAAGAGTATTTAGATACTGTGTCAAAAATTGCATAATCAAAATCTGTAAATATTTCAAATCATTCCTTTATCTTGGCACCCCGCTATGAAGTTGATAGGCATCCACTATGCATGAATGTGTGTGTTTTGTTTTTGTGTGTGTTTCGTGTTTTGTAATGAAACTGCGTGATTCAGGTGGTTCAAGCAGATTTTTGTGTGTCTGAGAAAACTGATCTCTGTTATACATCTTTCTGTCACTCAAATCTTTAACCACCAGAGTCATTTCGCCACTCAAGTGAGTCAGCAGTCATGACCTTTTTTGCCTAAAATGATATAAAAATGGAATACGATCCCCTGGAATGAAAGTGGAACCAAACTTTTGATAAATATAATTATCTTGATAAATATTGTCTCTCTGAGAAAATTCAAACTCCTATGCCACATGTAGTTCTGATTGTTTTTAAAGGAAAGTTATAGTTTATTATATACTCTCTTTGATGTGTTTAAAAGTATCAATATAAGTTTGTAATATAAAATTTTGGTTCTGAATTTGAAAATAAAGTATGAATTAGAGTGAAGAGTAAATGTCTAACAGGGCTAAATATACCATTTTTGTAGCTTATTGTATTAACTTACGGAAATGGTGCCACATAATTTCCTGAAGATCTTTACACTTTAGGAAGTCAACGAAATCTAGGTCCAATTATATGGACTTAATGTATTGGAAAAAACTCATTTCAGAGATTTCCATCAGACCTATTACAAATGATAGTTTATCAAAATATCTGATGAAGGTCAATGAGACAGATGACCCCTAAATAATGACTTCCTCCATACTGTACAGGGCTTTAATTCCAAGGGTTGTAATTATCACGTTTTTCTCCTATGAAATGTTACACTGTTTTGAATTCGTGGATGGGTAATAACTTACACTAACATCAGGCCCTTTTACGTATTTATTTATAGTTTCATTAAAAGTTATACACTGGTTCTTAAATTCATGGATTTATCAACACCATGAATATAGCGAATTTTAACACCACAGGTTATTTTTCCCCTATACAGTCTGTATTTGTGTTCAGTAATCAAGCTCTTATTCCATTTCTTTTGTACACAGAGAGACAATGAAGAACTACGCAAGCGACTGGATATATCAGATGAGGAGAAAACTAGAACAGAGAAACAGCTGGGTGACTGTATGAAGGAAAGAGATCGATGTAGAGATATGTCATGTATGTTTTACTACATCTTTTTTTTGTCATATTTTTAATTTGTGAAGACATTTCCCTCACATCAGTGAGTGGAGCTTTCATTATGACAATACTGTAAATCTTCTCACTAAAATTTTTGTCAGTAAATTTCATACTTGCCAAGTCTCCCTCATAGATAGGGAGACTCCCTATTTTCTATGCAAAATTTTGATAATTTCTTCAAGTAAAATGCATATCTCCTCCATGAAAAATTTTGATTTTCCTATTATTTCTTACTAAAATTTAGAGTTTCCCCCATGAGATTGAAAAATCTCCCCCATGAAATATATTCAAGGTTGGCAAGTCTGAATTTTGGGTGTTTTTTTAATTAGTCCATGCCTGTTCTCAGGGGCACAAAAGTTTTCTGTTGCATTCACCCATCTGTCCTAAGGTCCTTTTGCTGTGCCCAGGCCATATTGTTGTAATTTCTTCGACTAGGCTCCACATATTTAGTGCAGGTATACATCTTAAGAAAATGGAGTGTTACATGGAGTTACTCCAACTGCCCTTATTTTTTAGAGTAATTATACTTGCTTTCCTCTGAGTTGCAAATATTTTTTGTGACAATGATATTGTTTATCATTGAAGTTGTTTGATTTTTTTCTTTACAGTGGAGCATTTACAGAATTGTGTTCAGTTTCAGCAAGAAAGAGATCACTACAAAGAGAGATGGAGAGATGTTGTAACCGAGAGAGATGACCTTGAACTTCAGTTAAGAGCACGAACAAATGTCACTCCCTCACATAAAGGCTCGTAGTCAATATTTTTGGAGCATATTTTTTTCTTTCCAATGCCAACAACATTAACCTCACTCATTTCTTTTAAGCAAGACAGTCCTTAGGTTGGTTAAATTGGAGAAAATAAAATTATTTTAATTCTTTGACAAAGTCTTAATTATTGTACTATGAATGAATCACAATTAAGTGTCAATATGAAATGATGATATGGTTGTCTTCCTGATAGATTACATGCCTTAGACATCCTGTTAAAAAAAATTCAAACATATTATATATATCTGTATCATATATGCGATCTTTTATAGTTAACTTTATATTTCTCTTTTTATCTCTACAGAAGGTCTGACTGCATCAGAAAGGAGGCGGTCATTCGGAAGTCAGAAGGCACAAGCTCCCCCACCCGTTATTCCACCAAAGGTACGTTGATCTGAGGAATGTTGCATATTGTAAAATTCTACCAATCTCATTATCAATAATTTGGTGACTGTAAAAATTACGGGTATCTAAGGTCATATGCATAGTGCAAAGATAAATTATAAGACGCTATCATGAGGAAGTTTATCGGGAATCTGATCTGAAGGACTTGAATCAATATTGATATTTCACTTAGGGCCAATTTGCTGAAATCCTTAAGGATATATTCAGCATCCAGTGTTTGACATACCATGCAAAGAAAGATTTTTGAGATCATTATTTAACGAATGAACGCTTGTCAGAGTGTCAATATGGATGCCGTTTTGATGATACTAGACAGATAAATAGAACGGCACCCACTAGTGTGCCATGAATATTTATATGTCAGCCAAACAGCATTCATATTGACAATAAATGCACCCTGACAAGCATTCATTCGTTAAATATATGTTACTTTATATCTCTATGTTACTGGAAATTGGATACAGATGGATGTTGTGTTTATAGTTCAATGAAATTTTTTGCCATTGAATTAAAGATTTAGCGTATTGTAACAGAGACAAAATGTATCTTTATTTGTAATCTATAATTTGAATATTCAAAATATCAAAGAAAACGATGGGGAACAAATATAGGAAAGATCAGGACCCCTGAATATGACTAGATTTGAAGAATGTCAAATTTAATTTTCAAATAAAAAGCATTCTGAGAGTATTTATGGATTCATGTATTCTACCTGTAAAACCATTGGTAAGTGAATGATGAACAAAACCCTTTCCCAGACTTTTTATCAATACAAAACCTATACATTTGTTATATTTACATTCATAGTTTTCAAACTGAAAAACAAAATAATGGAATTGAATACCCCGCCTTATATGTGATCTGTCTCATTATGATGGAACAGTGAAGTTCAAAGTAGAACAGTAAAGTACTGAATAAAATATCTTTCATTCATGTTATGAATGAAGTTACATCATTAATGTGATGTCATATGAGGAACTTCATTTATAGCTGATATGAACATGGTCTAGATTAACACAGAGTCTATAGGAGACTTCTGTGGGAAATGTAAATATTATGTTAGGAAAAGTGTAGATGAATAGCTATGGGACAACAGGGGAAGTAACTCTCTTTGCATATGTAAATCCTGCTTGTTCTTCCATTGTTCAAGATTTATTCTATAAATTGACCTCTGCATCATAACAGTTATAATTTGACCTGTAGAGTCAATACAGTTATAAAACAGAGCAGGTTAATCTATATCTGTATATGAGAGAAAAATGACTTAGATCTCATAGGTAATGAAGTTTATTGACTGCTTATTAGTTACCTGTTATCCAAAATATTCTAAAACTTACCAGTACCCTTTCGTGTTTCAGCCCAGTGCTAATAGGCAGAAAGAAAATCTGAAAGTACAAATAGAAATTCTAGATCAAGAATTGAACCAGATGAGAGAAAAATGTGAAGAATTAAGTCTAGATCTAATAAAAACACAAGAAGAACTGGATTTATACCAGGAAAGACATAAAATGGTAAGGTAAATTTTGAGGTATTGTAGGAGTATGATTTTTCCATACTTGCTGAAATACTGGAAACTTTGGTCACCTCAAGGTTCAAATGATCAGCTGTTTTAGTCATTCTTTGTCCTTCATATGGTGTATTATCAGTTGTCCAGTTGTAAGTAAACAATTGCATTTTGAACTTGAATAAACAAAAATGCTGGATTTACATGACACAGCAATTTTCAGTACTTTACCCTTACCATGTAATGTTACTTTTCAAGTTGATCCTAAATCCAAATTTTTTGCCATGTCAGTATTTTTGACTCCATGTAGTTCTACTAAAAATATCTCATAGGATATTTTAGTACATTGAAAATAAAATGATGTTAGATCAGTCCAAGATCATTTGGAATAAAATGATGTTAGATCAGTCCATGTACATTGAAATCAAAATGATGTTAGATCTGTCCATGTACATTGAAATCAAAATGATGTTAGATCTGTCCATGTACATTGAAATCAAAATGATGTTAGATCAGTCCAAGTACATTGGGAATAAAATGTTAGATCAGTCCAAGTACATTGGGAATAAAATGATGTTAGATCAGTCCATGTACATTGAAAACAAAATGATGTTAGATCAGTCCAAGTAAATTGGGAATAAAATGTTAGATCAGTCCAAGTACATTGGGAATAAAATGATGTTAGATCAATCCAAGTACATTGGGAATAAAATGATGTTAGATCAATCCAAGTACATTGGGAATAAAATTATGTTAGATCAGTCCAAGTAAATTGGGAATAAAATGTTAGATCAGTCCAAGTACATTGGGAATAAAATGATGTTAGATCAGTCTAAATGCTGCTTTACCTGCTAGTGCTGTTTTCTACTTGAGAACAAACACAAATTTCCAAAACTAAATTTTATTTTGTTTTCTGTTTCTTATGTATATTGTTTTGGAATATCCTGGTTCCCTTTATATTTGATTACATCATCTTGCTGTTTGTGTATTAACAAAATTATTGTTCATGAAGTTGGTTAACTACAATTAGTAGAACTGAAGTGATGGGTCCTTTATATCGATGAAACCTACACTAAAATGCCATTATAGCATTATCTTTCCTTACTACTGAGGGCAATTGATATATCAAACACTTTAACCATATTTTAATTGTTCCAATATGTCTACCTTTTATCACCTCAGCAATATTTTGTTCAAACAAGTTGACCAAGTTGATTTTGAGATGTAACAAAAGATGACATCTTTATTGCGGTGAGCTAATTCAATTTATTGTTTGTTTATTATTAGACTTTTTTGTTTGTGTCTAGCTCTGGGAATCCTGTGGTTTGGGGTTTAGAGATTCACACATTTAACTTTGATGTCTGTACTAATCAGATGGTTTTGTATAAACAGGTGGTTGGTAAAAACAGGTGAAAAACTATGTAGAGGGAAGGTATGGAGTGACGTGTATCAGTGTAACATGTTTGCAATTTGGCATGACAACTGTCATTGGGCTCAGGGTTTTTAGATTTCTAAAGCTCCGGAAATCACTTACTGTATAAGATTAGAATAATTGCACATGTTGAAGGGGCATTAGCTGTGTTTACCAACAAAAAAAAATATTTCAATTTTTTCTACTTTTACTATTTGTACTCAGTGTACAATAACAAATTAGAGCTAAACACAGGCATAGAAATCTTATATTTCTATATATTTTGTGAAATAGAGGTCAGGTCCAGGGTGGTTATTCATATACAAATTGTAAGGTTTAGTTAATCAACTGCAATTGAAAAAGTGCCAAACCTGGGTTTCTCAACCAATTTTCACTAAATATATAGGAATTTATGAATTTGTATGCCTGTGTATATCTCTTTTTTGTTATTGTATATCAATCTAAGTACTAAAAATGGAAAACAATAGTTTTGATAGTTTTTACAACAAATCAACAAAACCATTACCTTAAAACATTATTTCTTTTTTACTACTTAGATTGATAAACAATAACAAAAAAGAGATACACACAGGCATAAAAATTCTTAAATTCCTTTATATATCTTGTGGAAATTGCTTGAGAAACCCAGTTTGGCAATTATTCACTTGCAGTTTATTAATTCAAACCTTACTATTTGTATATGCACATCACACTGGACCTAACCTAATTTTCACAAAATATATAGGAATATACAAGTTTTTATGCCTGTGTATAAAGCTCTTAATTGTTATTGTACATCAAATACAAGTAGTAAAAGTAGAAAAAAAAAATTGATTTTCTTTTGGTAAACACAGCTAATGACCCTTTGACAATCAACTCATGATTATGGTAGAGGTAATGTTTTATGTACAGCAGTATAGTGGAAGTGTTTTCTGAATAAGTCAATATGTAGTTCTTCAAGGTGAATACAGTGATTCATCTGCCCTAGAAAGCTATATTGACTTCATTCTTTGAGCTTGGTAGATGATAAAGAATAATGTATTCACCTGGAAGAAGTCAGTTATTATATATCTTATTTTGTATATGGTGAATACATGTAAACCAACTGAAACTTTTTTCTTTCCAGGCCAAACAAAGCTATGAGAGACTCAGAAAAGAAAAGGATAAACAAGATGGATGGCTTGAGGACAAAAGAAAAAGAGTTGAAGAGTACTTTTCAAAAATAGAGCAGTTAGAACAAGAGAAAAGAAATGTATGTGCTACAGTATAAATCTAATCATATAAAAACATTGCATATTATTCAGGCAATATCTGTCTCACTGGATTTGTCTAAACCAGTTATAGTTAATTTTTTTTTTGTATCAAACAACTTGTAGAAGTGATAGATATTTCATTCTCCAATGCTTCCAGTGAAAGATTATCCCAGACCAGAAAAGGACACCCTTTGCTAATCCCAAAGAAAGCTAACATACTCTATGTTAACATTACCATACAGTGGTACCGCTATTAGAATTATTTGTCTCACACCTAACAGTGACAGTAATACCTGTTTCACACAGACAGTCAGTAGTATTAGAATTTAATTATCTGTCTCATAAACAGAAGTGACAGAATTATGTCCCACACAGACAGTGGTGACAGAATTATCTGTCTCACACAGACAGTGGTGACAGAATTATCTGTCTCACACAGACAGTGGTGACAGAATTATCTGTCTCACACAGACAGTAGTGACAGAATTATCTGTCTCACACAGACAGTGGTGACAGAATTCTCTCTCTCACACAGACAGTGGTGACAGAATTCTCTCTCACACAGACAGTGGTGACAGAATTATCTGTCTCACACAGACAGTAGTGACAGAATTATCTGTCTCACACAGACAGTGGTGACAGAATTATCTCTCTCACACAGACAGTGGTGACAGAATTCTCTCTCACACAGACAGTGGTGACAGAATTATCTCTCTCACACAGACAGTCAGTAGTATTAGAATTTAATTATCTGTCTCATAAACAATAGTGACAGAATTATCTGTCTCACACAGTCAGTAGTATTAGAATTTAATTATCTGTCTCATAAACAATGGTGACCGAATTATCTGTCTTACACAGACATTCGTATTAGAATTTAATTATTTGTCTCATAAACAATGGTGACCGAATTATCTCTCTCACACAGACAGTAGTGACAGAATTATCTGTCTCACACAGTCATTAGTATTAGAATTTAATTATCTGTCTCATAAACAATAGTGACAGAATTATCTCTCACACAGTCAGTAGTATTAGAATTTAATTATCTGTGTCAATCAGACACTATTGACAAAATTATCTGTCTCACAGTCAGTAGTGACAAAATTATCTGTTTCTTGCTGTTAGTAGTGACATAATCAACACTCTCACAATGCATTGGACTCTATGGTGTTATCTGTCTAGAACTATTTGTAGGTCACAATAAGAGGCATTGAAATGGACCTTATGGAATTGTCTGTCTAGAACAATTTGTAGGTCACAATAAGAGACAATGAAATGGAACTTACTGAATTGTCTTTCTAGAATGAATTGTAGATCACAATAAGAGGCATTGAAATGGACCTTATGGAATTATCTGTCTAGAACAATTTGTAGGTCACAATAAGAGACAATGAAATAAGACCTAATGGACTTATCTGTCTAGAACAATTTGTAGGTCACAATAAGAGACATTGAAATAAGACCTAATGGACTTATCTGTCTAGAACAATTTGTAGGTCACAATAAAAGACAATGAAATGGACCTTACTGAATTGTCTGTCCAGAACAATTTGTAGGTCCCAATAAGAGACAATGAAATGGACCTTACTTAATTGTCTGTCTAGAACAATTTGTAGGTCACAATAAGAGGCAGTGAAATAAGACCTAATGGACTTATCTGTCTAGAACAATTTGTAGGTCACAATAAGAGGCAATGACATAGACCTTACTGAATTGTCTGTCTAGTGTCTAGAACAATTTGTAGGTCACAATAAAAGGCAATAAAATGGACCTTACTTAATTGTCAGTCCGGAACAATTTGTAGGTCCCAATAAGAGACATTGGAACGGACCATACTTAATTGTCTGTCTAAAACAATTTGTAGGTCACAATAAGAGGCAATGAAATGGACCTTACTGAATTGTCTGTCCACCATCTTGAAAGTCAGCCGTAAAACATACTGAAATGATTTCTAAGTAAAAGATTTCACAACTAATTATGATAAATCCCTCAAACTCTGTCAAATGGGAAATATTCTGTTTGTAACAAATAGTCAAAAATCCCTTTCTCAAATCAGTAAAGAATGTTTTCAACAGTACGTGCTTTTTAAAAACAGTAAAATCATCAATATACTGAGTTGAATATGTGTAAAGTGTAGGAATGAATCTGTCTTTAAAAGTTAGTAAATTTGTGTATTTATCAAATACTATATCACAAAGAAATTGGTTTGCCAGTTATTCAGGTGTCATCAAATAGGCTAACTTTAAAGTGCTGATGTTTTACATTAAGCTTGAAGAGGAAAGGAATAAAGAACAAGCAAAAAGAAAAGAAGAAGCAGAAAAAAGTTTTATTTTGTTCCGAGAAAAACATGAACTGGAAAATAAATATGAAGAGTTGAAGTCAAAATATGAAACCATGAAAGTACAGTGTAACAGGAATTCGGTAAATATATAAACATGTTTAAATACAAACCAGTATCTAACTGGTTCAGAGGGGTCCAGGAGTGTTGCAAAAATCACACTATATAATTACATCCAGGGCATCATTTCATTAAAAGGTCGGAAACTTTATAATTACCAATTAGTTTTATGACCATTCACCGACAACGTTAACGACCATTTCATTATGCAAGTCGGAATTTCTTAGGACTACTGATTATTTAGTTTGTAGAATAAAAAGGTTAAAAATATTTAATGTTATTATTAAATGAATAGAAAAGGTGGAATGAATTGTAGGAGAGTCAGTAATGATGTTTGTCTTGTAGGTGAAAAGGCAAGATCGATACTTTATCTTGAAATATATAATTCTGGAACACGACGTGTGTGATCCATTATACAATCCCTTATTTTATATGATCCAAGGGAAGTAAGTGGTATATCTGTATTGGAAGAAATTGGAAGTAATTTAGGCTGTCATTTCAAACAATTTCTCAAAACATTTCACGTGATCTTGATGAAAATAAGAAGGATTTAGGATATAAGACTGCCTAGACCCAGTTCAAAATTACCAATAAATTTTGTCGTAAATAGGTAATCGGAAATGTTTATGAAATGGTCCGTAATCGTAGTATTGGGTTTACGACTTTTTTCCGTATTTACCACCTTTTATGAAACAATGCCCATGTTTATTGTTTATTTATCTATTTTTTTTCAATATTGCTAATAAAACATTTATTACTCTGATGTTCAGCATGTTCAGGGAAAAATATTTCCCATAGAAATCAGAGAAGACAAAAGGAAGACATTTATTACATGGGTGTTCAAAGAACTGTCATTCAATACCACTTAGATGAACATAACAATTTACTTTGATGTCTCTTATGTCTTGGAACATTACTAGTTCCAGGGGAGACTATGGTTTTGCATTGTGTCTGCTCATCCATCCTTTTGCACTTTGTCGTGTATGTACGACATCTGGGTCAGGGACTCTGTAGACAGGGTAAGGTTAACCCAGGCAACAAACAAAGTTTGGGCCAGGACTCTTTAGAAAGGGTAAGGGTAACCCAGGCCAGGAATTACGTTTGGGCCAGGGACTCTGTAGAAAGGGTAAAGGTAACCCAGGCTACGATTGGCTTTTGGGTCAGGGACTCTGTAGAAAGGGTATCCCAGGCTACGAACGAACTTTGGGCCAAGAACTCTGTAGAAAAGGTATGGGTAACCCAGGCTACAATCGACCATTGAGCCAGGGACTGTTGAAAAGATAAGGGTATTCCAAGCTACAATCGTTCATTGAGCCAGGGACTGTTGAAAGGGTAAGGGTATTCCAAGCTACAATAGTCCATGGGGCCATGGACTCTGTAGAAAGGGTAAAGTTTTAGATTACTGATAAAGCCTTCTGTCTCTTTTAAGCCTGTCTAAAATCGCCTTGCATCCATGGTCTGTTGTCAGTCCGTTGAAATTTATATTTCCACTTATAACTTAAAAACTGTTCCACAGCCCCACCCTTAAACCATATATATTTTAGATTGTTATGGGGAGACACATTTAGTGGTGCATATGCGGGTCCTGCCACACCCCCTGGAATTAATATTTTTGCTTATAACTTAAAAACCATTCACAGCTCCACCCTTAAACTATGTACATTTTTATCATTATGGGGAGACACATTTTGTGACCATATGGGAGTCCTGCCCCACCCCTGAAAATTATATTTTTGCTTATAACTTAAAAACTGTTCACAGCCCCACCCTTAAACCATATATATTATTGATTGTTATGGGGAGACACATTTAGTGGTGCATATGGGGATCCTACCCCACCCCCTGAAACTTATATTTTTGCTTATAACTTGAAAACTGTTGATAACCCCACCCTTAAGTCATATATATTATTGATAATTATGGGAAAACATAGTGATATATATATGGGTGTCCTATCCCACCCCCAATATATTGTTGATTGTTATGGGAAAACACATTCAGTAGTGTGTATGGGGGTCCTGTCCCAGCCCCTGAAATAAATACTTATTATACTTTGCCACATTTGATATCAAAGCAGGGACCAGCGAGGCATACAATTATGTGTTATGCTTGTTTTACTCAATGCAGGTCATAACCAGCATTTTCACTTTTAGAGGTTGACAGGTATGGTTAAGCTATCTTGGATTATTGCTGTTTATATTTGTAATTGTTTATTGTTATAATCTTGTCAGAAAGTGCTTGACAAATATTTAGGTTTTAGTTCAAATTCATTGTAGAGCCACAAAATAAGAGAAAAGAACAGTCTGTCTTAGATCAAATGAAGAACATTCGATGGTGGGGTCCAAGATCCCTCTTCAAACACTAGCTAAATGAAACCTGATTTTTACCCATGTTCAGTTTTGATAATTAAAAATATCATGTAAAACAAAAAACCCTGGCCACATCTAGATAGCATGATTTAATGTGCATGTTTTAATTTTTATTGCAAAATTCTACTTTTTACTTTACCAGTCTGACAACAGTCTGCCAGATGATGCTGGCTTGAAAGATGCTGGATTAAAGGTAAGTTGTCATGGTATCACATTTTAATCCCTTTTTTTTGTGTGTTTCAACTTACTTTTTTGTTTATATACAATATCTTTATACATTTGTCTGTGACGGGACGTATTTTGGTATATATGTTCCATGATATGTCCGGTCAGCTTTCTGTTAGGACATAGGTCTCATAATAACCCAAGTTTGCCTTGATGAATCCTTGCCGAGCCGGCCTGGCTCAGTCGGTAGCGCGCTCGACTCTGGATCGTGAGGTCGTGAGTTCGAGTCCCGCCGGCGACAGGTTGGTTTCCTGTCTTTCGGATGAGACAGTAAAAGCTGGAGGTCCCGTGTCACAGTAGGTGTCGGCACGTTAAAGAACCCTCACTGCTCAATGGCCGTAAGTGCCGAGCATAGGCCAAAATTTGAAGCCCTTCACCGGCATTTGGTGACGTCTCCATATGAGTGAAATATTCTTGAGTGGGACGTTAAACAACAATAAACAAACAAACAAACAATGAATCCTTGCCAATTTTTTTTTTACAAATTTTGGTTCCATGAAAACTAGGCAACTTTTGATATTGATGATTTTGACTTTTGCCATTACTGAGTAAAGGGACTTTTTTATCAAAATTTGTCTAGCTTTCCATGGACTTGATCAACCCAACAATATTCCTGTGGACAATCAGAAACAAATCTAATAACTGTTTTATTTTGTCGAGGACCATGTTTTTCTTTAGTTGATGTCTTCAGTTGCCACTATTCACAGAATTGTGAATCCGATCATCCACTTTTGCTGTCTGTTGTTTCACTGACTGTCCATAGAACCATGGAAGGCAGTCATGTGACCCCTTGTATCCAATAAAATGACGACATTTCAGTTTGAGGCAAAACAAGTAATCGTGACCCTTTTCTTTTGATTATTGGCCTGTAATTTTGGTGGGCAAAATAATACATTTTTCGATAAAATTGTCTATGACTGATTGCCCTATGATGTAATTGTGCAGGAATCTGTGTTATTTTGCCATTCAGTGTCATTGCCGCACTTAATTGAATACTCTGCATGTTGTATAGAGGGTTTTGATTTTGTTGTGCTCTATTTTCACTAACTTGTTTTAATTTGGGGGCCAGATCTGTTTATGATTTGAATTTCTAATCAGGTATTGACATATTTTCATTGTAGTTTTTATTTAGATTTTTGTGAAATTTAATGAACTCTATTAGAGAACCATTAACTGTCTGATCTTATCATAACTCCAGTCTCCTGAGAATGATCCCAGCACAGGTAACAGTTTTTTTTATCATGTATAACAAATTATAGAAATATTTGACTGTAGAATTCTAGAACTTTCTATGCTTCTTGTAACCGCCTAAGATTACCTTATCAAGGATAACAATTATAGAAATATTGGACTGTAGAATTCAATAGAACTTGCTATGCTGCTTGTAACTGCCTAACATTACTTTTTTGGGTACAATTATAGAGGTACTAAACCCAGTTGCACAATACATTGTTAAATTTAACCTATGGCTAACCTATTGGCTTTCCATTAGTTAACTGCAAGTTAAATTTGACAACATATTTTTCCTGGACTGTAGAACTCTAGAACTTTCTGTGCTGCTTGTAATGACCTAACATTGGGTACAGCTATAAAACTACTGGACTGTAGAATTCTAGAACTTTCTGTGTTGCTTGTAACTGCCTAACATATATTATTGGCAACAATTAACTTGATTTTGTTCTTTAAAAGTTTTAAACTTTATTTATTTTACGATTAACAAATAACTTATGTCACCTTATATTAATGTCTCTCATTGGCCCTGATGTTGGCATGTGGGGTCCTTGCTGTGGGAGGAAACGGAGTACCTTGAGAAAACCCACGTGTCCGACTTGGCGACCATCATAGGTTTTCTCCGTATTTTGCTCTTATCATATCATATGTGGGTTTGGGATATTGCTAAAACAAAATATCAATCATAGAATTACAAGTTATAGTAAAACCTGCTTTAGCGACCACCTACGTAGAAAGACCACCTGGTCACAAAGACCGTTTTCTGCTGTCCCAAATTGTATCATTTGTATACAAATCAACCTCTATATAAATACCACCTCCCTATAAAGACTGGTTTTTTGTTGTGTCCGAAAGGGGTCTTTATATATAAGTTTAACTGTATATGTATAATTGCTTGCTCTACAGATAAGTCTATTTATATGCATAATGCATATATCGGGGGGGGGGGGGGGGGGGTATCTAAATATAGACATAGGACGGTAGCACTATAGGTAAGTAGTCATCAGATTTCACATGCAGATTTTAAGCAATATTTTATCTTTTATACATCAGAAAGGGATCACTTGGTGGTTAAAAGAACATGGAATACATACATACCATTCAAATAAACTTGCTAAACATATCCATTAGTTTGAATCCATCATGGCAAATTCATTTTCGATATCTTTTAAGAAAATAAACAAGTGTCATGGAAGCACTTGTGATTTGAATATAGAATTGGACACAAGCCTGGATGACTTTACTTCATGCCAAAATGAATTATTATATGTTAAAAGATAATGATAATGTTTCTGACACTACATCAGCTTCAACAAATATTTAAGAATACAGGGTAAAAGTCATCTAAGTGTTTGACCATATAAGGTTACTTGTATAATGCAGTTATGACTGAAAAATATGTTTAAGGGTTTTTAACCATGATAAATATAGGTAATTCAATGTTTAGAGATGTTTTTATTGTATTAAAATATTTATCATTGCTTTAACAATTTTTATAAAAAAAACACCATCAAAGACAGCTCGTATTGCTTTCAGTAGATGTTGCTTCTATCTTTTATGCTGCTTGGTTCTTTTGTGTGTAATAGATGCATAACTGTATATGTATAATTGCTTGCTCTACAGATAGGTCTATTTATATGCATAATGCATATTTAGGGAGATATCTAAAGATAGACATAGGACAGTAGCACTATAGGTAAGTGGTCATCAGCTCAAGCCACATGTGACTGCCACATTCACAGTGACAAATAATTAAATTTCTACCTGTTATAGACTATAAATGTTATACACATATATGCTGTTATGACACTGAAGTTGTAAAATGATTGCTACAGGCACAAATTACCATAAACAGTGCAGACAAACTTCATATTAACTGGAGGTTGCGGTTGTAGTGTTAAAGTCTCTGAAACTGTCTCAAGACAAGTTGAATTTGTACAGATATACAAATATATCCTCTTACAAGGTATATTGATTATTTATACAATCACTGAACTTGACATGGCAAAATAAATAGTGTTCTGGGAAGAATATTTTGAGGGGCAGGGTTTTTGTTGCAGGGTGGTTGGTGCTTTGCTTAAATTTCTTCTCAGTTCTATAAACAAATACTGGGCTAAGGTAGGAGAGGTGGTTTGCACAAATCCGGGGCAGGGTGGTTTGACAAAACCCTCTTGCTTGAACATATGTATATTTATATGTATTTTACACCTGTCCTGGAAATGTTGACACCATTTTATTTTTGTCATTTTCGCCCTTATATAGGGGAAAAATTTAGATGAGATGAAAATTTTAAGGGAAAAAACTGAAGCATTGACATTTTTGCCATTCACATGATATGTATTACCATACTTAAGTTTCTTTTAGCTTGAATGTGCACCTGTGCTTCACTGATGACAAAATGTATAGAAATAATTAATTGTTGTGTATATCTGATTTTTCAGACTATAAAACTCCACCCACACCTACAAGTAGATCCAATACTCTTCCTTCTAATCTAAACCCAGATTACTCTGGTATGGAGGGCTTACTTTATTCATCAAATACAATTAGTCCTCGTCATAGACAGGCACCACAGATTCCAGTAGAAATGGGCTATGCTGATGTACAGCGATGCCATATGCAGCGTAGTGATACTGTACAAGCCCATGCATCAAAATCTGTCCGAGAGAAAGATGTCACTTCAGATGACCGACACAGAGTAGACTCATCTGTCTTCTATACGGTAGCTAAACACTGCAGTACGTATAATGTCAATATTCTTCCATTTCCTATATGTGTTTTGTTTCTTCTTTTGCTTAAGCTCCTCTTGAAAATCTCCTGTTTAAGATAACTTGAAATCACAGGTTTTTTTTCCACAATTGAAGGTGTTCTTTAAAATATTATCTAGCTATTTATTATCATTGTTATTTGTGCTTAGTAATTTAATTTTGTTCAGCCCTTATTGCAAGATCATAAGTTCAAGGTCATTTAGATGATGATGTCATTTGACCTCTATAGGTAATTATTTCCAATGATTTGTACAGTTTACATTTACAGTTCAAGGTACAATTTTGAAAAAATGTTTCACTCAAACATTGATTTGATTTTGTGCAATTCTGCTTTATAAAAAAAGGTCCAGTTTTACATTTTAAAGCGATGTGAGTTGTCGTTGGCGCAAAATTTTTCATGCAGATTTTATGCAATATTTTATCTCATAGACATCCCAAACTGATCACCTGGTGGTTAAAAGAACAAATGCATGTGTATTATTACAATAAACTTGTCAAATGTAGCCTGTTGTATCTGTTTCTATGAATCGGCCATCATTCTGGCCATTGCTAATTAACTTTCAGAAAAGCTTTCCAAAGATTACCAATTGTCAAGGAAGCACATGGCGAGACGTGTGCCTCTATCATTCCATGTAAGGTAATTTGTAAAATTTCTCAGTATCAAAAGAATATGTTTAAACGCCCCACATATATTATAATATTAGTTAAGTATTTTTCCAGCTGATGAGCTGTAAATGTAAACAAATCTTGCAGACAGCATCCTGGCTAAACAGACATTTGTTTAATGAATATTCACATCAATTTTCCACATAATGCAATCTTACTTGAATCCAGTCAATTTTGTTTCTATTAAGCTTGATGTTCGATATTTGTCTGTGTCATTTCCATGCCAAATTATTCATTTTTAGATTCCGACCATGTGTTCCGGACATCGCTTCAGTATTTTGATCATGTGGGTTCAGGGAAATCTTGGGCACTCTCGGTGTCACATTCTGCCCATAACACACTCAGTCATTGTTAAAAATCGGCCTTTATTTTACATGTTGTACCTGAGATATGTCTCTGGTTGTATATTTACCTTTAAAAATACAACACGGGATTGTTATTGTAAATAAATTACTGATATATATGGTATATTGCCGAGAATGATATTTCCGAGTATGATGGCCCAAGATATCCAGTGGTGGTACATGCGCGATTAAGGTTCTCCAAATGTTTGACCCAGAGTTCACTTGCATATAGGCCAGTTACATTAAAGAAATGCTGTCTTGCAAGACATTAATTATTTTGTGTCTGAAAAACTAACTTTACAGGTTTAAATCACAATAGATGTAGGTGATTTAGTGTTCGGAGTTATTTTGAATTGTATTAAAGTGGTTTAGTGTTTGTTAGATAATTTTTTTTAAAAATTCAGTCGCTGACAGCTCATATTGCTGTAAGTTCATGTGATAACAATAATGTGTATCTTGTTAATACAGATCAAATTCATTAATTTATCTTTTGATCATAAATTGTTTTTATAAAGTCTTTGATAATGTTGTTTATCAAACAAATGTTGTTTTTTTTTTTAAAAGAGTTCATTACTTTGATCCAAACAAATTTTTGTAGTTTTATCAGCTAAGTGAGATTGATTTCCTTGAAGCTCCTGATCTAAGTAGTTGACATTATTTTTGTTATAATATCTTCAGATTTCTAGGTTGTTTTAGCATCTACAGAATGTGATGTATGGTATAATCTCCCATGCTTTACAATGTTGATATGGGAACATAGCTTTTTTACAGGGTTGGGCATAATTTTCAGTTTTGGAATATTAAAAATGTGAGTTATTGACATGCAGTTTTTAAAAAATCTTTTTCTCTCTGAACGATGAAGAAGAGTACACAGTTATAATGAGTAAGTAGACCTTTACTAAAGTTCAGGACCACTGGACCATGAAGCTGAGTACAGAGTTATAATAAGTAAGTTTGTTTGGTTGTTTGTTTGTTTATTGTTGTTTAACGTCCCACTCAAGAATATTTCACTCATATGGAGACGTCACCAAATGCCGGTGAAGGGCTTCAAACTTCAGCCTATGCTCGGCACTTACAGCCATTGAGCAGTGAGGTTCTTTAACGTGCCGACACCTACTGTGACACAGGAACCTCAGTTTTTACTGTCTCATCCAAAGGACAGAAACCAACCTGCCATCGGCTTGACTTGAACTCACAACCTCATGATCAAGAGTGGAGCACGCTACCGACTGAGCCAGGCCGACTAAATATAATGAGTAAGTAGACCTTTACCAAAGTTCATGACCACAGGATTATTGGTTTTCGTTGATAGGGTGTAGGGAACTAGGAACACATGACAATGGTCTTTCAGCTTCTTATTTAATTTTTGTTTTGTTTTTGCATTTCAAAGGAACCTTAGATCAAGTACAAGTATCTGATAACTCCGAAAGTAATGATCTGCGACCTCGCAGACCTCCAGTGTCATCACTTAGCTGTCCCGTAGAATCCATAAGTGATACTTCCGAAGAATCTGACAGTACAGAGTTGTTTGGGTTTGATGTTGCAACAAGTTATCTTCCGAAAAAATGGAAACAGTAAGTTAAAGTCTAGATTTTACTGACTTGAAAATGTTTATGGTAATATTTCTTCACACAGATATTAATTGTTGTGATAAACCGTCTACAAATTTTCACAAATAGAGTCTCGCATGTAAAGTGTTACAAGTTCCCAGATTAATAATATCCTGGTAATTTGTCTATAAAATGCATCTGAATTATGGATTCCCAAGTAATGCAGATGTAAATTGTTCTGATAGATTTTCTATTAACATTTTACTTAAGAGGCCATTTGCATGTGACCCAAAAGCGGGTTTCCATGTGACATATAAGAAAACTGTTGCAGTGAAATATTGGTTTTTAATTAGACTTTGGGTGTCCCAGATAAGTTTTCAGATGTAAATTGGTCTGGTAAGCTTTGACTGTAATATTACATGTAGGGCCTACAGGTAACCTGGTGATTTGTACCAACTGATTTATTGACAGTTTCCCATGTATATACACTATAACCACTATTCTGGTAAAATGTCGGTTATATTTGATCCTCATGTTTTAAGATATAAAAATCACAAAACCCAAAGTATGAATCTTCAGGATGTCCAGGGTACAATAAACAAATCTGGTGAATATTGGACAAAAACTGACTTCTGGAAATCCAGAGGTCAAATCAGGTGCTATGGAGGAAAAATCATTCCGTTATGTACATTGCACTTACATTTTCCCATATATACACGATACTGTGAATCTGGAAATTTTCACAGGACTTTATTATAACGATACACAGGTTCTAAAGTTCTTCACGAGATGGTATTTTCGTGATTTTTAATGCCAATTTTGTCATACTTAATAATTTTTATTTTCGTGCCTGAGAGCTCTTGCCAAATTACGTGTAAATAAAATTCTCACAAATAAAACCAGATTTGTAGTAAATAATGGACCAGAGGCCGAGAAAAGAGTCCTTCAAATTTTTTTTTGGGGGGGGGGAAGGGGATTGTGATTTTTTGTTTCATGTTTACAGAAACTTGAACATTTGTGGATTAAACATATGAGTGCAGGCAAGAGCAAATCTTTTTGTTTTTATTGGTTATGTTGTAAGGGCCTTTATCTCAACTACTGACTCATATACACAGACCACAAAATAACATGGGAGCGATCATTCAGGTTACGTGAATACAAATACAAATAACGTAACCTCCATTTTGTTCTCGATGTTATTTGTCACTTCATTTTTTGTACCTATATTGAAGTTTGAAATACACACTACACTTATCAGTGTATATGTATACATTGTATGTAATTAGCAGAAAGAAAAAACAATACAGTGTAATAGATAAAATTATATACATTTTTTTGGTCTTTATAATTGTTATTGTAACCTAAAAGTTATGGTTATTCCTTTTAGCATAACCTGTAAATGGGTTACGATGATTTCTGTTATTTTTGGCCTGCATACATCATTCTTGTAATTTTTCTGTAACATTTGATTTATAAATTCAGTGTTCTCGGATGTCAGTTGATCTGATAGGCTACAACATTTCATTTTCAGATTCCCAAATATGACTTTTTCTGATGACACAATAACGGTTAAGCTCAATCGACCAGTTCTAAATGATAAACTGTGCATTATTGGTGGAAACTATACTGGGATTTACATCAGTGAAATTACCAAGAATGCTTCTGACAAACTCTGTGTTGGAGACAACATTCTGTCTGTAAGTAAAACATATTTATGTAATTTATAACTGGTGAAATACAATAAGGAATTTCTGTAACTTCTCTATATCTGAACCAAACTGGAAGTTGATCAAACTTCCATTCGTTTCAGTTTGTGGTGAAATGAATAGAAAATACATTCAATCCATATATAATTACATAAATTTGCATTTTTATTTTGAGACCTTTAGTTTTGTCAAGTTTTGGAAATCTAGATGAAGATTTAAACAGATTCATTGTGTTAGATGTATCTTACATATTCAGCTCACTTAATGAAAAATCTTGTGTTCATACAAATTATTAGCTGGACTTGATCCAATATGTAGCATCATATATCTCCCCTAACCAAATTATAGAATTCTGTCTTCAAACTGTTTGCTTCTGAGATAGATTTGTTTATTTAACTGGTTATGTTTTACAGGTCGCCATTGTAGACAGCAAGAGTTATCTTCCCCTCAGACAAACTGTACTAAAAGGTTGTACGCTTGAAGAAGCAGTCTCAGCATTTAGATACGAAAGGGACAAGGGCATTAAAACTTCAAAAGAGGAACAAGTTCAAGTTGAAATAACTGTCAAAAAAACAAAACAATTTGGTAAGATATTTATCTGTGCTACTCATTTTTAAAACCAAGTTTAATTTCACCATTCAAATGTGGAGAGGACCAGTGTAAGACATTCAAAATCTGAGACCAGGACCTGGCACCATAAAACATACAGAAGAATCTCGAAATTCACGGGACCGTTTGTAATACTTCAAGATATCCGGAATTCGAGATAAACGAAAATTTTAATCAACATTTTTTTCTATCCATAAAAAATTATGACTGGTCGTTAAACTTCGACATATCCAGAATTTTGACTCATCCGATTTCGACATGATAAGAGGCAACTGTATCTGATAATATTCTCAAATTGTCCATCAGGATCTTTGGCAGTCAGATTTTAGGATCAGACCGGTTTAGAGTAAAATGTTTTGGTGTTTTCTGGTGCCAGGCCAAGAAGGTATGGTGTTTTCTGGTGCCAGGTAAAGAAGGTATGGTGTTTTCTGGTGCCAGGTAAAGAAGGTATGGTGTTTAATGGTGCCAGGTAAAGAAGGTATGGTGTTTTCTGGTGCCAGGTAAAGAAGGTATGGTGTTTTCTGGTGCCAGGTCAAGAAGGTATGGTGTTTAATGGTGCCAGGCCAAGAAGGTATGGTGTTTTCTGGTGCCAGGTAAAGAAGGTATGGTGTTTTCTGGTGCCAGGTAAAGAAGGTATGGTGTTTTCTGGTGCCAGGTAAAGAAGGTATGGTGTTTTTTGGTGCCAGGTAAAGAAGGTATGGTTTTTTTTGGTGCCAGGTAAAGAAGGTATGGTTTTTTTTGGTGCCAGGTAAAGAAGGTATGGTGTTTTCTGGTGCCAGGTAAAGAAGGTATGGTTTTTTTTGGTGCCAGGCCAAGAAGGTATGCTTGAACATTTGAGAAGTATTCATAATCAGAAGGCAAAACCTCAGGCCCAGTATACATGTAGCATCCAATTATTTCCCCATTTAAAGTTAAGTTTCCCTGAGGAAGAAAATGACTAGCCAAAAGTTTCCGTGGGGAAGAAATTGTCTAGCCAAAAGTTTCCGTGGGGAAGAAATTGTCTAGCCAAAAGTTTCCTTGAGGAAGATATTGGCGAGGTAAAAGTCCAAAAGATGCAGATGTAACTTATTCTTATACACTTTCTATAACATTTCACTGTCAGGTTCCAAAGTATGCACTTCCGTGGTAAATAATTGATGTTAACATTTACCGGTACTTTCTGCTCAAGCTCAACATTATAAAATTTATCAATCATGCTTGATATTGAATTGGCTAGCCAAAATTTCCACCTGGATGAACTTAAAGGGATAAAAGAATTACCTTGCCAATTTTTTCTCCTGGGAAGTTCTCTTCTGAGGCAAGAAAGAGCTGGCTAACCAATCTTTTCCCTGCTGAAACTTTTATTTCATTCCTGGGAAATGTTTAAGAAGGGGGTAGAATCAGATGCTACAATGGCACGTTGAAAAAATCATGTCTGAGATATTCACGAAATGATATTTTTGCAGTTTCGAATGATCATTTCATCATACTGTTATCATACTTCATTATGCGATAATTTTATTTTCGCCAGCAGGAACTCCCTGTGAAATTATGAGTAAATAAAATTCTTTTGAATGAAACAAAATTTATCAGTCCCATCAAAGTGAATGAAATATTCTTAGCAATTTTCCATCAGTTTTATGTATATTATAACTTGCTACCTTTTTACAGTGTTCCATGCAATTAAAGAGTGGATGAAAGAGAACAACAGCAGTGGTGACTATTTCTTTATAAGGTAAGGTATCTACTATCAGACCTTTTTTCTATCGTTTCCATGGGACAGACATTTAGCCCCATTGCCAATGCCAAATATGTGTGTTTTTTCCCAATATGATGACAAAAATTCCTAATTGGTGTTGAGGCCATGATCATATGGAAAATAAATTAATCTAAGGGAAATTGCATTTAGAAATGAGATTCATTTCCATGTGTGCAAACAATTTTTCCCAATTTGATACAAATTAACGTTAAAATCCCAATTGTGTCACCATTGGCATTTTCCCAAAATTGACAGAAAAAGGCCTGACTATATGGAATGTGATTTTCTGGAAATCTTATGTAGAGTTATAGTTTTGTTTTAAAGGTCTACATCCATATTCTATAATCATAACCAACTTTAGTATTAATGACAATATAGTAGTGATGGCAAAAGCCATATTGTTGATATTTAATTGTTTTGCCTCCAACTGAACTGTCGCCATTTCATAGGATATAAAGAGTCACTGCCTTTCATGGTTCAATGGACGATCAGTAGCAAAAAATAGATGACATTGGCAGATGATACAATACACAAATATGTGTACAATGGCAGCTGAAAATATTTCTAAATGAAAATTTGCTCATTGACACATTAAAACTGTTATTAGGTTTGTTACTGACCGTTCACGGGAATATGTCAGAATGATCATGTCTATGGCAGGCGGGGCCTTGTGGACGGCCAATAAAAAACCTAATAATTAATCATTTAAAACCAATCACATTGTCATAAAGCCTTATCTTCCTCCCAAACTTTGTATTATAAATAAAGAATAACATGCGGGAAATTGACAATACAAGGGGTCCTTTTTAGTTCACCATGATCATAGGTCTGTTGTCAGTATTCATCCACCATTAACAATATAAAAATTATCCTCGAAAATCACTCAACCAATAAAACCAAACATTGGTATATCTTTAGGGTGTCTACTTTGAAATTCATTATATACATGGCTGTCTTGGCAAAACAATATAACATTTGGGTCAACACTTTTTGGACTCATATGGCAATAATTATTGCAGCCAAACGAAAAGCAACATTAGGTGTACCTCAAATTTATAAGCATACAAAGATCTGCAACTTTTAAATCTTTCACCAGAAATTTTAAGGAAAATTTCTTTCCTCATTAATTTTTATTTTTGGCTAATTTGGGTCATATCCCCGAATAATCATAGACAGAGAGAAGTGTTTGAAACAAAATTCATCAGCGTGCAAAGACCTACAAAAATGAACCTGGTCTGAAACATTATAAGTGGCTTCATATGTCTGATTTTTTTTAAGTGGATATTTTCTGTTTTGGCAGTTTTTTTATTATTTTCTTGAAAACTTATAAAAAGAGAGAAAGAAGGAACATGATGAGATTTATTAAAAAAATAATAAGGTTGAAATTTTCTAATTGCCATTAATGGCAATTATTTCCCAATTCTATAATTTGGTTCTTTATGACTTCACAATTCAATGCAATTTGCTGTTGTGTATCATCATGTGTTGTGAATGAGGCATTTGTCATGCTTAAACTTTTCAACTCAACAAGGGGCCACTGTCTAAACCATGAAGTCTCTCACTTGCTAGACAGGGCAGGTTTGAGTCCCACTGGAAGCTAAGCTAATTTTGTGAGAAAGTTTGTCTGTTTACTTGCAGAGGACTGATGGTCTCTTCCCAGGTTTATTGTAACTGGGTTCTCTCCTTCGCCACTAACATAATGCTGGCCACCATATGACTAATAAAATTGTTGAGTGTGGCATAAGACAAAATTCAAATATTCAAACAAAACAACTCGACAAAAAGAATTGACTCTTTAAATTTGGTATGTAGCACAGGTATAATATTTGGCCAAAGGGTCCTATAGATCTGGTTGGGATTAAAATGACTAATAAGGCCCATTTGGTTGGTAGATCTAAAGTCTATCTGGCCTAATGATCCTATAGATCATGTTGATATTCAGATGATGAATAAGACCCTTTTGCTATGTAGTATATATATATATATATATATATATATATATCTGGCCTAATGGTCCTACAGACAGTTGGGATTTAGATGTCTAATAAGACCTATGTAGTATATATATATATATATATATATATAAATATATATATATATATATATATATATATATATATATATATATATATATATATATATATATATATATATATTATATATATATATATATATATATGGCCTAATGGTCCTATAGACAGTTGGGATTTAGATGCCTAATAAGACCTTTTCCTTTTGGTATGTAGTTTATATATCTGGCCTAATGGTCCTATAGACAGTTGGGATTTAGATGCCTAATAAGACCTTTTCCTTTTGGTATGTAGTTTATATATCTGGCCTAAGGGTCCTATAGACAGTTGGGATTTAGATGTCTAATAAGGTCCCTTTGACCTTTTGTGCTATTTAATATTTGTATACATGTAATTCATTAGAAAAATGAAATAAAGTCACAATGCCATTTGTTGTTTTTAAGGATGCTTACAGTATAAACTGTGTTATTTCAGATGTAATTTAAAGCGATTGGAGGAAAGATTACCAGATGCTATGAATGTAAATAAAGGTGATGTCCTAAGGATTACAAATACACACATTGAACAAGATTCCTACTGGAAAGGCCAAATGTTTGACCAATTGAATTGTACATGGACAACAGAGGGGATGATACCCAAAGAGTGAGTTATATAACTTTTTATAATTGTTATAGAAGGAATATTGTTTTTTGTCAGATAAATGTATTGCCATGTCCAGTAATAAGACTCACTGGGCCCCAAGTAGCCAAATTTACTGAGTACCAATACTCAACAAACTTTTTCAGATTTTGATATGAATATGCACAGAGATCATGGTGCAAATCTTTATATTTGTATATTTATGGAATATGGATGTAAGTAATTCAAAAATTGTTGCTGATACAAAGAAATCACCAGAAATATAAAAATATTTTGAGTTTAAACTCAAATTTGGAGCACCATATTCGATCTATTTTTTTCATTTTTTGGGGGGGGATTATCAAAATTTGACCCAATATTATAAAATGAATAATGTGCTTCTTATTCAGTCACATTCAGTTTTACAAAGAGGTTCAAGTGGGCCATAATCACTCACCTGAACATCAACAAAAATGAAATGGGAGATAAAAATGAATAGGGTTAATCAAACTAGAAATTTTACTCTGTAACATATTCAGTTTGTTGTGGGCATTTGGTCTAAAGAAGGAATATGCCAGTGCAAGGACACCACTGGATCCACCCCATGGCAAATTAAATTTAAAAACAGCAACTCTTGTAGGGGACCATGAGTACGGTACTTAATCCCCGCCAAGTTTTATCAAAATCCATTTTGCTGTTTCTTGAGAAGACTTTAAAATGAAAAATGAAACTGAACCTGAATACAAACATTTTTCACATAACAATGGGGAGGAAGTCAAAGAAATCACACAAATTGTGTCATTTCCTTAAGGCTATATTACCTTTTGACAAATAATCTTGGAAACTTTGTATAAATATTGCTTTTTTGATGAATAAACTTGCAAATCTAGAGTCATGAGAAACCTGATGATTCGAGTCAGTTAAGTGGGTGAAATAACAAACTTCATTTCTACATATTTTGTAAACTTTGTCAAAGGGGTAAATGTACAAGTTTTGTATTAACCTACCAATGATTATGTCATAAGTGGGAAGGAAATTTAAAACCCATGTCATCTTATGATAACCACAAATAATGTTTCTTACATTCAATAAAAAATTGCTCTGAATAACATTTTAACTAAATTTTAATTTTTGTTATTAAATTTATTTTTCATATTATTTTCCAGGCTGCGTAAGTACATGCCAGAGGGAAGAAGAGCATTTCGTCTACGTAAGAAATTTAACAATTGAACAACTATAAAAAGTTATTTCTGCAACTATATTGTTTTATAGTTTAACATATTAAATAAATTTTCAAAGACATAAGTTGACGCAAACATAAAGGTTTGACCTTAATATATGAAAAGCATCTTTAAAGGAGCTGTGTTTACCAAAAAATTATTTTGATTTTTTTTTCTACTTTTACTACTTGTACTTGATGTACAATAACAAATAAGAGCTATACATAGGCATAAAAGTCTTATATTGCTATATATTTTGTGAAAATAAGGTCAGGTCCAATGTGGTATTCATATACATTTACAAATAGTAATGTTGAGTTAATCAATTGCAAGTGAAAAGGTGCCAAACTGGTTTTCTCAAGCAATTTTCACAAAATATATAGGAATTTAAAAATGTTTATGCCTATGTTTATCTCTTTTTTGTCATTGTATATCAATATAAGTAGTAAAAAAGACGGATTTGTCTTTTGAAAAAACCCCCCACAGCTAATGGCCCTTTAAGAACCAGAGTTGATAACACTGTTTTATGGTATATTAGGTCTCCAATTGCTACAATCATTTTTTCATGGATCATATTAGCTTATAACATTATCTTTTTATTGTTTTTGTTTCACATTTGTTGTTTTATTGACAGAAATCAATCAAGATATTGATGATTCAATTGTTGCTGTTTTGTAGGTATTCCACCTTTTACCCGTGTACTTCCAATGAAAGGTAAGCTTAATTTACATATCTGTTGATAATAAAGGCACAGACAAAGAAATAAATGGTTTATCACTTCCTCAGAACATAAATCCATATTTAACATTACTTGTCGTCTGCTGTTGTTTGTGAAGCTATCTGGAAATCTTAAAACACACAAACATGCACCTCCATAAACACACACATATACACACACTTGGATATACATGCACACATATTAGAAAACATGCACACACACAAATACACACACAACCACACACACACATACACACACATACACTCACACACACAAATATGCACATGATCATAACAAATATGAATGAAAGAATTACCCACCGACTAGATTCTGGTTGGGTAAGCAAGAACCTTAATGCCTTTCTCATATTTTGTTATACTTCTGTCTGACTGGTCTCCTTTTTCCTACTTTTAAGATAAGAAAGGACTTATAAAGGATCATTTTAATGGACGCCATCATTAGTCTTTTGTCTTGTACCTTTCTGTCAAAGCAGCTTAAACCTAACTATTACAACTAGTGTGACTCCTGTAACTAGCCCGACTTTCCTTTTTCAGCCAACGCCAAGTTGCCAGTGTCTTTATATGGTGACAGTAACCTAATTAACATGATACAGATAATGATGGTGGATGACTCACCAGATTATTGTCTCTGTAACGATATGAATGGTTTGTGGCATTTCTTTTTTCAACTTCAAGATAAATGTACATCATAACTTGTAAAATAAATGTGTCTCTTAAATATTTTGTTATAATTATATAATAATTGAATATCTAGGTAAGTCATATATCTCGTGAAAATGAAGTGTAATACAGATCAATTATTAACAAATACAGTAATCTTCATATATCATATTCAAATTTGCATTTAAATTAATTGATTATTGTTTATTACATATGTGAGGAGATACTCAGTGATAAAAAGTTTTTAATATTTAAGTCTGTTTGAGAATTAATCCCATGTTTAAATTAACTCTTAAAGCATAACATCCTGTACCCGTTATATTTTTTTCTACTCCCACTACCCACTAAGCTCAATATGTTTTTTGATTGGATGTCTAGGAACAAATAATTATTGCATCTTGTATATGAGGCAATACTGATTGATAAAAGTAGATATTTTAACCAGAAATGAAAAAAAAAATGTTTTGTTATAAAAAAAGATTGCTAGTCGAACTAAGTGATAGATAAAAATTAGATAAGAATGTATTGAAATACATACATATATGACATACATCCCAGTGGGACGCCTAATGTCCCGGACCTGACATAAAATGACACCGATTTTTGTGAAATTTTCTTCTGTCCGTAATTCCTACTGTTCTCCCATTTTATCCATATGAAATCTCATTTACTATTTCGGTACCAGCTGTTCATCTTATACTAAAGTAATATTTGGCACTGTTAACACCATTTAAATTCGAAAATTTTCCTAAAGCTAAGATAGTCACTTTTTTTTACAGTGGTTACTCTTAGACGGATTTCGGCTATACTTTTAGATATATTATTTGGCCTTGTATGATACCACTTTATCTTTAGAAAAAACACATACTTTTCAAATTGGAGCTCAACTGATGAAGTCTAATTGACAGAAACGATATCGTCTTGAGCACTATAACTTTGGTATTATGTTTATAATATTTACTAATTAGCAAATGTCCGGTTATCAAACGGTTGACACTTTTACAGGTAAATAACCTGTGGGCATGTTAATTATTGATGGTGTTAACAATTATATAACATCGTCCTGTCTACTGATTGGTAGTTAATTGGTGATAAGTCTGGATAAGTCTAAGACTAACAAAGGGTTCAGTATGTCATGTGACACAAGCTTGGATCATCGATGATTAGAAGCAGCCATAAAAAATAGTTACTATAACATCTTAGATTATTTGTAATGTACTTCAACAAAAAAAAGAATATTTTATTTATAATCAAACATGCAAGGCATTTACCTCAAGGTCAAAATTGTCACAAAGCACAAGTAATGGCAGACATACTTCCGGAAGTAGTATTAGAAACGGAACCGGACCGGACTGGTATTTAAATTATGGAAACTTTTTTTTTTTAAATTATAAACAAAATTGTTATGTATTGTTCAAGTGGTATATGTATAAACTTGCAAAATTCATACAATATATATTAAATAGGAATATTAAATAGACATGCCCACAGGTTATTTACCTTTAAAAGGCAAAAAAAAGCTTGCAACATATAAAATAATGAATTGAAAACAATTTTGCATTTATTTAATACCTGAAAAGTAAACCCAAAAGTGTTACAGAAAATGTCCCAGAATTTTGTGATATTTGTCCAGAAAAATATAATTTGTCCCAGGAAAAATCCCAGAATGACCAAAATATGGCATGTATGTACATATTATAGCAGGTATAAACTATCAATGTTTGTGATGTGTTGTCATTGAAGCTCTCATTTTTTTAAAAAAAATGACAGGCAATAAGACCAAAACTTTGATTAAAAAGGCTAAAAAGGTATATCACTCTATAAAATTTTAACATAGCATGCATACATTGCCTAGGATGAATGAAACATGCCAACAATTGATATTCCTGCCATCCAAGTAAGAATTCAAATGTGTATTCACATTTGATTTCCTTTGACAAATACAACGTTGTAACAAGTTTTTTTTTCAACCTGGGATTTTTAAAAAATTATTTTATTTGTATAAAATGTAGAATACCTGAAACTTTTAATACAAACAAAGAAATCAGTTTTGATAGGTTGTATGCCTTTAACTTAAAAACCAGTTCTATTTTCAGGTGAAGAAAGACCAGCGGATCTCTTGAAGTATTATTTATTACAGGTATACAAATACATGTAGTCTTATTATAGTGTAAAACCAATATCATTTTGATACTGAAAATGGACAAATTAACTAGGTATATCATTAAACATAATAAAAATGAGAAACAAAATTGTTAGGAGTTATTTAAGGATCACAGTGACAAAGTTTCAAGTTTATGAGGTCAAAGGTCAAGGTCTTGAGCACATAAGTAAATAGAAAATATCAGTTGTATAGTTGCGTAATTGACCACATTTGCTTGTATCTTTTCTGGACAAATCGGAAGTATGTTCAGTATTATAAAGTAATATCAGTATTGTTGTTACCGTCATTCTGGCATTATATTTCTCGTTTTGACAGGGGAGGCATGTGTTAATAAAAGATGTTACTATGAGAACTCAATATTGCTTTATCAACATTTACATAAACACAGAAAATACCTCCCATGACGTTCTCAGGTGAGTTTCACTATGTTCTGATTGAATATATAAATATAAATATCTGTTTCAAATTCAGCAGAAATTGATGCATTTGGAAAAAGGACAAATTTAGAAATTACGAATTGATACATGAATAATTTAAATGGAAAGAAACAAAAATATGATAGAATGAAATGAAAAGAAATAAACAGATAAAAAAATGAATAAAAAATTTAAAGTACATGTAAGACAAAACAATGGATACCCAAAAAGGGTTAAACATGTTAAACGTTTTGTTCATGGTGAAAATTATCCAATTCTTTTCAGTAATGACTTGATGTTTGTATAGGCCATTCAGTGTTGTAAGCTTTATTACCTGAAATTAAAAATCATGATCCTAAATGAAAGGTGATATCTTACATGCTGAAGTCCATAACATGCTTTACGTGTGTTCCACTCTATATCATACAATCTTTTTTGAACAGTTATTTGCTGTAAGTCAATGTTAATTCTATTATATATCAACAGGAAATTGTTTGGTGATGTTAATTTGGAGAAGTGTAATCACGAAAGAATTCCTGATGATTCTATATATGGTAAGTTGTTCATTCAATTTCTGATTGTGATAATCTTGTTTCATTTTTTCATCATGAAGTATTGAGATCAGCTGATCAGCTGATTCAATTGATATTCTTATATATATATATATATAATCTTGAATTGCAGCTCCTGTTATCATCACTTAAGGACATATTGTTTCACTGGGAAATACATGTACAAATAAACTGTACATTGTTACCATACTATTGTGTCTATTAAGTTAGAATTATAAATTATTGTTGTAAGATTTATTTATACCAACCACATATTAATGATTTTGTTTTACTTTTTAAATTTTACTTGATAGTAATGTGAAGGCTTCAAATGTGTCTTGCATAAGAATAAGTCAGTTCAAGAATTTGCCAGTCAGTATGGAATTTGAAGAAAGTATAATGCAACTGCATTGCCAATCTTAATAATGCTTTTCTGACCTTAGTGTTTAGTAGTTATTCTTGATTTACGCTTATTTTTTCATACAATAATGCAATAGTGTATTCTATTATATCAAGTTAGGCACTCGTGTGTAATTTTTTGTTTACAATCACAACAACCTTAAAATAAGATATATCTGGTCTATTTGCAGAAACGGTCAACATTTCCAGTCAGGGCATCTCAAGCAAAGAAAGTCTTTTAAAAGCCATTCACAATAAAGTTCAAAAAGGTCAAGATTGTGTTTACTGGATGTGTGGAGACAAAATTGACTCTTCTATTGCTCAACAGTACAAATATTTACTAGGTTCAGAGGAAGTGACAACAGAAAAACAGGAGAAGGGAATTGAAAGATCAGCTTCCACGCCTACCTAGTACTATAGTTTTATTGGTGAACTGTGTGGATTTTAGAGCTTACCAGCAGAGTGTGGCATTTTGCATTTATACATATCATAAACATTCTTTTTGTAAGATCTGCTTTTTTTCTGGACTTCAGATTAAAACAGTCAAAAGACATTTTTATTCAATATGTTGTGATATTTTGTAATATATATTAATAGGGCTTCATCCTCAATGATTGGTTGAATTTGTTTAATTTTGTATATAAAGCTGTTTTTATAATAAATTAGAATCTCTACTTTTATTAATTGGTTAATTAACTCCACTTTTTATCAATGGTGTTAGATGTGGGTTGTTTTGGATTGTACTTTAAGAGCGTCGTTTATAAAAGACATTTAATCAGTAATTACATGTAACCAATCACAAGTTCAACTGAGGTTTCATGTGGCATTCATATTTTGCATATATTTTTCAAATCTGGTGAAAACAATTCTTACTTGGCAAATATTGCAAATTCTCACGCTTTTTGCTTTCCAAAACATTTCAATATAAATGGAGATCCTATTCTGGCCTTACCCTCACCTGTGAAACACCTACTGGCACATTGAAATGAGGGAGAAAGCCAATGGCAATGTAAGAAAAGAAATGCAGAGAGTAATAAGAATAGAATATATTAACTGCAAATCTCACATGCTTCTTTGACACTCTGTAATTGTCCCAAAATTTACCGGAAATGAATAAAAAGCAATTGGTTTTTAGAGTGATAGCTGATTCAAACAAACGGATATAAAGGGTTATGTTTAGCATGTTGGTCATAATTATAAGCATGCATTTGTTCTTTTAACCACCAGTTGATCTCTTTGGGGTATATTGAGATACTATAAAGCATAAAATGTATATGTAAAATTTGCGCCGACAACAACTCGTGTTGCTTTAAGTTATTGTTAGATATGATTTTGTAATATGATCTAAAGAGCAGAATATGCTGGATGTTATATGTGTGTAATAGTCAGCATAGATACATGGATGTAATGCCATGTGCCATGTAGTGCAAGCATGAACATGACACAATAATGACATTGGTGTCTATATAAATGGGTTTCGGTTAGAAGTATTTTGTAGACCTACATTATGAGAGTTATTACCCTTTGACATACATATTGTGGGTCAGTATGATAAGTTTTCTTCTTTAAGCAACCAAATTGGATTAAAGGATTAAATATAGTATAAGTGAAAGCGACATAATATTTTTTACCAAAAATAGCTTTTTTAGATTAATGAAGACCAGAAATAAATATTTCTGTCCAAAACGATTGTTTTCAAACTATTTATATACAAGAATACTTCATTTAATTTATGATGGAAAATATATTTGCTGCCACACAATATGGCCGACGAAGGGAAATAACTCTTGCAAAACACTGCTAACTGAAACCCATATATAGAAGACATTGTTATTTTTTATCACGAATGAACTACAAATGGTATGTGCAAAAATAAACTGAATGTTAACACACAGTATATACCATAAAGCACTACAAATAAAATCATTCAATATAATAATACAAAATTAGTATGCTGATAAATATTCACATTCAGAAAAGTTCGATCTAGGCTCGCTTTGTTGCTCCTTGGTAAAACTTTACATTTGGTAATCATTGCTGTATCCATATGTACATTTCATTTTACCGATAACGGATGAACAGAGATGGAGTGGCAAAATAGATTTCATAACTGGTATTAACCAACAATTTGATAAGATTATCAACCTTACCTTTTGAAAGCGGCCATTTTTGTGAGCTTGAAAATGTGAAATTGAACATTTTGTTATTTTACTAGTGAAATTCTGCTGTGCACTTACACTGCATATTTTCATACCATTTGGCCTTAAGTGCCACAACAAAGGTTGTTTTCATTTTACAGACCAATGCAATTAGTTTTTATATTTAACTACCTTGTCATTCTTCATTCCCATCCCTTCCACTGTCCTAAGCTTTTGATATTTTGGTACACTACATCATTAAAAAAGAGTGCCATCTAAGGGACCTTTTCATAATGCTGTATAAGGAATGACATGTAAATGTTAACCTGGTCAAAGTTAGCGATTTCTGTTCTATTTAGATATTATAAACAATACCAAAGTTAAAGTTTTACGAAAGAGACTGAAACAAATGCTCAAGACGATTATTTCCGTCATGTACATTTCCGAAAGATAAATTGTTGTCATACAAGGCCAACTAATAAATCCAAATGTATTGCTGTCTAAGAATTCCCACCGTAAAATGAATATCTTAGCTTTTCAGAGGTATAGAATTTATTTAATGGTAACTGAGCGAAATATTATTTTAGAATAAAATAGTCTGCTGTTGCCAAAATACTGTCTCGAAGCACATGGTTAAAATCTTTTATGTTCCGTGATATTTGACAGAATTTTAAAACACTGGTCATGGAAAAAATGAAAGCTGAAAGTTGAAAAAAGAATGTAAAATTAGTTTATAATAGAAAAATAACAATGATTTTTCTTTCATTAAAATGTAAATAAATTTAATTTTAGATCATCTCGATGAATTAGATAACAATTTATTACTATTTTTCTTACTGTATTTGAACATCTAAACTTCATTTCAGATGAAATTTGATTTATTTGATGAACTCATTGTACCTATTATGTTGTATGGTTCGGAGATTTTGGGTGTCAATAATGTCAAATCGAGACATTTTCTATCTTATGTTATGTAAAAAACTGTTGGGTGTTCGAAAACAAACCGAATCTGTATCGGTCTTAGGTGAGGTAGGTAGATATCCTTTCTCATTGTTATATAAGGAGAAAGTACTAAAGTACTGGTTCAAGATTGTGAGTAACCAATCCTCACTAAAAAACAAGTTATATCAAAGTAACAAAGACGATATTGTAGCTGATCTTTTTTTTTTTGTTTAACGTCTCACTCAAGAATATTTCACTCAAATGGAGACGTCACCAAATGCTGCTGAAGGGCTTCAAATTTTGGCCTATGCTCGGCACTTACTGCCATTGAGCAGTGAGGGTTCTTTAACGTGCCAACACCTACTGTGACACGGGACCTGGGTTTTTACCGTCTCAATCCGAAGGACAGGAAACCAACCTGCCGCTGGCTGGACTCGAACTCGCGATCAAGGTTCGAGCGTGCTACCGACTGAGCCAGGTCGGCTCTGTTGTAGCTGGTAGATGTAGAAGTTCATGGACCTATAAAGTAAAATGTATTTTTGATGCAATAGGATATAGTGAAGTTTGGGTACATGAGAATGTTGACGGAATGTGACCAATTTGTTCAAGGTTGGATAAGTGACATACATATTAGTAGCAAACTTAAATATTACTCTCTGTTCAAAAGTGATTTCAAATGTGAAAAGTATTTATCCCTGAATTTGTCTATTGGTGAGCGGCAAGCGATGTCAAGATTCAGATGTGCATCTCATTCACTTGAAATGGAAAGCGGAAGGTTTTTCAATATACCTCATGCGGACAGGATTTGTAAATTATGTAACATGAATTGCATTGAAACAGAGTTTTATTTCGTAATGATTTGCCCTTTATACAAAGATTTAAGGGCTATGCTTCTGCCAAGACACTGTCAGCACTGGCCAGATAGGTTCAAATTTATATCATATGAAAAGTGAAAACTATAGCACCCTGTTAAATTTGGCAAAATATCTATTTAAAGCTTTTAAAAGAAGAGCTGATTTGCTCGAATGAGGAGCATTTCTGTGTAATTACATGTCAGTTGTACATTATTTATGTGTGTTACGCATGCCCAGCCAGCATGTTCTATTTTTTTTGTTCATGACTAATGCACTGTAATGCCTATAGTCAATAAATTTTCATTCATTTAAATTTAAACTAGCCAAAGCTTGAGCTTACATTTGGCAGCTATGTTATTATATGTTTCAATTTCTACATGAAATAAATATTTGTGACTTAAATGTGTTAAGATTTTTTAAAATAATTGGTCCTAAAAGTTTAACAATGTTTTCAACGTTGAAAGGTATGTACAATGTGGGAGCTTTCAGTATGCCGCCTTGCTATTTGAATATCTGGAAGAGTTTTACATATTCATGGATAGATTAAATGTAATATTATAATTTGTTTAAAGGACATTAGAAAGTGACTGTGTGTTAAAATAGATGTTAACTTGCTCAGTTTACCCTTTGTGGTATTCTGTATGTAATTACGACTAATGTGTTCAAAGTGTGTACGGAATCACAAGTTTTCTGTTTTGGCGTGCATGCTTTTCATAAATGTTTAATTAAAGGTTTAAAGGCATGTGACTGGTGCTTCACTTTGCTAATCTTCAGACATTCTGTCTGTCAGTAATACTGTATGTCTTTACTCGTGATGGACAATTACCATAAGTTACCAAGGCGACCTTTTGTCATCGAATCATCGAATTTACATAATACTCAAGCTCGAATAACCTTGTTATGATTTCAAGAAGAAAACCACACAGAAATTATGCTACATCAGGACATTTTTGTATATAATTTGAAGCAATTTATTGTTGTTGAATCGTTTTCATCGATTTTGATGAGAATTCATTCTTCACTTATTTCAGTTGAATATGACTATTGACTCACAGGATGTGTGACGACCGTTGAACATGGATCCTCACTCCTCCATAATACCTACATATGGATTTTCAGAGGTCTGTATTTGTTGGAATGATAGTCAACTCGGTACCAAATAGTCTTGGTACTTGGACATCTCGGGACTTGTATTGGATTACTCGGTACTAGCGTTTGGCTAACTCGGTACTTTGTTCTATCATAATTTTTCAACTTATCTGTGGATATTTTAGCAGAATTGTATTTTAAGTTTTGCCATAGACAATCCACCTCCATTCATATTGACGATAACGTTCAGGCAGCATAGCAGTAGGGTAGGTCGAAGTATGCCCCGATTTAAAGGTCTTTATTTGTTTTAACCAGTTGTAACTTAAAATCGGTACAGAATTTCGACAGGGCATCTGTTTGGCGGATTCCGAGACGCACGGAAACCACCCCTTACAATTTACAAAATGATTAAAGAACGTGAAATTAAAATAACTTTGTAATTTGCATTTACTTGTGATAACAAATTATCACAAATTCTTATTCAAAATATTTCACCCATTGGGTCTACCAACACAGTCGTCACTTTCCATGGTAATGATAACAAATTAAATGCAGTTGATCAGCAGTATATAAGCACACCTGGGCATTGTTTAATTGTTTGTGATAATTGAAAGAAGCCACTCAATCGAAACATGATTGTTATTTCAATGCAGTTTGTCACATTTCCCTCTGTTTCACGCCGACAAAAACATCGTTGTTTCAACAGTCCAACATTGGCTTCTGTGATTATCTTGATGTATACTGGTAAATTCTTTGTTGTGAATGTTGCCATTTTATACCAAAAAGTAACAACTGATGAAAGAATATACTGGTAAGATGTGTTGAAAATTGATCAGAATATACAAGTACCAAGTTGTCCAAACATAGATACCGAGACGTCCTGACGTACCGCATTGACTAAAAAGAAAAGTCCAAAGTTATATATATATATATATATATATATATATGTGTGTGTGTGTGTGTGTGTGTGTGTGTGTGTGTGTGTGTGTGTGTGTCCGGTGAAACTGGTAGAAATTTGAAACTGTCAAGTAATCTTTTGTTGGCATGACTTTCTGTCGTGTATGTATTTTATTAAAAACTTAGTTAACACCAGAAGTCACGATATATTTTTAGATTCAAATTACCTCTCTCATAAAAAAATAATCTAAGTTAATGCCTATATGATACTTACATAAGTAACCTGAATGGTAAGAAGAAAAATAGTGTACCCACCTGGGCTAAATGATCATGGGTACATATTGTATTGCTATCGTATTTTGTCTGTCGATCGTTGTCAATAGAGCACCATCCATTAACTTTAACATATTTTCGACTGCTTAAGAATCAGGGACCAGTTTTATTTAGATTTGGCAGAAAGTATCCCCATATAAAGCCGCAATGGCTGGGACCCATAGGGGCCAAAAATGGGAAAGTATCTTGTCAAAAAACATTGTAATGAACCAATGATGAAATGTCTCAAGTTTGGTGTGCATGATTATTAAGTCAGTATTAACAAAGTGCGCGAATAAAACAAAGTATGTTTCATAAATAAATCACTTGGTGACGGGTCAGATGTCAAAAGGGTTTAGTATTAAAAATCTCGGATACCAAAGTATAAATATCTTTAGGATGTCCAGGATACAGATGACTTATCAACTCGAAACTGATTCACTTACGAATATATAACAGAAAGCTATATTGGATTATCTAAGGATCATTGGTGACAATATGTCTAGGTCATCGGTTCAAGTTCAAGGTCACAGATACCTAAGTAAACAGAAAATATGTTTTTGTCAGTTTGTAGACGTTTTACTTCTCAAGAACCAGTAGACCAATTTTAACCAACCTTGGCAGGGGGTATCCCCATATGAAGACGTATAAAGGTTGCGAATGAAAAGTGACTAAATGGGCAAAAAGACCCAAACTTTGTTCATCTTTAAAAGTATTTATAAACCAAAGATCAGTTTCTTTCAAATCTAGTATGCGTGATTGTTAAGATAATATCTACGCAGTTTAGGATTATTGGGGGAAAACTTCAAGGTCATGCTGTCAAAATGTTTCTTGCTCACTGGGATGTTGATTTTAGAAAGTTGAAATGATTCTTGCTCACTGGGATGTTAATATATAATGCAAAAAAATAATAAATATTGGAATGGAGATAATTGACTTTTATATCATAAGTTGAAATGATTCTTGCTCACTGGGATGTTAATATATAATGCAAAAAAAAAATAAATATTGGAATGGAGATAATTGACTTTTATATCATACACGTCATATCATACTTATCCCATGTTCATTAAGTAAATTGTCTTCTAATCAGGGCTCCACTTAAGGCCTATAGGAATCACTCTGTCTGTCTGTCTGTCAATCCTGTCCGTCAAAACTTTAGTTGTAACACAATAACGAGAGTAGTTCTCAACATAAAACTTTCATATTTCATTCGTAGAAAGGAAGATGCTTATACATTTCGGGGTCAAAGGTGAAGGTCACAGCTTTTCAAAATAGTCCATCGAGGGTCCCTCATCATGACTTTGTTATTATTTGGTCTTTTTATTGATAGTATTTTGTGCCATGTAATGGAACGAAAATGGTTCAATTAAAATATATATATATATATATAAAACTTGTCATCATTTTCTCCAAATGAGCAATAACTTCATGCTGTATGCCATTAATATACATGTTCTGTTACAGAATACTTTTCTAAGCAAATTGCGGTGTTTTTTCCATAAAATCATGAAAAATTAAATGAGCTTGAGTCTGTGTAAATTTGCTCTGGTATAATGGATGTTATAGGTCTTTGAAGTAAATAATTTTCAAATAATAACATATATTCCATAGATTGACATCGTGACATAAGAAGGTCGGTGATTTAGGGGATTTTGTCTTAAGTTTTTAAGTAAATCAAATTTATGAATGCATATTGTGTTTCTGGTTATTTCATTCGCACACACTTTAAAAGAGGAAGAAAATATCAATTTAAATGTAAATAAATGTACACATATAGTGGCGTTTCCTTTAGTATATACTTCCTACAGATTTGAACTATAAACCTATTCAGAGTTATCAGATTTTGTGTAAATATAGTTGAATAAAGAACATGTATTTCTTCCGGGTTCAGCATATTGAATTACCAAAACACAAAACCAAACAATTCTTTTATAAGGAACGTCTATATTACAGTTGACAGTATGACTCATGATTTGTATATAAAACTGGAATTGAAAATCTCGCGATAGTTCGCTTCTATTTTGTATTTTGTATAAAAGAATCGAGGTAAAAAGATCGCATTGCAAATGCTCTAGAATGTGGAAGAAATAAAAGCAAACCCACGTAAGTTTTTATCATTTTGTGTTGAATTTGATGTTGTTGTATCCTTTTTACTTCATTTGGATACATTCAATTATAAATGTTTACCATCGTCATACACTCATTATACAAAGTAAAAGTAACGGATCTATCGCACGTGACTTAGAATCGGGGATCCGTTTCACAGCAATGCGTGGAGCACTGAAAAATCCGAAGTGTAACTGTGACACTCCATAGAACAGGTCAAGCTTTGTGACATCTCATGTATAGCTCGGGTGGCTATAATATAAGTGAAACATCATAGATGGACGTAGTATTATAATGTAAATTGAAAGTACTGACAAAATAAGGGATCGTACAGTTTTGATCATTTCCGGCAAACATAGAAACGTGTGTGTGTGTGTGTGTGCGTGTGTGTGTGTGTGTGTATGTGTGTGTGTGTGTGTGTCTGTGTGTGTGTGTGTGTCTGTGTGTGTGTGTCTGTGTGTGTGTGTGTGTGTGTGTGTGTGTGTGTGTGTGTGTGTGTGTGTGTGTGTGTGTGTGTGTGTGTGTGCTGATCGCATGCTTTGTCTTCTTACTCACAAAACTGTAATTAAACATTTACATTACTTTCGTTGACAAACAGTTGTCTCCTTATTTTATATTTCCATTGATAAATATCTTATGAATGGATCTAATATTTTGTGCATGCAGTGGGTTTTCACACGAATAAGATGGAGAACCGTATCATTTGTTTGCAATTACTATTTTTCACTAAATGAAACGTTGAATCAGGTGTTCCATAGTGGTGGAATAGTCTATACTGATTTTGACAAGGTTTTTTCCTCACTTGTGTCATTTGAATTCGACTGTAGACTTGGTCAACAGGAGATGCTTACCCATCCGTGACTCCTGTGCCCACCCTGTAGTTTTAAAGGTCTGTGCTTGTCGAATGTTCACTAGATTAATACATTGTTTCTTTAGGATTAATACTTTGGTATATCTATGATATTTATATTGTGCGTATCATTTTATTGATTTAAAAAGTAAAAGCAATCGTTAAGTAAAAGTACCATATGTATGATATAAGATAGAGGCCCATAAAGCGTATGGCTACATAATGCACAGCCATGAATTCAGTTCTCTGAAATACTATATAGCAAAAGTTACGTAAGAGTGACATGTGTATCAAGTTCATTGTCATACTTTTGCTGCTCACTGTATGAAACATCAGTCAAATTATAACCCGATTTTTCATCGCTCTCGTTTTATCTAACAAACCCTGCTATAGTATCACATTCGAATGACCTTGTAGGTGTACCATGTTCGACCGACAAAAATGCAACTTACTCAAATTTTATCAAATGGTAATCTGAAGAAAATAATCTGAACATCTAAAAACATTATAAACAACAATGAACACAACACAATCAGGAAGAAGAGAATTCTTTTTAAGGAGTCACTCGACAAACTTAAGTGTCCTTGTTCATTTATTAATAGCCAAAAGTCTAAGGCCATCTGAATGTATAATTGATTCACTGGTATTAGTAGCAAAGATATTGACTAATGTAGTATCATGAAGGTATAGCATGGTCAATAAAACAAATGCACAAACTTTTAATTCCTTAATATATACAAATAATATGCACTGCTTTACTGAATCGACTTTTGAATACTTTAAATACATTGAAATTGATTTACATGTTAAATCAATTCAAAATTGCTAGTCTACTAAATCATTATATTAATGGTTTATTTTTGTGTGTACAGAAACTAACGATGGACCCAACATATACAGATGTAGACTTATACGACCAGACGATAGAGCGAAATAGATGTCATATTTTGCGTTATATCAATGCAAATGTCTTCTTCGACAAGATGAGGGAAAAAACTGTTTTGTCTTTGAATGATGTGGAAGAGATTCAGAACAAAGGATTCACACGACGCGATAGGGCAGGTATGTTTATATCTAACAGAAATCTTTATATTCAGCTTCCAATACTGGGTGGGAATATTACGACTTTACAGGCTACTAACAAATACCTAAAATGCATGCAAGCCATGCTACTGGACACAATACTAATCTGACCAGTATTCATACGCCGTAAACTTTATAATTACTATGATCGTGTTCGATAAGAATCATCGATAGTTTTTTTTCAACCTGTTTTAAATATATTTGTATCATTATATTTTACCACGAGATCTAACAGAGTGACATATCTATGTTTTATGTTTTACTAATATAGCGGTACATACTTTACCTCTAGAACTAAAAGAGTGAAATATCTATGTTTCATTTTTTACCAATACAGCGGTACATACTTTACCGCAAATCTGTCATATGGGCATATCAATTTTTTACAATAACGCGATACAAATTCTACCTCGATGCTATCTGAGTGGTATATATATGTTTAATTTCCAAGTACTAGTTAGATAGTATCATTGCTTAATAAGGTCATAGTTGAGGGGAGAATATTCACATGAACATTTAACAACATTTTGTTAAAGGTGCATCTAGGCTCTGCAAAACATGCTTGTAATTACATAGCATAGGTACAGCTGTGGGATATACACGAAGCAGTGTATGTTTGATATATGGTGTAATACAGTTATGAACTTTCAGTTTTTGTAATTCCGGACAATGCTTGTGTTTAGTGCATCTGTTCTATTTACGGCCGGAATGATAGCCATGTTTGTGGATAAGCTGATTCACTAAATGAAATCTTGAGTAGCCTGTTCGATGGCGGTTGTTGAATCACCTGTGCTAATTGTGACGGGAATTTCTTCCTCATCTATTTCATGTGAATTTGACTGTGGTTTCACTGCGAGTGTGACCGGTCAACAGGGGATGCTTACTCCTCCATGACACCTGATCCCACCTCTGGATTTCAGTGTTTGTCCAGTTTTCACCAGATATGTATATGCATCCTGGAAATACTGAAGATTTATGCTTTAGTATCTGAGATTTAAGTGTAACCATTTGACTGTTTTACAAAAAAAAAAAAAAAAAAAAAAATCGGTGATTTCCCTGTCAGAAATGAACATTCATTGCGAGGCGTCAGCTTAAGCTGACTTTTGTGAGAAAGTTTGCCAGTTTACTTTGGGGAGGACGGTGGCCTCTTCCCGTGTACATTGTAACCATGTTTTCTCCTCCACCATTAAAAACTGGCTGCCACCATATGACTGAAAATTTATTGAGTGTAGCGTAAAACACCATTCAAATTTCAAATACATTTAGTGACCCGGCTAGGATATTTGATTAAAAACTTGATATGCATTATCCTTCTATTGAACCAGGTTTGTTTCTGGACAAACTTCAGACTAAAGGAAACGAAGGTTGCATTGCCTTTTTAGAAATTCTGGAGTATGAGTATCCCCCAGTGTATAAACTGATCACAGAGAAAGAAGCGAGGGAACCACCACCTGGTATGTTCTTATGTTACAAATATTATAAACATAATACCAAAGTTATAATGCTCCAATTTTAAATAAATTTTCTAAAGGGAACGTGGTATCAAAGGAAAAAAGAGGAAAACAATTAAATGTTTTCATAATAGAATATAAGTACAAGAATTTATATTAACAGATTCTACTAAATTATTATTTTTATCCGATTAAGATTTCTGAAGATTAACTTCAAACTACATACTGCTCAATTAATGCATTCATTATCTTACATTTATTGGACGTTGATGAAATATCATTAGTATTACAAAATAGGCCAAAACAAATGCTCAAGACGATCGTTTCTGTCAATACGATTTCGTCAGTTGAGCTCATATTGAATATGATGTATATTTCCGAAAGAAAAAGTGGTATCATACAAGGCTAAATAATAAATCTAAATGTATTGCCAAATCCATCTTAGAGTACTGTCTGTAAAGTTAATATCTTACCATCTTACAAGATTGAAATCAATTTCTTCTAGAATACTGTAAACACAGGGAAAGTTATTTTGCCAGCTGGCTGTACAAGCTACCTCAGTTGGCAGAGGATCTGAGGAAAGACTATGACCTCAACAAAAACTTGAATGTAAAATTTCATGACATGGAAAATATTCTAAAGTTTGCACAAGAAAACAATAGAGAATTAGAGGTAATGTAATTAAATATATTGATAGATGTTGTTGTTGATCTTTTCACACACACACACACACACACACACACACACACACACACACACACACACATATATATATAATATATATATATATATATATATATATATATATATATATATATATATATATATATATATATATAATATTTATATATAATATACAGCTTAATCAGACATTGTCACATGTCAAACCATATTTTATTATCTTATTATAGGTTCAAATACTATGCATATTAGTAAATGTTTTAAAATATCAATAATTCAATGTTTATTCAAAATATATTTTGAGTTGCTATTAATGAATGCACGTTCAAACAATTTAAAACCTCTCTTATGTCTGTCTGTCTGTCTCTCTCTCTCTCTGTCTGTCTGTCTGTCTCTCTCTCTCTCTGTCTCTCTCTCTCTCTCGTGATTATGCTTAAATACTTTCGATCCAGAGGGAAAATGAAGTTTTACGGAAGACAGTCAGCAATTTAACAGAGGAGAAAATCAGAGTAGAAAAGCAACTTGGGGATTGCATGAGAGAAACGGATAAGCACAGGGATATGTCATGTATGTATAAAATCACCGGCAGCATATTTTGTTGTACAAAATGTAGACATCCTAAAGATTTATACTTTGGTATCTGAGATTTTTTTTATATGTTATCGGAGTAATTACAATTGACGTTCTGAGAGGAAGTATGCCATAACGTCTTATTGACCAATTTATAGCTTTATGTCTTTTTGATATACTTTCGTTATGTATATGAGATAACTAGTGTAACATAAGTCAATATTTCTATTTTTTAAAAATTCATAATTACAGTGGAGTATCTTCAAAATTGCGTGCAGTTACAACAGGAACGTGATCATTATAAAGACAGATGGCGAGAAGCAATGCTTGATCGGGACCACTTCGTTGCAACTAGTAAGACATTGTACAAGTGTCTATTTTTGTATTGAAACTAACGTGCATTCAATGATGCCATTTATCACTTAATTTCCTTTTAGTTGCTTTATCAAAAATCCCTGTTTTAACATTTGAATAAGCGCTTGAATCTCTTATTAATCAAAAAGGTTCATGGTGCATTGTACCGGAAATATAGACACATCAACAACATTGTTATACAGTGTTCTCTGAAAAACAAATTTTATTAATGCTTTAGGGAAATTTTAATAAGATCCTTGATTTCTTTATATATTGTACTTTTATATACTTCTTTGTTATTTCTTTTGCTTGTTGTTTATTTCATGACAAACGAACGAATGCAATAATATTGTATCTAACAGTAATAGTGCGATTGTAATATTTCCATACTCTATCATTTTAGAATATACAATAACCATTTTGTTCAAGATAACGTTGGTTAAGGTGTCTTACAGAGTTTTATTCTTTTTTTTGTTATTTTAGACAACGTTGATGACACAACTCTAAAATATGTGGAAGAGATGCCGAGTTCTACGGATGTATGTATGATATATATTTTACTTGTAGTAGATTAATTTCATTAAACCATTCACTCTCATAAAAAGTGATTTTGCGCAGTTAAACATTTCTCTCCAGGTAATATGGTTTACTAAGAAAAGTGGTATGCTATTTTGATATATTTTTGTTACTCCTTTACGACAGATGGACAATCACATGTTAATATTGTAGAAACATTGATGTATTTCAAGGCTGTTCCTTCACGATAGACGGAAAATATAAGATCACTCGTTGATATTTTCGATACATTGTATTTCTCGACTACTGTACTCCTTCAAGACAGGAGGAAATTCTGAGGTCACAAGTAACAATTCTAAATACATTGATTTTTATATATATATTTCTAGGCTACACCTTCACGAAAAAAAGAAATTCTAAGATTGCAAGTTGACATTTTAGATATATTGATATATTTCTAGACTACCTATCCACGGCAGACGGAAAATCTAAGATCACAGGTTGAAATATTAGAATATGAATTGAATCAAATGCAAGAGAAATGCGAAGAACTTGAAACCGATCTTAAAAATGCATTAGATGAACTAGATTGTTATCGAAAGAAATTTGCAAAGGTATGTGAATTTCAATTATTGTAATATTTATCTAACCCAATTTTAGTCACACGATAGAATAATACATTTTCTGTAACTTTCTGTAATAATTAACGAAAATGTTTAAAGATAGTGTATTAAATATATGAAATAGGATTTCAACAAGAGAAAATAGTATTATTCCTGATACTTATTATAAAATTGTAACAAATCATGGATAGGTAAACATTGGTAAGATAATGTAAGATATTTATAGAAGCATACTTTTGTTTGTTTCTTTTATGTATATAACATTGTAAGTTTTATATACTAGAAACAAGAAAGCTATGAAAAACTACTTAAAGAGAAAAAACAACAGGACATTGGATTAGAAGAACGAAGAAAACGAATCGAGGAATATTTCTCTAAAATAGAGTCTTTAGAACAAGATAAACGAAAAGTATGTGGAATTTGGTTTCCTAATGCATACTTCATTTAATGTGAAATACTTAATGTAGCCAATGACGCCGTGTAAATTACGCCACAAGTTTCAGAACACATAACTACCTATCTTCCAAGAAGATGAGTTTAAACTTAACAATGAGAGGAGAATAAGTAATTTATTTCTATTCTTTTGATATATGATATTAAACAATTATTACTACAAATTGAATCTCTTCACAAACCATCTTCCAAAGTCAGGGTTTTCCGATCTACTCATTGTGGATCAAAAATCTTCCAAAAGACTTAGGAAGATGGGTTAATACCTGTCTATCTGTCAATACAACAGCATCGTAGCTGATCCATAAACCTGAAAGAGTATTGTTTTCATTTTTAATACAATGGAAACGGGACACAAGTTAACTTCTAAATTCAAAAGCCAAGACAATCATTTTTACAGAGGTTACTCTAGGACGGATCTGGCTTCGCATTTAGATTTTTCTTTGGGTTTGTATGATACTACTTTCCCTTTAGAAAATCTATTTCACATTGGAACTCAACTGATGAAATGTAATTGACTGACACGATCGCCTTGAGCATTATAACTTTGATATTATATATATATATACATGTATATATATATATATATATATATATATATATATATATATATATATATATATATATATATATATATATATATATATATATATGTATGTGTATGTATGTATGTATGCGTGTGTTTGTGTATGTCTTGGTCAAAATGTGTTTAAACGTGATCCATACTTCACACAATATATATGAAGTATATTGTTCAATGCATTTTCGTAATAATTCATTATTTCATGTTTATATACATTATTACTTATAAAAAAATGGCACTTTTCGTTTAGCTTGATGAAGAAAAGAATATGGAACAGACGAAAAGACACGAAGAAGCGGAAAATAGGGTCAGATTATTTAAGGAAAAGCATGAACTCGAAAATCTATATGAACAGTTAAAACTAAAACACGGCAAACTGAAAGCAAAATGTAACAGAGACTCGGTAAGTTTTAATTTTTAATTTTTTCATCTATATTAGTCAGTGATGCAAAATTAGTGCAGTGTCGATAAAATAAGAATAAAACACATTTATTGTATAGTATTCGAAACAAAATAACTTGTGAAGATTCTTTATGGCAATATTTACTCTAACATGTTTAGTGATATATACGTTTATACTAAAGAATGTCCTTTGATACAATGAATCTACAGCATTTACTTCAGAATAATGTATCCCTTAAGTATTTGTAATGAACTGATTTTAGCCTGCTCGTAACATATTCACATGTTCCTAGAAACTTAAAACAACAATTTCGAATTACTAATGCTCTCTAAATAAATTACTTTTGCACTTTCATAAAATTTCACAAATGTTTATTTTATTATTATGGTTAAACAATCCCATAAGTTAAAAATCATTCACCTTTAAAACTTGCATTCAATCTAAGATGAACAGGAGCTTTAACTATGAGAAGCTTTAAGTTATTTAAAGAAATTAATACGAATGAAGGCATATTGCTACAGAGGCTATATAATCTAGGCTATATACTGAACGTTTTTAAAAGTGAATTCATTTATTTTCAATTCATCAATTCAAGTCATTATAGACCAATGCATATATCATGGCGGGGTGGAGTCTGGTGACCACTTTCTTGACCTTAGTAAGTTTAAAGTTCAGGTAATGAAGCATGGCTACGTTAAGTAATGTTCAAGCTGCCACATGTTTACGGATAACTTGTGGGTATAAAAACGATCGTTTATATGATAACTTAAAATATGTTCTGCCCTACCAAGTTATGTATATCGGACAGTACCGTATTTTTTTACCTTTGATTTGACAATCTAACAACGAACACTTCTATAGCTCTGGGATTGTTATGGGTTGTTATGTAATAACAACCTATTATGGGTTTACTTCGACTTTTCATCGAGGGCTATCCTGTTAGCAGTGAAGAGGTCACTGAGGTTGCATTTGTAAAATATAGTCCAACTCAAGAATTTAACTTTTACAGAAAAGTCAAATATTTTGGTGTAAATGAAATTAAATCTAGTTTTAATAATCATTAAATGAAATACCACATAATTCTTATAAGATTCCAGTGATGTTGAGCCTGCCTTGCAGTATCACTCCGCCATTCATCATATTGATATTGACAGCTACAAGCATACAACTATTGTAAATCGAAATAATTACATATCGCTGATACCAACATGAAACTAAATCAATTTCTATTGAACTCTCAATAATATGTATGTTTTTAGTCCACGGAAAATAAAAGCAGAATAGAGGGTATAGCTTCGAGTAGGAGGTGCTTGTTATGCAAATAGCGCGTGAAGTTAATTACGAATAAGTTCCTGTCTAATTTTAAAACTATCAAATTAACGTGTTTGTCGACTAATCGCTATACATAACCTGCCTTAATGAGATTCACCGTGCATATTTCCTTTATTTATACACCCTATATGGTGATCACATGCTTTACATCACCAGAGACTGCTCAATTTCAGCGGACTGTCACTTGTATATTGTGTGTATAGTGATATCACAAAAGGAGGTAACTCGAACATTGAATGTTACAATTTCCTATTCTCGTTGGTTGAGGTTGAGGAAAATCGCCATGCCCATTGTCGGGTGTTTACACAACAATTATCACAACTTTTAAAGTTAATCACGATTAGATTGGGATGTATAAACCTAAACTCTTTGTGTAATCAGTCTGTTCATAATGAATTTCAAACAGAAACGATATCTTTAACAAAAACCAAAGTTTTATCCATTGCCGAAAGCGTTGAAGTCTATAAGCGAAAGTGGTAATAGACCGTTTTGCTATATCGCGACTTTAGGCCCGAATTATGTTGGTGAAAAAAATGATTTCATTAGGTTAGCTGTCTTTGTCATCCCATACAGTTATTTATATTAATTAATACAAGATAGATTGTTTGGTTGTTTATTTAGTCTAGGCAGAGTATATGTTTATATACCACAGTAATAGTGTTAAATAGGATTGTTTACACAGCCAATTTTTCGCTATGAAAAAAATTATTTTACCTGTTCACAATGTCATGTTTGGTTTAAATTTAAGTAGGTCCCATAAATGCTCACGTTTTATTTTGAAATGAGTGTTAATGCACGACAGACAATAGATTCTGTTTAAAGTTGGTGCGGAAAATACAACAAATAAAATTTAGAATGTTAATTTTGAATTTATTTAGAGGCTGGAAATTAAATTTTTTGTTTGTTTTTAGATCTACATTAATTTGATTTATTTTCATTTTTTGTTTTACAGTTTTTTTTATTTCACATTATGGGATGTATACATGTAAACTATGTACGGTAATTTGGTAAATTTTAATATTTAATATTACCTAGATCTTTCAATGATTCATGTTGTAATAAGACATGGTTCAATTAAGTATTGTATTTTTTCTTAGTCCGAGAGCAATACAGATGAAAACACGACAGATGATTACATTTGTAACATGGTCAGTATTGGTTAAAAACATATCAATTATTAAATTTTGTATCTTGGGTCTACATTATCTTCATGTCATGTGACCGGTAACAGATAAAGAAATCGAATATAGGAATTTTATCGAAAAAATAAATCAATGGTAAAAAGCATTTCTAAAATTTTGTATATTCACTTTCTTATCTTTTGTATGAAAATATGAAATTTATATACAATGTATATACATTTTGTACTTACAATGTATATACATGTACTTACAAACATCACCCTTTTGAAATACAGAAAATGCGGTTTATATGAATTGAATGTTTGATATTAAACATTTTCTCTCGTCTGTATAATCAAATTTATTACATTTCTGAACTATTTCAGTTTTTGCTGTCGGATATTGGAAGCTGTGATATAACTTAATGATAAGCAATATAAGATGTGTTTATACTATCATGGCTCCAGGCTATAATTGACTACTTGTTGAACCATGCTCATTGCTGGAGTAGATTCAAAATATCATTTTCTGTTAAACTTGATTTTTATTATTATTATAACTTGATGCGTTCAGAACGATACCATCGACTCAAGCTATATAAATAACTAAAACCTGCAATGCGACATTATTGTAAATGTGTTTAATACAGTTTATATAAGGACTTCTCAAAGCATCTTACACTGTAGGACACATCCTATCCAGGTAAAAATATTCGTATTATGTGATGTTTATAACAATGCAATGCATGGATTATTTCATTCTATGTAACATTTTATTATAAAAAAAGGAATAAATGAGATATGAAGAATAATATGAATATGAATGAGAGAACACCTTTAACATTGGTATAGATAAATATTAACAAAATAAACACCAATTATATTTCTAGAAACGATCTGCATCTGAGGAGGAACCGTTCGGTATATATAATTTGTAGCGTTTACTTCTAAAATATTAGCAACTTACTTACAATATTCTATAGAGCCTGTACAACGTATCTTTAACAAGTTTTTATTCAACTTTCATCGGAAGAAATTTCTTTTCTAGTTCTGAGTTTGGGGTTTTGTAACAAACTGAGGATAAATTAATCATTCTTTTTTGTCCTCGTCATAATGCATTGTCCATCATCTAGAAGATTGGTTATTTTGCTCTTGTGAAAGATAAAATAACAAGTTCATACCTTATTTTGTCCTTGTTCTTATATTAAAAAGGTAAATCTATAATTTTGTCCTTGTAATGAATCAAACAGGTCAATTTATATTTTTGTCCTCATACATATATAAATCACACAGTCCATGCATTATGCATTATAGAAAAAAATGACAAAGCCCATTTCTGATGTTTTTAAAATTGTCCGTGTTTGTCCATTTTTACCGAATTTGTATCTATGTCTTGGACATTCTATTGATTTATACTTTGGTATCTGAATTTTTTTTTATATTCTGACAGAGGGATAGCTGATACCCTGTCTAGTTTTTAAACAGTTACGAGTTAATCCTATCCTATTGCTTGTATAGTTTAAATTAGCATAATGAAACGTCCAATATAATAGGCTGTACGTTTCTGAATGACCAATTATTGTGTTGAGGATATTAATTTGCTTAATAATTGTTGCTGACAGATCATTTGGTTTGAATAATTCTAATACCGATTTACAGCCATAAATAGTTAAACAATATATTTTATGTTCAATCTTTGGAACAATTAATTCTACACAATGAAACCTGTTACGATATACAATTTATTATCAATTTGTAAACAATAACGTTTAACAAGTGCATCGATGTTGGTCAACAAAATTTTGTGACGTAATAGAAAACAAGCAGTGAAACATAATCCCCTGCAAGTTTTCAACTTCACCGACCAATGAAATAACGCGAACCAAACAAAGGACATTATAATGCCAGATTGTGATATTCTGTATAAAAGCCACAACCCTTTCTAGACGTCCTCAGTATGTTATTTTGCTTAACTGACAAAAATATAACACTGTCATCTAACTGGAGTAAGCTACTGAATAATGTCGTTTTACCTTACTAACAGTTGTCTACTTTGTCAGTCTAATGGTACTGGACTTTACTTGATTATTTAATATCATTCGAAAACATTTGAATGAATTAGGAATGAATTTCATACAATCAACTATATGGATGGAATTAACATTAGTTAATATTTTGTCATCATTATTTAATCGTTTATATCACTGGGTGGCAGTCATCTTGAATGTTATGTGCCATGTGTTATAATATCACTTGTTCACCCGAGTAATTTGCTATGTACAAACTTTATCTGCCTCTCTTTGTCTGTCTCTGTTTGTCTGTCTGTCTGTCTGTCTGACTGACTGTCTACCTGACTGTCTAACTCACAGAAACTCTAAAACTGCATAAGACGAATGACGCCATTCTATTATAGATCCTAATGTGTATTTGGGTTGCATTGTTTAATATTGTCATAATTTCATTTTTCTTCATACATCATACTAAAGTTTGCTTACAGAATTGACCATTAGACCACATACGTTACTTTAATGATGAATCAAAAACCTTCAAAATAGATTTGACAAAATTAAGACATACAAAAATAAATACAATGTATTTGATATATGGTAAATAACAAAAATTATGGTACTCATAGATAATTTTACAGATTTTGCAGATATTCCAAGTGATCACACCAGAAAGGTTGCTACACTTCCGACCAGTTTTTATTCTACTGATATATCGAATCGCCAAAGTTGTTTGTGCAATTTGCGAGAGAGACAAAATCGACAAAAGCCAGTACAAGTAACTCTTTCAGACATAAAAAAGAATGAGATACAATTTAGGCATATACAAAGAACAGATACTATTGAATGTATCGCTTCGCCCTCTATTAAAGAAAGAAAAGCAGAACAACTGGAGGATGAGAAATGGAAAGCAGATTCGTCCGTTTATTATTTCAAGGCAAAGCACGCCTGTAATTATTTACATATTTTGTAATACATGTATATATCATCGACCTATCATTACACCATACATAAGTTTACCATGTTACAAATATATTCTTGTTTTAGCATCTGTATATGTTCGTATTTCATTCTTTTTTTCAAATCACACATTGCTTCTTGGATTTTAAACTACACGTTGTCTTACTACTGTAGTGCCCATCAATATTACCAACAGGTGACTATTTGACGTCTGGCACTGTACTTGACTGATCTTTTTTTTTGGCGGGACTTTTCCCTTTGGCAAGATCGCGTTTAGAATATTAGTTAATAGATTATTAGAGCATCTCATGTTAACCGTCCAAAATATTTAAAAAAAAAAAATCATTTATCAGTGTAAATATGGGATAATATTTGTACTCAGCAGGTTAAGTGTAGAACCTTTGAAATGACCACAAGCTGTATCCTGTGACTGACTTAAAGTGTTTGGTGCTTCTTATTCCCGTAACACATCAATTTTACTCCTTACCAAGATATTGACAGCCGTTTAGGAGAAATTTGAACAATACTGTACAGTTGCTTATTCCAGAAGCGGTGTAAATCAGATGTGGATACTTAAAAATTCTAAACAGCTTTTAGAAAATTTGAAGGCACACAATTTTTTCTTGAATTCACAGTATCAAAACTTATGACCTCTCTACTCTTTACACAACTATTCCACATAAAAAATTAAAAGAAAGACTTTTCAGCATCATAGACAACTGTTTTTTTTTTTCACTAAAGCTGGTACCCGAAAATTTAAATATCTAGTGATTGGCTATCAGGATACTTATTTCGTCAAACACCACTCTGATTCTACACATAAATACACTGAAGTTGATATAAAAAACATGCTGGAATTTCTAATATACAATATATTTGTAATGTTCGGAGACGTTGTCTTTCAATAAACTGTCGGCATTCCTATGGGAACCAATTGTGTTCCTTTATTGGCCGACCTGTTCCTTTATTCATACGAAGCAGACTTCATTCAGAAACTGCTGAATCAAAAGAAGAAAAAGTTAGCGGTGTCCTTTAATTTGACATTTAGATATATCGACGACGTTTTGTCAATTAATAATGACATTTTTTCATACATATGTCAATGCGATATATCCCAGCGAACTAGAAATTAAAGATACAACAGAATCAAGCACACACGCTTCATACTTAGACATTTTACTCAATATAAACACAGACGGGAAATTAGCAACTAAGCTATACGACAAACGCGACGATTTCGGCTTTCCCATCGTAAATTTTCCACATTTAAGTAGTAATATCCCTCAGTCACCCGCATATGGAGTTTATATTTCACAAATGATCCGATATGCGAGGGCGTGTACAACATATGAATATTTCATATCCAGAGGTAAACTACTCACTGACAAATTATTGACACAGGGATATCGAAAACCGCGTTTAATGTCAACGTTCCGCAAATTTTACGGTCGGTATAATAGTCCTGTTTTCGTTGGCGGTTGTTGAGATGCCTGTACCAATTGTGACGAGGATACACTCCTCACGTGTTTCATTGGACTTGACTGTGGACTCACGGCGGGTGTGACCGGTCGACAGGGGATGCTTACTCCTCCATGGCACCTGATCCTACCTCTTGGTTTCCAGAGGTCCGTGTTTGTCCATTTTTAGCGGATTTGTATCTATGTCCTGGACATTCTATTGATTTATACTTTGGTATCTGAAATATTTTTATATTGTGTAATTTTCAATATGGCTACTGTTGTCTAATAAACTTGTATGAAAGAAAATTTGAAATAATACTTTTTAAAGAAATGTAACCTTAATATTGTGTAACTCTAACTTGTAAATACAAATAATTAAAAGTTTTTAACAGTTGGAAAAGTAGAGACAACATTGCTTATTCTGCTTCACAAAAGAAAGTTGAGACCAACCTAAGATAACACTTATATCAGTTGTTCTAGCGATAAGTATTATATCCGAAAAGGATGATACTGTACTGACTTCGAAAGACTCTAGATAACCTTTATTATCCATTTCAGGTGGTTCCAAATCACCAAAGGAAGAGGAACACAAAAAGGATTTCAGCTTTCCTGAGGTAATGCCCACACCGCTAACATCACCAACATCACCAACATCGCCATCTGGTGACACAAAACTCAACAAAAGAAGTATCATGGACATTTGTACATTTGACGTTTGTCAAAGTACTTTGTCGTCGAAATGGAGGTTAGTTTACTACGTATACCATTAATACGTTGCTTATATGTACATAAATATGTACATTTACATAAAATCGTAAATATATTACCAAAGTTATAATTTTCCGAACAGACCAAATAAATGCTCAAGACGATCGTTTCTGTTAACTAGACTTCATATGTTAAACTCGAATTTAAAATAGATACAGAATTCCGAAACAGAAAGTGGTATTATTCAAGGCCTACGATTTTGGCTTTCCCATCGTAAATTTTAGACATTTAAATAGTAATATCCGATGATCACCCGCATATGGAGTTTATATTTCACAAATGATCTGATATGCCAGGGCATGTTCAATATATGAACATTTAATATACAAAGGTAAATTGACTAACAAATTATTGACACAGGGGTATCCAAAACCACGTTTGATGTCAACCTTCCGAAATTTTACGGTCGGTATAATAGTCTTGTTTGCGTTTACTTTTACTAAGTGAAATATTGAGTTGCCTGTTCGATGGCAGTTGTTGAGTCGTTTGTACCAATTCTGACGAGGATTCGTTCCTCACGTATCTCATTTGGATTTGACTGTGGACTCGGTGAGTGTGGCCGGTCGACAGGGGATGCTTACTCCTCCATGGCACCTGATCCCACCTCTTGATTTCCAGAATCCGTGTTTGTCCAATTTTTCTAACATTTTTGTACCTTATCCTGGACATCCTAAAGATCTATACTTTGGTATCTGTGAAGTGTAAATATATATATATATATTGCAGGTCACCATCCCTAGCTTTATCGAAATTTACAACAGTCAGATTGGAGTACCCTGTTCTGGGTACTAAACTAAACATATATGGCGGCAATTTCACAGGTATCTACATAAGGGACATCAGCAGCAATGTATCTGATCAGCTATCAGTTGGCGACCAAATTGTATCGGTAAATATTATGTTTCTTCATTGTTGTTTTACACCCATCAATAATTTCTTACCAATACTTATACATCAGGAACCCTAGGTGACATGTTACAAAATTTGACAGGTGCCATTTTATCTTAAGTCTGCCTTGACATAACATGATATGTCGTGTTTTATCTTCACTAGAATGACCGGTACTTTAACTTCTAAAAACCGCTTCCTTTGAAATGTTCTAATGGAACAGTAAAGTCCTTTAAAAGATTCTGATGAACACTCACTATCCTTTTAGAATATCAGTTATTATCCATATCGGGAATCACACTCAAATCATAACGCTTGCATATGGAGCAATCTACCACTAAACCACCACGCTCAAGTACAATTAGATAATGGAACTCTCTGCTTTGTAATATATCAATACATCGTTGAATTGAACAGTAGATGGGTCGGAAACTACATTTCTTATTTATACATATTTTTTTCAGAACGTTAAGATACTGTTATAAGAAATTATAATATTTCATCTTATATATATATATATATATATATATATATATATATATATATATATATATATATATATATATATATATATATATGTGTGTATATATATGTGTGTGTGTGTGTTGCCGTTTAATAAAACCTGTTTGTGCGGTAAAATACCATTTTCCCATTTTATTCGTATGATGTTTCATATTTGATAATATTTTAGGTTATAATCACAAATAAAGAGAATCGCAGCACTATCAAAAAGACGGAATTAAAAGGTTGTACTCTTGAAACTGCGTGCACGGCATTCACATTTAAACAGGAAAGTGACCCAACTCTGCAGATAGAAGGACAAACACAAGTGGAAATAACCGTTCGGAAGACAAGTGAACAAGGTAAAGTATATGAATCATATTTACCCCAGATAAAGAGCAGCCAAATTTTGCTTACTTACGACACGTTTGTTTATTTGAACATTATTAATTTTTTTCATGTCTGTTTCGTTAATGTGTTAGGCCACCTGAGCTTAAGGCTCATGGTGACCTATTCCGATCATCTTTTGTCTATCGCCGTGCGTTGTCCTTTATGTGTTGAAAAATGTTAGACATTTTCGACATCTTCTCAAGAACCAATTGTCCAATTTTAATCAAACTTTGCTAGAACACTCCCCATTTGAAGGCATATAAATTTCAGAAATGAAAAGTACCAATAACAGCTCCAAAATAGGCCTCTTTTAAAAATATCTTTTTCATGAAACGCTGATCTCACTGTAATAATGCATTTAATCAGATAAGAAAAGGTTTTATCATAAAGCCAAACAGTGCTACAAATTAAAATAAACTTACATCACTATCATGTAAATGTGTACCTTAGTAGAGTTGTTATTACAATGATATATTGCTTACTACAGAAAATCTAAGACAAATTTTATTTAGTTATATTATCATTTGATATTATAGCTACACTCTAATAAAGACCAAAAATGATTTGAAAGGTAGTGTCAGAGACACACATAGAGTGGACAAAAATGGGGAAAATAATAATTTTAAAGTGCATGTCATTTGATGTAAATACATGAGGTAACACATACTGTCTTGTACAATTTATAAATCCGTATTATCAGAATGTGTAATCATTATATGATTCCAGACTGATTTGTTCAATGTCATATCTTAATCATTAAGTTAATGATATATTATTATACCTCTATGCTAGATTCTTAATCCTTATTGGACAAACGTATTCACGTGACCAGGAACAGAAACGTCAAGTCTCCATAACTTGCTCCATTTTCACTGTCATGTTTCCTCCCACTCGGAATCCCTACTGGTTATTGATATTGATACAAAACAACTATGTGAAGTTTTGTCATAAATTTCTTGGAAAAATGTTGTTGCTTTAAATAAAATATTCTTGAAACTTTAATGATAGTTGTTTACTTTTTGAGATTTTCATATCGGTATAATAAACAATTTATTGCCCTGGTTGTAGGAAGACATAAGGATTTATTTACCCGTGGCAAGTCATATTCCCCTTGGGCCTCGCCATGGGGAAATATGACTTGCTTTGGTTAAACAAAATTTCATGTCCCCTACAACCAGGGAAATAAATGTATATAATTATATGGGAATGTAAAAGTAGAACAGATGCCATTTAAAATTGTAATTACTGTATATTTACTATCTGATGGCACTGGCATTATATGAACATTATAAAAAATGTTGTTCATCATTGCATAATTGCCAATTGCTGTTCATGGAATTGTGTGTACAAAAACGGGTTAAAATGTTTTTATGAAAACTTCAATTCCAATTAAAAAATGAAAAGAAGAAAAGTTGGAAAACATAAGAAATAAATAAATATGAATGCCAATTGGACAAAGCAAAACGCTCTTCGTGTAATTTGTAATTTAATAAGCATATGGATGCCAACTGACAGCAGATCAATGCTGAAATGAATTAACTTTTTGGTGTATTTTAGACACTGATTTACTTATCAACAATAAAAGTTTTTGATATTGCACATGTATTTGTGAAACTGACTATATTTTGATCCTTTTAATTGTCAGATTTTCGGGCATTGACAGATTGGATCCAAAAACACAATAATAGTGGAGATCTGTTTTACCTAAGGTGAGCTTACTTCACACATTTTATCTCAATTCGGTTTGCGTTTTACTTTACTACATTATATCTGACATTAGCTCTTATTTGATTGGACCATTATATGCATATCAATTTTATAAAGAATAAAGATGTTCTCTACTCGGCAGAATATAATGAACAATAAAATACTCAAACATGATGCTTTAAAATTTATTATTTGACCATAAGAATTTTATTGTTTTTTACATGTGCTTGTCGTATATTTAATTTTTCATATTTACATTGTTTAGTTTGTATTTTATTTTACGCCTAATCTGTCTTTGTGACTGTTTGTTTTGTGTTTTACATCCGTGTATCTTTATTTTATTTCTGTTAAATTTTTCGTTCTGCCCCAACTTGCCTGCTAGTATATAAGTTTATGTTTTTAGTTTATGCGGAATTTACTAAAGTGTTTAAGATTTGTTTACCGTGTGTACCGGATAATAGAGAAGTTTTTAGTTTTTTTGTTTTTGTTTTTGTTTTTGTTTTGTTTTGTTTTTGTTTTTGTTTTTGTTTTTTTTTTTTTTTTTTTGAAATGTTTCATATAATGTTATATCTATGAACTGTTTAGATATTTTTCACCGGCTTTTTAAAAGGTGCAACATGATCTTGTTCATTCTTTATTTAAAGGGGCATTAGCTGTGTTTACCAAAATATTATTTTGATTTTTTTTTCTACTTTTACTACTTGTACTTGATGTACAATAACAAAAAGAGCTATACACAGACATAATAATCTTAAAATTATATATATTTTTTGAAAATAAGGTCAGGTCCATTGTGGTATTCATATACAAATAGTAAGGAGGTAAATTGCAAGTGAAAAATTGTCAAACCTGGGTTTCTGAAGCAATTTAAAAAAAAACTATACAGGACTGTAAGAATTTTTATACCTGTGTATATCTCTTTTTTGTTATTGTATATCAGTCAAAGTAGTAAAAGAAGGAAATAAAATTTTGAAAAAAAACCAAAGCTAGTGCCCCTTTAATCTAATTAGTTTTGCAGTCCACTTTTCAGATTGCATGGAATTCTGACAAGATTGGGAATACTTTGAAGTATGATAAATGAATTGTATAATACAAGATATACACAATAGACCTGTGAAAACGGGAAATGATAAGATACGTGGAATTATTATGTTTTTTCTAAATCATCACAGCGTTCTTCTGATTGAGTATTGCCTAAATAATGTGTATAGATTTAATGTGCCCTTATGTGTCCTGACTATCAAGCTCAGGAACAGAAACTACCACAATGACAAAACTGAAAACTATTATTATAACCCCATACTAATAGACTATATGATATTTTAGCATATAAGGGAAGAGGCAAATGTGTTAATGCCTAACGGTATTCAGGAAAGTTTTTGTTAGTGGAAAGGCCAACACGTAAGGTCAGTGTAGCACGTAATAATTCAAAAATCAAATTTTTTACCAAAAACCTAAAATATCAAATTTCTAAAATCGTGATGGATGTTTAGATTTTTAGAATTTTGACTAAAACCTAAAATATCAAATATCCAAAATCATTTTTAAGTTATTTTTTTGATATTTTGGATTTTTTTAATATTAGATTTTTGACGTTTCAAAGTTCTAAAACCTTAAACAGGCCTTTTACAGCATCCGGGTGATCGAGTTCCTAACATGCGAAACTGATAGTAAATTTAAGACTTATAACATCATTCGTGATGGACTAGTGGGCCTTCAGACTAATGGACATTCGGACTAGTGGATCATTGCCGGTTAATGTGGCATTTTCTTTATCGTTTCATTTAAAGAACTCAAAGCATCTGAGTTGTTCTAGCTTTTTTTCATTCCCGTGCGTCTTGATTCGTGGCTCAATTTTCATATGGATGCATATTCAAATGTTTATTCTAATTAGGTTAAAGGTAAAAAGAAACGGTCAAATGGTTAGTTGTAAGAAAAGGATAATTCCCCGGTGTCTCTTCTAAATCAAAAATACGAATTCGTTGTCACAGCGGCGTCAAGATCCATTAAACACATTGAACTAACACTAAAGGTGGCGATCGTCAGATAAATATCTGGTGGCAAATACTTTAGTTAGCTTAGAGGAATTGGCAGCGTCAGTACTCTAGTGTGTGTAGAGGAAAGGGGAAGTATTTTAATGCGTGTAGAGAAAAGGGCAAGTACTTTAATGCGTGTAAAGGAAAGGACAAGTACTTTAATGCGTGTAAAGGAAAGGGCAAGTACTCTAATGCGTGTAGAGAACGTACTTAATCGTTTAATTAGTTCATTTTTGTTTTATTAATTTGGACTGACTAATGACATGTATCTGTATCTTAATATTTAAGATGTAACTTACATTGGCATGATGGAATACAAGGTGCCCTAAAACTAGATAAAGGGGATATTGTACAGGTCATTGGTACACATGTTGAGCAAGAGGAGTACTGGAAAGCCAAGTTGTATGATAAAAGTATTGGAACATGGACAAAAACAGGAATCATCCCAAAAGAGTAAATATGAATCTATCTTCTATCAATCCTTTGTTGTTGTTGTTCTTCTTTTTTTCCACGTCTGAAAACATCGTGCATATCCAAATATTTGTATCATACTTTCTATTTTAAGCACTAAATTACCCCGATCTGAACTTTATTAACGATGTATGAAATTATCCATCTTACTATCTATCTATCTATCTATCTATCTATCTATCTATCTATCTATCGCGGTACTTGGATTATGAATTTTTATTTTTGATACGCTAATTATATTTCTATAGGACAAAAAAGTTCAAGTTCTATGCCAGACATGGGCATTCAGAGAACAGAGCGGCTTTTCGACGCAGTAAGTAGTTCGAAAGAGTAAGATACAGTATTTATATAGTCATCAAACGTAAACAACAACTAATAAAAACCCTTATTATGCCATGTTAGTGCAACACTTACAGTAATATTGATTTGTGTAAGTCAAACTTCCTCTGCCTTTTGTTGTGAGAGATTCTTTGGAAATACAACTTCATAATCGTATATCTCATGATTAGAAAAAAACATTTATACATCTTTTTATAGCAAAAGAACCAACGCAATATGTCAGGAAGTCATAGCACACAGTCCCCCCCCCCCTCTCTCTCTCTCTCTCTCTCTCTCTCTCTCTCTCTCTCTCTCTCTCTCTCTCTCTGTTAGTATTAATAATATTCATGATAAACACAGAGTGGTCACTAATTACATCCGTCACACACTTTTTTAAATTGTACGTGTGATACCAAGTTTTTCATACAATAGAGCAACAATGAACGAATTATTGATTGGTTAAGTAGTCTCGTCATTTTAAAGATTTTCAAGTGTAATTTTATCTATTTTGAAGAAGCACACTGCATGTTTGAATTATTGGAAATATTTTTCTTTTAGAAAATCCGCCTTACGTACATGTTCTTCCAACCAAAGGTGAGTATACATACTTTTAAAGTTTTACATTTTTCGGAAAATTATTTATTAATTCAAAAGTTTGTATAGTGTTTTTATCTACAACAACTGAGTTGTTGTCTCTGCTGGCGGACTGTTTGCTACCACAAGGGTATACACAACCCAGTAAATAGTATTTGGTACCATCTGATTATTTTATACTGCAGTATAAAATATATTATTAGTTATTTATTTATCATTTAGGCAGTATCAAAACAGAATAATTTTTAGTGTTTGGCCTTGTTTCGTTCCATTTTCTTCTTTTGGATCATTTCCTCTATTTCAAAATGGAGCTGAATATATTATTAAATTGACACCAAATTCATAGTTTTGCAAAGGGTGAAATAAACGCTGAAGACGACCGTTTCTGTCAATAGGACTTCATCGGTTGAGCTCGAATCTAAAATAGATGTAGAATTCCAAAACACAATGTGGTTTCATACAAGGTCAAACAATAATCTTAATGTATTCTTGAATCCATCTAAGAGTAACCACTCTACAAGAATGACTATCCTAGCTTTTGAGGAGTTTAAAATTAATCTGAAATGATAAATTCTTTATGTTAGAAAAGGTCGTCCTAAGGAATTTTTTTTGCCTTTAAACTCTAATATGGTATTATGTTTGAATTCACTATATGGTCTTTTTACTTACCATTAAAGCTAAGAACAGGCTACCAGTACACTTAGTTGGGGAAGAAAATATTGTAAAAGCTATACAAAAAATGATGATGGCAGATTCCAAGGACTTTTGTACTGGCATTATAGATGAAGGTACGACCAAATATATATATAGAATATCACGTATTCATTTACTTATATTTGATATATTTATCTTTGTAATACGCATTTGTATCTACTATTATTTTTAAATATTTTTAAATAGTGTTTTATGCCACATTTAACAATATTTTAGTTATACGGTGCCCGCTGATTTTTAGCATTTGAAATCTGGGGTAAATTTAAAAGGGGGAACCTCTGGTTAAAGACCTCTGAAGAATAATAATAACCGGTTAACTCCATCATAATAACTAGGGGCTCCGAGGAGCATTAACCCGGCACTGATTATAAGTGAGATGCTTGATAGTTTTATGTAATTCTCTTACAAATTGGTAACGAATGTCTCGATGGTTGGTTGTATTGTTGTTTAACGTCCCACTCAAGAATCTTTCACTCATATGGAGATGTCAACAATGCCAGTAAAGGGCTTCAAAGTTTGGCCTATGCTCGGCACTTACGGACATTGAGCAGTGAAGGTTCTTTAAACGTGTCGACACCTACTGCGACACTGGACCTCGATTTTTACTATCTCATCCGAAGGACAGGCTGGACTCGCGCTACCAAATGAGCCAATCCAGCTCTACTGTCTCGGATTGCAAAGGAAAGTTAGTATGGCCTTCAATTGTAGGTGCACATATTTACATAGTAAATAAATAATAATTTTGTTAACTTACATGTTTTTATCAATATCGATTAACTGCAGTAATTTTACTGGTTTATTCAAAGTATAATTGTTTTTACTAGATTTTGGAAATTGAATATGATAAAACTAAGTAGATCTAGGTTTTCAGTACAATGTCTGTTTGAAAAAAATCAAGGCTGTTTAAATTAATTGTAAGGAATTAATTAAACACAATAATTTAAAATTCATTGCAGGTACAGGAACATTGACAACCCTATCTAGACAGACTCGGGTAAATATTATATATTTTGCTTTATATAGATTTAGTGCTTGTTTTGCACACAAAATTTACTCAATATCTGTATGGTTATTGTACATAATGGTTTTATATAAATAAATTATTGAAGGAGTTAGCAAGACTCTGGTTTCCTGGCACCAGATCTATTTGCTCGAGGCAAAGTTCTTCTTCGTTCATCTGAGCGCTTTAATCATTATAATGTTGTTTACTTGTCGTGTGTTCTGTGACGCTTGACTTAGAAATGCTCTGATTGGCTGACGTAGAACGCCCAACCCACAGGGAAATAGTTTCTCAACTAACGCGCTCTTTTACTGGGAAATAGTAATTTGCAATGAATTCTAGGGAACTTCTTAAACATAAAAGTTAGATAAATAAAGCAAAGATATTTGTGGCGTATATTCCATGTACTATCAAATCACACAGCAAAGTGATATATAAGCCACCTCATCAAAACACGTAGTAAATAGAGTGGAGAATGGAGAGCCTATGTGTTGTATACAAAACCCGTGGAGTAACATCTACCACTTTGACTATTAAAGAAATAATTTTATATGATTACACATATTCCTGACGCAAAACTAAGTAAAAATCTAATGGATAATCGAATCATAAAGTCGTTAGAATATGACAAACTGGATATCAAAATGGTCTCAACATGAAGAACAACCGTGAATCTCAAACGCGATAAGTTTAATTTTGACACTTATAAACATACACTTTTGTATGCATAACTTGACATTGATTTTGTTTTTGTTTAATTTGTAAAAGTATTTCATTTGTTCAAATTAGTTATTGAAATTCGTATGTTTCAATCGAGACATAACACCTATAGCGTTATATCAATTCCAGTTGCCAAACACTGCTGGCGCACCATAAACATCAACCTGGTATTTCGGTACCAGCTGATAACTTTATACTAAAGTATCATTTCGCACTGATAATATCATTTGAATTCTAATTTCTTCAAAATCTAAGATAATCATCTTTTTTACAGTGGTTACTCTTAAACGGATTTCCCCATGCATTTATATTTATTATTTCCCTTTAGAAATTTTTTTTTTAATTGGAGCTCATTTGATGAAGTCTAAACGTCGTAATTATTATAACTTTGGTATTATGTTAGAATGTCAATGGTTATACTTTGCATGTATATATATTCAATGTACAAAATGTAGTTATGTTTCAGACAGTAGCAAAAAAAGCAATCATGTTTGTAGGAAATACATTTATACACTAGTATATATGCTTTACCTACATTTAATATACTATGTATGTATACGTTTTCAATACGACTAACCACTGTAAAAAAGATGATTATCTTAGATTTTGAAGAAATTAGAATTCAAATGATATTATCAGTGCGAAATTACCCATATCTGATTTTTCTAGGAGAGGCACATTTTACTGAAGAATAGGAATTTTGCTGCACGGTATTGTTGCATTGTAATACAAATCAACACCGAAAATGCCACCCCAGAAATACTCAGGTATCTCTCTCTCTCTCTCTCTCTCTCTCTCTCTCTCTCTCTCTCTCTCTCTCTCTCTCTCTCTCTCTCTCTCTCTCTCTCTCTCTCTCTCTCATTTTAAAATTCATGGCCATGATTCTCAAACAATACTATGAATGATACATTTAAAAGAGTTTCTTATATTACTAAAATAGAAATCATTATTATTATCTTTTGTTCTTTATCACCCCGTCCAGACATTTTCATTTATTTGGAAAATTCGTCAATTATGAAATAAGTACCTCAAATCATGACCTTATGGACCGATGCCAAAGCAGGTTTTATTACGTGCGACGTTTGCCGTAACACGGATCCTCGGTTGTATGTTTCATCAGAAAGACTCGTGACTTTCACTATGCTGGGCGTTTGACGAAACAACATGTATATTCACTGTCTTTGCTAAGATCTTAGAGATGACCAGGTACCACGAATCGAACCTTGCACTTGCGAAGCTGAAATGTTAGAACAATATATAGCTGTGTTGTATTGTATCTTTGACATAAACTTCAAATGACATTCGTTTCAAGTTAGTGTTTGAGTTTATGCTTGTTGCATATGATTTTTATGATTCATATAAATTCATGTTAAAGACACATTTGCTACCATTAAATATAACTTCTGTATCAAACATTTAATCCTGAAATGAAATTGACTAAGTAGGCATAGTGAAAAATATGTTCAGACTTAAAAATACTATTTCGTTTTGAGAAAGTGACCTCTAGCCTCCTTCATGAGATTATTATACAGATAATCATCATTAGGAGGACTGTTGAAGGAAAAAGAAGAAAAACATTGTTAAAACTTATATATATATATATATATATATATATATATATATATATATATATATATATATATATATATATATATAATATATATATATATATATCGATAAATGCTCAATCATCTATATTACTCTTAGTGAATACTATTTTTTCTGTTTGACATCAATAATCTTACATTTTTCATGTCGCATAGTAAACGGTTACTATCATTATCCGTCAAATATCCTAAGAGTTCAGTAAATCTCCATATTCAAAGTGACACAGTTTCATTTAAATTGAGGTCATTATCTGATTTCAGTCTGACGATTTCATTGAACCTCTCGGCACAATTTTTTCAATTAAATATCCCGAGCCCGATATTATATAAGTTTTAGAGAATAGCAGTCCAGAATTTGGGTATTCGTTGACTCTGCTATTAAAAAGTTATTTTCTTTCTGGATATACCTGTCGGAAAAAGACACAGTCACTTCATTTTATTAATTACATCAGTGTAAATATTTTGCATTAATCAATCTTCAGGTAAATTTTCTCTAGTTTTGTTACTTAGTTTGTGTGATATATTTAATGACTAGTTTTAATTATCATTTTGAATACACAGAACAATATTTGGCGATATTAAACTGGAGCGACAGAACACGGAAAGGATTCCAGATGATATTAAACATGGTTTGTTTATTTGTTGGTTTATTTATTGTTGTTTAACGTCCCACTCAAGAATATTTCACTCATATGGAGACATCACCAAATGCCGATGAAGAGCTTCAAATTTTGACCTATGCTCGGCATTCACAGCCTTTGAGTAGTGGGAGTTTTTAAACGTGCCATGGGGCCTCCGGTTTTACCTCAGTCCAAAGGACAGGAAACCGACCTTTCGCCGGCTGGACTCGAACTCACGACCTCACGATCAAGAGTCGAGAGCGCGACCGACTGAGCCAGGCCGGCTCTATTAAACATGGTACTGTGTCAAATATACTTAAATATTTACACACAAGTATAACTTACTATGTACAAAACAAAACTAATATCGCAATCTCTTTAGCCAACCTCTCACATTTTAGTCGCATTATCCCTGTAACACCTGGAAATGGCTTTTGAGTCTTTATAACGTTTTGATGTGCCTAAGCATTGCTCATTTTTGATACGTTACGAATACTTATAGCTGCTTTATTTACATTGAAAAATTATGACACTTACATCAGCAACTTTGAACCTTGGGGTTGTCATAGAGACAAGACCTGATTTGGTAATAAAATCACAAGTCATATGTCTTTTTTAAATGGTTGCAAGTTGTAAGTGTAATCTTAAGACCAAATCTAAGACCTTTACTTAAACGGGTCTCTTGGTTTCTTTAACTAATGATTTGAAATTACAATTATGTATTTATGAATTTCCACTTTTGTTATTATCGTTGTTGGTTTTTTTTTTTTGTCTTTAATACTTTTTATACATTTAAGTGTATGTATTTTGGTTATTGGTAATTAGCTTGTATTTTTCCTTCTCCAGAAACTATCTGTATTCCTGATCAAAACATAACGGATAAAGAAAGTCTTTTGACGACAATTTACAGTATCGTTAAAAACGGCCAAGAACGTGTCTACTGGATGACTGAAGAGAATCTGGACAAAGCCATCGTCCAGGAATACAAACATCTATTGATCACAAATGAAAGTTTTGCAAAGAAACAAATAGATTTAGATCGCTCCGTTTCAAATTCAACTTAATATTATTTAAGTAATCCATCTAATCCATCCACAGAAATACATATTCATTGAGGATGATCTCTATCTCTCTCTCTCTCTCTCTCTCTCTCTCTCTCTCTCTCTCTCTCTCTCTCTCTCTCTCTCTCTCTCTCTCTGCAGTAACTGTAAATTTACGTTTTTGTTTAATTAGTACACAAATTTATCTGGATGACTTAAGTGGCAAGACAGAAGTGTATAAACGCTATATGTATTATTTATTTTGTTACAAATATATGACTATTCATATATTAATATTAATATTAATATCGAACATGGATTTGTGAGTAATGTTTTTCATGCTAGATAGTTTAACAATACAATAAAAGAAACAACGACGCAGTCCATATTTTATTTAATCTAATACAAAATCAGTGGTTGTGAAGATTATTACATCTGTTTGTTTTAAGGAATTTCAAACCATAGGATGAATGGAAGTAGTAAAGAAAGGAATACTATTAGATAGAGTCATAATTGAAATGAAGCGTCAAGACATTTTCAGTAATTTTTTATCGTCTGTGTTGAATCTGATGAAATCAGAAATACCTTGATAAAAAACATATATTTTGCCTTGATGTAATGGTCAGTATGAAACTATATATTAAATACATACTATCTGCTACCATTGAAAATGTTTCGCCTATTTTGTTGTATATTATACATGTATATAGAAATTATAAAATATCATTAAATATCTTATATCATAAATTATATCACAGTTTACTGAAAGTCAGAGAAAAATAAATTCTGATATTTGTATATGACAGGTGCAAACCACTTGTACAAATCAATATCATATTCTTATTTCTTATTTGTTTTTTTTTCATTGTGTCTAATGTCTTTGTGTAAAAGGAATCATCGAAACCAATAAAAGTAGGAGTCATAGACGGATATTTTATGTAAAACGAAGCATTTACATGTACTGCATATTATCTCCCAGGACAATGTCCATGATGATACTATCACAGACTCCCCGGAAAAGCCATCGCTACGATATAACTGAAATATTGTTCAAAGTGGCGTTAAACAATAATAAACAAACAAATCCCCGGAAAAGCCTAAGCAGGTGAAATGCTTTCATATAAAAATCCATGATTTAAAAAGAACGCAGTCAACAGAAAAACGGAATTTTTAAAATGCAAAAGACATGTATTTGCTCGCCAAATCCATACAACGTTTTGATTCAAAATCTTACAGTTTGTAATGAAGTCGAGTAATATTTGGAACTATACACAAACTTTACACATTACCGTCAGAAGTAGACAAAATTTATTGTAAATGTTATATAATAAAATTGAATTTATTATTTTACATTTTCAAATTTAATGCAAAAATGTTTAAGCTCAATGTAGAAATGTCAGCACCTTACATTAGGATCATAAATAAGACATAAATCACAATATAAAAGACAAATATAGTAAACCTGTATATAGGGGTCACCCAAGGGATCAGAGAATATTGACCAGTATGTGCAGGTGACCCTAATACACAGGTTCAATTAAGTTGAAGTATGCAGTCAAAGGACATTTCAAAATTGGCTTTGATAGACAGGTGATCATTATTTAGAAGTGACCACTATAGTAGGTTTTACTGTAATGGTGAATGTACACACAATCACTAACGAAGGGAATGTGCGGTAACCATTTGTCGTCGAAACGTAATGATTTAAACACAGCTGTAGAGAGTTACCTCCCCCTTCCTCATGAATGTTTGCATTACATATCTTCATATATATATATATATAT
>BROG01000390.1:0-77500 GCA_030159075.1 Atrina japonica
TTTAATCATTCACATATAAATATTTGATACATCCATTATGATTTTCCTGTAAAATGAAATAATACGTTGAATATGTACTCAAAATTTTAGTACGCACTCAAACAATGTTTTAATATTTCTGAAGGTCTCTTCAAATGAGCAATGATTTTGATAATTATTTTAAAAATTATAATGTCAATAGACAAACATGTCTTGCTATAGAATATATTTTGCGTGTTTTTACTTTAAAATCGTGAAGTGTTAGTTGAGTTTGAGTACTGAGAACATTTTGGTGACTTCGGGCCCAGAATGTTTATATATAGATCTGGTTTGAATAAATACTCGAACATAGAGGGAATAATACCCAATGACTCTGTTGAGATGGAAAATTTTGTTCTAATAAGAAAGTAATTTTTGTTATTTGTTTTCTCCTAAAATCCAGATATTTGTAAATACGTTAGTTTTACTGCATAATACTAAACTGGAGTTAACACCAATACACAAACGTTTGTTTACCGCCTGTTTAAAGTTTGAGACTTTGACACATATCTATAATTTCGGTTCATAATCAAGGAGAGGATACCAAAAGAACCGAGTGATAAGTTTAAGAACTTTCTTCATCTTCATTGCAATTTTGTCATCAAAATCATCATCATTTTTGTCATTATCTTTCGAAGACAATGATACTATTTCTCGGCTGATGCAGGTCAAATTATTCAGTTGCAAAGACAGGGAATCCGTCCCGATACCGTTTCCAAGCGTTGCTGTAAACTGTACTACGTCACCTTGCGTCAGTGCGAATATCAAATCTTGGTACTCATTACCAGCCTCTAATAAAACGCGTTGATCTGTATTTTCTATAGTTACAATAAGTTGAAATGTATTTGTGTCTTTGTTTTTCAAATGACACTGATGTCCTAGTACTTTCATTGCACGACATAGCCGCTTGCCTGGTTCATTCGCTAATGTCTCACAATCTCCATATTCCTGTCCATAAAAGCATCTGAGCTGATTCGATATAAATGTTGGAAATGCTGACAGCAGTGGTTCAATACTATTCTCTGTTTTTGTGATTTTTGCAGACTCCAACTGACCTTTCCAAGTTACCTCATGACCGACAATATTACTACATCTTTTTTGAGCGGGTACATTATTTGCAACGCCAGTACCACACATAAACGAATAGTCACTGAAAGACAGATTATATTCCTCTGGTTCTTGTACACTTGGAATTCTAATGAAAATCAAAGGTACTATGGCTAGAATAGAAAAGATTATCATTACAATTTTCTTTATATTAAAATATTTATGGTCAATAGCATTCCCAAACAGAAACTTGGTTTGAGTCAATAGTATAGGAACAGTCGCAAGTAACACGGTCAACAGCAGTTTCCCAAACAGCTGCGTTTTAAACAAGACGTAAACTCCATACAATACACAGAGTGAGCAGACGACCATTATTATTGGTAGGACTATGGGTAGAAAGATATAGCCGACTGACGCTCTAATAATACCTTGCCACGTAGCAAAAGAATAAGATATTGTCATCAGGTTGAACCAAAAGTAGAAAACAAGATGTTGGACAAGAACTGTGTAAATTCCCCTCCATGACTGTTGTTTAGCAAGAAACAGAAATGAGACAATAATAACAATGTAGGCAACCGTAGGAATACCCAAGTTAATGCTAAAACCTTCGGCAAAGTTAATGACGAATACTGGTCTAAGCGGGAATTCAATCATTTTAGAAATAATAGGGATCTTGGGAAATTTCTTAAGAAAAATAGAGAGAGACGATATCACAGTGCATACCAATGACAACAACGCTGCCGGATTCCGAGGGTTACCCAGGAGGAAGAAACAGACTAAAGAAATACCCCCAGAGAAAACACATACTTCTGAACAAGGTATGAATCGTTTTGGCGATAGACTGAAACTAATTACAACAATAGGTACCACAGCGAAATATATCAAATACGGTGCCAATGAATTCCAAGTTAGCTCAGCTTTAACTCTATCAACGTCTATGTCTCTCTCGTAAAGCTTCATCATTTTCGCTAGACTTGTTGACCTCTCCTGACTTCGTCTTTTGTGGAACATTTGAAAAGTTGTTATTATCATAATGAAGATCGACAAATAGAAAACAACCAATGGAACAACATGAAACAGCATTTGTGTTGTCACAACGCTGTACAAGTAAAATAATGTCAGTAGATATATCTGATTTGTCGGAATGAGCGACATAACCCAGTTGACACCTTCCGTTGACACGGTTTCAAAACCGATATTGAACAGGGACATGGCCGTTACTTTTGGATACTTCGTTATCTGAAATATAAGTCATTCGAATAATAAATATAGCGAATATAGTAGTTATAATTACGCCTTAACTGATGGTTATATGTATAAAGTTATCATTTTATGTCATACCTACGGAGCTTTTTAACAACAACAAAAAATAATAATAATAAAAAAAACCAAAAAAAAAACAAAAAAAACAAAAAAAAACAAAAAAACAAAAACAAACTATTTTCACATCCCAAAAATCTCTTTACAAAAATAAAGCCTTTCCAATGACGCCCATCACTGAGATGTGTGATCAGTTGACTGACTCACAGCTGGTTTGGGATGTTATATATGTGAAGTAAAGTCGGTTCTTTTTCAGGGATGAGTTGAATAAATCTAAGCGCACATCAATAACATATGTTTGATCTATCATGAAACAAAGATGATACATTTTAGTTCTTTTGCACATAGAAACAGAACAGGCTTTAACATTCCACGTTGGGCTGGTGGTAGAGCGTTCAACTCACCCTGGCATCTTCGCGCTATTGATAAGAAGTGACAGTCACAGGTTTCGATGAGACTTAAAATTGAGGCACAATGTAATTGTAGGCGTAACATGTAAATGTGACTCTTCACCTAAAGCTGGCGACACCTCTAAATAAACCCTTAATGTTTTAGCCTCTTTTCATAGCCATATGTGGCTCCCCATCTAAAGCTGGTGACACCTCTATATAAACCCTTACTGTCTTGGCGTCTTTTCATCGCCATATGTGGCACTCCGCCTAAAGCTGGTGACACCTATAAATAAACCCTTACTGTCTAGGTGTCTTTTCATATCCATATGTGCCATTTCACCTAAAGCTGGTGACACCTCTAAATAAACCTTTACTGTCTTGGTGTCTTTTCATAGCCATATTTGCCATTTCACCTAAAGCTGGTGACACCTCTAAATAAACCCTTACTGTCTTGGTGTCTTTTCATAGCCATATGTGGCACTCCGGCTAAAGCTGGTGACACCTCTATATAAACCCTTACTGTCTTGGTGTCTTTTCATAGCCATATGTGGCACTCCGCCTAAAGCTGGTGACACCTATAAATAAACCCTTACTGTCTTGGCGTCTTTTCATAGCCATATGTGGCACCTCACCTAAAGCTGGTGACACCTCTAAATAAACCCTTACTGTCTTGGTGTCTTTTCATAGCCATATGTGGCACTCCGCCTAAAGCTGACGACACCTCTATATAAACCCTTACTGTCTTGGCGTCTTTTCATAGCCATATGTGGCACTTCACCTAAAGCTGGTGACACCTCTATATATTTAAAAAATTGTAAGCGGGAAAAGCAATAATCATTAAACGCTAAATATACTAACATTGTAATTAGATAATCAATAAATATCAAAATATCCATTTACTTTTCCCAAAATACTGGCATGTTTGTACTCCGCTGTGGTTTCAGATACCTCCGACGTCGCCAGAGTTATCTTTCCTTGTAGTTCATAAGTAACTACATTGACGAAATCAGATTCACTGATGGAGTCACCAATCTCTTTACCTGAAATAACAGGAACAAGAGTAGCTCTATGAAATATGGTAGTAAAACAAATCAGGAATATAACAAATATTTGTAACTTAATTAAAACAAAATGTTTTCAATTAGTCGTCCTAGACTAAAATACTTACCTCCTGTCCTACTGAGATAGTACTGAGATATTAATTATTAATAAGATAAGTGTTATGTACACACTAGCTATCAGAAAAGGTGATCAACAACAATAATAACAACAACAACAACAACAACAAAAACAACAGCAACAATACCAACAACAACAACAATAATAAAATAATTACAACAACAACAACATCATCATCATCATCATCATCATCATCATCATCAATAACAGCAGCATTAATTATAACAACAAAACAGCAGCAAAAGCAACAACAACAACAATAACAACAGCAATAACAATGATAAAAGTACTACTTTTGTTTTATACCAGCCGCAATTATAAGCTGCTGCTCCACAGAATTTTGTTTTGTTATGCCTTTGACCGCTTGTTTGAATTCTGCACCAGAGATGTTTTCTTTGTTATTCTGATTCACTTTTCCATAGAATGCTTTCGCAGCAAATCGTATCTTTTTCTCCAGAGTTGGAGTTTTGATGCACCAGTCCATATCCTCTTTATTGGTCTCATCACAACCTGGAAGTTAAATTTAATATCACAAGCTTCAGTGCCAAAAAAGTAAGACATGTTATGATAAAAGTAAAATGAAACATGAAATAGATTTCATTGGTTTTCACACGATTGTTGCTAATCAATAATGACAAAACCGTTGTCGGTTTTCGATGTAAAAATCTCAGATCTGGTAAAAATGGATAAAACGGACCTCTGGAAATCAGTTGAATTACACAAAAACCCAATCAGACAATCCTGTACTGTAGACAGTGACAGTGGAACCACACCTTAAGACCATGAATTTTCAGTTCATTGTAAATTTCTTATTGAATATAAGCGTCCAATCCCTCACAGAGGTTCCACTTTACTAATCAGACCACTATGAATCAGTCAGTTAGGTGGTCTTAATGGCGAGGTTCGACTGTACTAATCAAACCACTATGAATCAGTCATTTAGGTGGTCTCAATGGTGAGGTTCAACTGTACTAATCAGACCATTATGAGTCAGTCATTTAGGTGGTCTTGATAGCGAGGTTCTACTGTACTAATCAGACCCCTATGAGTCAGTCAGTTAGGTGGTCTTAATGGCGAGGTAAATGTTTTAATTCTGTCTCTTGAGTGTGAGCAGTTGACAAAATGTCAAGTATAAAGGAATTATACAAGTTTTGTTAGGAAAAGAGCAGGAAATAAAAAAAATCGTGAAAAGTATCCCATGGCCAGTTTTGGCATATAAATACACAGTTACAATAACGACACAAAAGCCAAAGTTAAACGTTAATTAATGATTACAGTATTTATAATTCATGTTGTATCAGAATTTAGTATAAAATACCTAAAACAAACAAAATCTTTGTTATTGTTCAAGATGGACGTCTTTGTATAAATGTAATAGATAGCAGTCCAGGATATACACAGTAATAGGAAATATCACAATGAAAATCAGTGTGTCAAATACATTGGTTTTTGGCTATACACTTACGGACCAGGATTTGGCTATACATTTAGATTTATTATTTGGCCTTGTACGATGCAACTTTCTATTTAGAAAATCTGTTAAAAACTGGAGCTCAACTGAGGAAGTCTAATTGAGAGAAACGATCGTCTTGAACATTATAACTTTGGTACAAAAAATATTAAAAAAAAAAAAAAAAATTATACTGTCAGCGCAGGTTCGAGTCCCGCTGGAACCTAAGCTGAATTTTGTGAGAAAATTTGCCAGTTTACTTGCGGAAGGCCGGTGGTCTCTCCCGGGTACATTTTAACCAGGTTATCTCCTCCACCATTAAAAACCGGCTGCCATCGTATAACTGATAGATTGTTGAGTGTGGCGTAAAACACCATTCAAAATTAAATATATATTACGAAAGCGTATTAGGGTCACCTCAATTGTTTTTTATTTCTCATTTTTACTTTAACTTTTTTTTTCTCGTTTTGCCAACTTTAAAGTTGGCTTTTCCAACTTTATTCTTGGCTTTTCCAACTTTATACCAGTTAAATCTTATGCATTCCTATAAAAAAAACAAAAAACAAAAAAAACTATATGTATCTGTACGTATTAAAAAACAATGGAGAATTCAGCTTATGTCTGCTTAATTTCTCTTTCTTTTCAGAGTTAATTAGTTTGACAATGAAATATTTTTGAAGAATAAAGATGCCACAATTTAGTGTCTGCAAGTCAAAAATAACCTTTAATAAAAAGAATCCCTAACATTTATTTCATATGCATTATATTTGCTCAGATAATCTTCTTTTGAGATGTATAATCAATGTGAAATATTAGCAGTTGGAGGCTTAATTTCATTTCTGGGTGCTGATAAAACCAATAAAAGATACGTATTAATTAATCTAATGCACATTAACCGAGTTCTGAGTTAGTATATAAATCTGTCCTTAAAAAGATTAAAAATAAATATTCTGTTTTGTGACGTACTGAAAATAAATAATCTGAGTTGACAAAATTTGCAATGCTGTCCCCAAAAAGTCGCTCCCTGAAGTTATATAAGGCTTTAAGCAATATAAAATTTAAGAATCATATCGAAAAGAAACTTAAAATGCATCCATTTAATAAACTACGGTTTTAAATAATTCATTATGTTCCAAATGTTTAATTTATTTGTATCAATGCTACATTTCACCAAATATATGAACAATTTCTGGTAATATGAATCACTACCATAGCCTCTCAGGGTAGTTTCGATGTAGATGTATCATCATTTTACTTTTAACTCCACCATTATAGCGAAGAATCGCCTGATTGCTTATCAGTAATTGTACCGTTTCGTGATATTTTACACGGTATCTTAAAATTGAAAACTACGTTATATTCATGTTAAATTTATTCAATACATACTGGCCGAGTGCCTCTTTACAAATGTAGGTCATATTTATATTAATCTTGACAAGTCCAGAAAAAAAAGTTGGAAAAGCCAAGAAAAAATTTGGAAATTTCAAGAAAAAAGTTGGAAAAGCCAACTTTAAAGTTGGCAAAACGAGAAAATAGTTGGAAATTCCAAGAAAAAAGTTGGAAAAGTCAAGAAAAAAGTTGGAAATTCAAAGAAAAAGTTGGAAAAGCCAACTTTAAAGTTGGCAAAAGGAGAAAAAAGTTGGAAATTCCAAGAAAAAAGTTGGAAAAGTGAAGAAAAAAATTGAAAATTCCAATAAAAAAAGTTGGAAAAGCCAACTTTAAAGTTGGCAAAACGAGACAAAAAGTTGGAAATTCCAAGAAAAAAGTTACGCTTCCGTAATATATATATTTAATATTTATACAGTGACATATATAGAATATTTCGACATACATGGTCATATCATATGATATCTTTAACAACACAATTGTTTCGCTTGCGATGACGTCATTACTTTAAAGATAGATGATGACGTTGCCCATATGATAGTGTATGATTCTGCAATTTAACACAATAGGTTTGGTATGTAGTACATGGTTACTATAGAGCATACCGAAATAATCCTTGAATATCCAATGGAACCAAATCCACATTTGATTGAGGCAATTAATTTTGTATGAAAAATTATCTTTGAATGAATTTATATCATAAATCGCATAATGTGCATTTTGAAAACACTTCTCATTGGATTGAGTAAACAATACAGACGATCAAGAATATGATAAATATCACCTACCTGTTCCCGTTTTCACACATTTCTTAAGTAATTTTGTTGCTTCCTCACTCCCCTGTTTTGATGCTTTAATCAACCATGATATGGCAGTTCTACCATTTGATTCTTTAAAGTTGTCATCACCTGATTCAGCTAACACCAGCAGATGTTTACCAAGTTTTAGTTGGTATTCTAACTGACCTGTACTGGCAAGTTTTTGCAATTCTTCAAAATCTAAAATTGAAGACACTGGTTGTTATTTTTCTTTTTTTGTAAATTTTGCTAAAATCAGTCGTATGTATATATATATATATATATATATATATATATAAAATATATAAATATATATATATATAAAATACAAAATTTCTATCCTTATCATTAGACAACACTAGATAGTTGTAGTGGAAGGATTCAACGAGATCGCAGCACGTACCCTTCTGCTACAACGAACAAGTGAAGAAATGATACAAAAAAAAAAAAAAAAACAAAAAAAAAAAAAAAAAAAAAAAAAAAACAAAACAAAACAGTTGTGTGGTTTTGTATTTATTACTAAAACATTATTTACTTGTGTTCACAAATTAAAAATGCATTTCTCTTTTAACGAAGTTATTAAATAAATTCCATTTAGAAAAGTAGTTCCGGTGGGATATCTGTATCCAACTGCAGTGAAATATGACGTTACGTATTGCATGGGTATATTATAACTATATGGTTACACATACATGTAGTAAAAATTTATTTGTATGTGGACTACGTCATCATTGGCAAAAAATGAATACGTTATTTGATAGCAGTTCTCAACTTCTTTTCTTTGCGTATGGTCTCCAGAGATTTCAATATATAAAGATTATAAAAAATGACAGTAAATGGTATATTTTATCAGGTAAAGACACTGTAATGAATCTCGAAACTCCGTGTCATTGCATCAGGGAGTCCAATACATGTAAGATCATTTCATTAAATTAGATTAATGGAACATAACAAATGATAAAATATCTGGTTGTTCGAATCCAATAATTTGCCGAGGATTGGACTTTCGGATTCTTATTTCGAGGGTTGGGGCCTTCATTTCCTATCAACATATCCAACTTTGATTAGTTTTCGTCCATGTTTCAAATACATGTTTATGCGAACAATTTAAATCTGACGAAATGTTTATGCACTACATTCGCATTACATAGGAACACCACTGTAAAGCAAGTGTAGTTTGTCTAAACTCAAGAGTGTGGACGTAAAAATTCCGACATGACAAAACGGTTGATACGACCGTCCAGTCGGGAAATTAATAAAATCTTATATTAGTGTGTTGAGCGGATATGGAAATCTCCAATCGAGTGGTAAGAATCTATCTGTCCAATCCGAGGGACTCCCGAGTGGAGATTTCCGTTTCTGCTCAACACACTCATGTTGTTTTGCTTTGTTTTGGATTTGTGTGTGTGTGTGTGTGTGTAGATCTACGCAAATAAAGTATTACATAACTATGCACTGTATTTTAGAAGCCACAGAAACTCGACGTCATACTGTGAATTCATAATTTCCACGTATAAATGTTTTATTTTGTCCATTATTTTTGTGGATTCCCCTGTCCACAATGGGACAATACGCTATCCTTACATATACATGCAGCGTAATTTGGCGTAAGTGTACTGTTCTTGATGGTCTAATGTTGGGGCGTTCGACATGTACTTATGGGAAAATTAAGTAATTGATTAACACATACTGTGTATGCCAGAATGTGCTACACATACTTAATTAGACGACGTATAATCACATGTGTACTACTTGCCATCACGTAACAGTACTTTGACTATACTCGTACTTTGATCCTTGATAAAGTTAATTTTCAAATACCTTTATACAATAACAATAATTATGTTAATTAAACAAAACGTAATGTTAATCATTATCTTGTGAATCAGTTTATAATTAAATATGGTTTACCTGTGCTCATCTTGTCACCTGTATCCATCTGTCCGGTCAGTGAAACATTAAGCTGATCAAATCATTCACATAAGATAGTATCCGACGTTAACGGGTCACGTGATCAGCATGTTAAAACTAGTCTTATCAAAACCGACAATAATCTATCATCACTACAAACATGGGTATATGTATTTTTGTTATCTATAAGTGTAGGCGTGATTTCGAAATAGATCTGCCTGATTATCATTTTACGTCTTTACTGACAATATTTTGATATCAATTTAGGGATTCGCTCTGTTGAAATTTTTTTCAGTTTCATGGATACTCCACGTGCAGTAACCGTCGTTAGTAATCCAGGATTCAACTCAATAAACTTAATCCGTTTTCGGAAACTAGAGCCCCGTCTTAGACTTGGTCTTATGAGCACATTTACTACTTACGACAGTTTTACACAGAATTAGGACTTGTGACTTAGGACAAAATCAGGTCAGGTATCTATGACAACCCAGAGATAGTTCGTAGACCTAAGTCATTTTTGTATCCATCATAAATTATCTTTGTACATTAACAGGTAAAAATATTCCAGAAACTATCACGATCTTATTTGAAAATATGCGAATATACATTAAGACTTAAAATGAGTAATGTTATAACGCTGTTCGTAAGGGGTTGGGGGGTGTTGGAAGGGGAACAAGCACATTAAAAACTGGGAGCCTATTATGACTGTTTGAAGAAGACTCGAATATTTCTCTGGACAGATATGTCCCTTTCAAGCTTCATTTCGAATGGTTGAATCGCCGATATGCCGCTTTTTTGTATCATCTATATACATTAGTATGTATTTCCCCCCCTTTTGATATATTTTCCCACAATTCACTTCACTATCAGATGATTAACAATTTACTTCGTTTACCCTTTATTTCTTAAATACATGTAGGTCAATAATATTGTCACGGTATGTAATGAAAGAAGGGAATCTTAGACCTGGGCATAGGCCCACCAACCTTCAAAACGTTCGCAATTGACTACTTTTATATAACAAAAGTCGTTCCTAGAAATATGAATCTAGAATTTTATTTTGACTTGATGACAGATATACAACATATTTATTGTAATCGTTGGGTTATTACATAATCTTTCAAAAATATTTAAGTAATATCAGATACAAGTCTTTCATGTAAATACATTTCGTTGATATCTATTTTTGTTTCCGGATTTTACCAAGATTGCAAAGGAAATATCCAAATTTAACATACTCATTTATACAATGGGTACCTTAAATGCATACGGGCTACAGGCTATCATTTTGATAAAAAACATATCCCGCTATAAGACCCAAACTTTGATTAAAAAAACTAAAATACATATCGCTGACATTTTTAACATAGCATGCATATATTGCCTAGAATTAATGTTATACACCGATGATTTACATTCTTTGCATGCATGTAAAAATATCCGATATATTGGCCATTGTTCTCAGTTTATTTTTTGTTCACAAATAATGACATTAAAACAATTTTTTGGCAACCCATACTTTTTAAGAATATTTTATTTGTATAAAATATCAAATATTTGAAACTTTAAATATAAATAAAAAAAAATCCATTTTGACAACTTGTATGAATGTATATACTTAGAGAAAACAAAATAATAATCATTATGATAGTCACAATAGGTACATCATTAGGAATCGAAATAAAGTGTAAAATTAACTACTATATCAAAACTGTACTGTTTTTAGTTGTGATTTTATCTATCTTTTTTTTTATTTTATCTTTGGAATTCTGAATAGTATTTAATGCCACACTCAACAGTATTTCAGTTATATGGTGGCGACCAGTTTTAATTGGTGGAGAGGAGTACTCGGTTACAATGTACCCAGGAAGAGGTCACCGGTCTTCCGTAAGTAAACTGGAAAACTTTCTCACAAAAATCAGCTGACCAGAAGTGAGACACTTCATGATCCGAAGCACGATGCTGTAACACTTTGGAAACGGAGGTCCTGTTTTATATACAAAATATTACAATAAAATGACTCTTGTCCCGAGTACGGAAATATCTGATCCTCCGGTGATCAAGTACAAATACTGAAGTCTTGTAGATACAATATCACGTTTTGCATTATATTTCTGATACTTTGATCCTTGAAAGCCACGAATTCACCGTACAAAAGAATGGAGCTATATAATGTTTAAAAATGAATATTTTATAATTCGCATATTCCTTTACAATATGTAGTGAAATGGCATACGTTTAGGTTTCGTACATTTACAAAATTTAAATGATATGCATATTTTTTGATAAACTGTTCTCTTTAAAATTAAAAAAAGAAAATTTGAAAACAGCAACTTGAATTTAAATTAACAGAAGAATGTTCGTCCTAACGACAAGTGAAATATAAACCGTTAAATGTCACTGCTACGACAACTGTGTCAAATGTGTACACTAACTTATAGCGTGTCCTGGAAATATCAATTTCGTTTGGCAAAAGTGTTACGGAATAGGCTGTTCTGACTATTCTCGCCATTTGGTTAAATCCATATCTTGTAGATCACTGCATTCTATAACATTATTTCTGAAAGAAAAAAAAAAGAAATTGTGTATCGATAGAAACGATGATTGGTAAAGGAAAAATGATAGTAACGGATTAGTCTATTTGATACATTTGAGTATTGACATCTCAATGAAACACAATTTTTTTGGCCATTAAATCTATATTAAAATGTTTGTCTCAAACGTATATCTACCAATAGGGAAATTGTTATATCTTATGCATTGAGTATGTTCGAATGTTTGAAATTTGGGATTACAAAATTTTCTAATTTTTGGAAATTATACGCAAACACATTTTTATCAATGACGATTCCTAGATATTTATGTCAACTCATCGAGTAGACTCCTATTAAATATGTACTCATTTGTTAACAAACTTTGTGCCCTCAAATCAGCAGCTAACCTTGCAGTTCATAAATACAAAGTGCCTTCCAAAAAGTAACATACCCACTACCCTACAACCATAGATTAGAAATGCCCAGTGCTTTCCAACAAAGAGATGAGTCCAATATTTTTAAATGCATAACTTACCCAGTTCCTTGTAACCTGAAGACATCCGGCTGAGTATATTCTAGGTTGAAGTTATGACACATTACTTTGGACAATTTTACTCTTCGTATTTCCTGTAGCTGATCTAAAAACATGTATCAGGTATGTGAATGTTAAACTCAAACTGAAGCAATGTAATTTTATGTTAGATTACAAGACATTATTGTTTGCATTATAGTTTGCACTGATCACACACTTTAGAGTAAATAAACTGAATCATATTTGTCATATAACAGTGGTTGTATACCCCTACTCCTCCAAGACATCTGATCCCAACTGTGGATTCCCAGAGGTTCGTGTTTTGACCAATGTTCACGATGTTTGTATAATGTCTTGCAGACCTCCAGACAGACTTGATCAATGATAATAAATGAACTTGCAAGACTCAAGTGACTGCACAATGATGGAATTTGGAAATGTAAATGAATATAAAGAAAAGGTGATCCACATAACATGGTGTCATATTAAACATCTGTAGTCACTCAATTTAGGGGTTCCTATGTCGATGATTTGCCAAACAAAGCAAACATGCTGCATGGAAACATAATCTGTTCAATCCTTCAAACCCTACAGGTCATAATAGGCTGGTCTAAACAATAGAAAAAATCATACGATCTAGATACTTAGGGTTGAAGGGGTTAACATTAGTTACTTTTTTGATAAACTGTACTTAAACTACGACTTGTTACTTGAATTTCTGAATAAAACTTGCATTACCATTTAATATTTACGCCATACATGCAATGTACATGAAGGTTCTTATATAATATAAGATTATATATATATTAAATGAGTCGAATGACACCGGTGGTTTAGACTTGATATATCTGAAAGCATACCAATACCTGTATACTGGTTAAGGCATACCTAATTTGAAACCTTGTAGACCCTCATATTCATACCAAAATCTGTCGCCACGTTTCAGGTCACGGAACTGTTGGCTTAGAATACATCCGAAAGTTGGACCCACGACTGCATCTCGATGCTTAGTTTCTGTCATAGCTCCTACGTACAGATCGATATCACGAACATCTCTGTAAAGAAAGTTAACATATGCAAATTTTTATTTCTCCGTTGAAATATATATCCCCGGTTGGGCTTCGAAGTCTCGGCCTACAGCACCAACCGCCTGCACGTCCTTTCCATAAAGTGCAATAAATGTTAATCAAACCAACAAGGCAAGGTGATTATTTTTAACCTTTTACATCATCTGTGATACGGGAAATTTCATTATATTTAAAATTGTTTCACAAATTGTCAGTTTGTAACGCCAAAAGTTTACTTTCAAGTTGTTCTTTTATTTTACATTTGCGTTATCTATGTTTTGGCTATTAATTACATAATCTTCAATGAAATAATTAATTTTTAGATGTAGGGAAATAGTTACCTTGACTAACATTATCAGAACTATCTCAAGCACATACTGTACAAATTGGCGACAGCTAAAATTAAATCACCATTTGTCATTATCAAAATAGATATAGGTTACCTGTACACAATCTTCAAACGCTGGATATCGTCAATTGTGTGGTCGAGTAAATCCTCAAACTCTTGTACAGGAGACAAATTACAAAATCTCCTCCACTCTACATATGGGGGGATAGCATGGTCCCGTCCTCTCTGTATGTTGAGCGCGGTTAGATCAAGACTGTGTCCATTCTTGTCCTGAAAAAGTTTGTTTCTAATGGCATCTTCGAAAAAGCTGAAATGATTAAGAATATTTACATAAAAAATCGCAGATACCAAAGTATAAATCTTCAGGATGTCCAGGATCCAGATATATTCGTCTAAACAATGACAAAATCTTACCAGCACAAGAACCGTGTCTTCTACTCCATCCGAAAACTATACGTTGTTTCTTCGTCGCTATTCCTACATCTACAACATTTTGTTGGCCAGCAATATATGAATACTAAAATCACAGATACCAAAGTATAAATCTTCAGAATGTCCAGAATACAAAATAAAAATCGGGTGAATATTGGACAAAGAAGGACAAACATGAAGGAGTAAGCAAACACATTGCAAACAAGAACATTATACCGACCGTAAAATGTGCGGAGAGTTGACATCAAATGTAACAACATATCAGTAAGTAGTTTGCTTCTGTACCTGACATGTTCAGATGTTGAACATGCCCTGGCATGTCGGATCATTTGTGAGATATAAACACTATATGCAGGTGATTGCGGAATATTTCTACTTAAAATGTAGAAAATTTACGATGGGAAAATCGAAATCCTCCCGTTTGTCGTATAGCCTGGTTGTTACTTTCCTGTACCTATAGTAAATAAGATATCTAAGTAATCATATTTAGAAATTACCGGTATGACCCCTTCGACGAGATTAAATCAAGGTACTGTAGGCGTGCTGTAGATACAACAGGATTGATCAAATCCATAACATATCTATATACCAACCACTTCATGGCCTGTCATACAGTTAAATAAAATGAAGGGAATTTTAACAAAAGAAAATCGTCAAAGAATACAACCAGTTTAACACCTCGGTCAATAACCTATATTACCTACCAGTGGAACCATAGATCTTTATCATTATAACCGGTTCTGTAAATTTGCTCGTCAAAATGGCATAGATACCCACAACAACGGTAACGTCGTCATAGTAACTAATTGTCTTATAACGTCTTTATCCCGGGAAACTGTCGAAGGTCGGAGAAAGGAAGGAGGAGGAATAATTTATTTATGTTTCAATTCTGTAATCAAAACTGGCAACCATCTGCTGGTAAAGTGGTGCATTTTTCAGAATAATTAGCGTCGTTTAGAAAAGTTAACTTAAGTGTTACGAAAAAAGAAAAAGAAAACATTTGTATACCTATACAGCCATATTAATGTCATGCACTCATAAAATATTTACCGATCGACATCCATAGAACTGTTTGAAATGACCCATTTTAACAAATTTGAAACTTTTGATCCTTTATCCCTATATATCATTTCAGGATTGAAGAAATTTAGCTCTGTCTTCGATGTTTCAAACGTCGTATCGTCCTTCATCGCGCCAATGTTAGGAGTGATCTACAAGGAAAGTGAGACATTCAGTATTTCGGTACCAGCTGATTATTTTATAATAAAGTAATATTTCGAATAGATAGCACCGTTTGAATTCTAAACTTCTTAAAATCTAAAATAGTCATCTTTTGATAATGGTTACTTTAGTAATACATTTAGGTTATATTTTGGCCTTGTATGATATCACTTTTTGTTTCGGAACTCTATATCTATTTTAATTTCGATTTTAATTGAAGAAGCGGTCGTCTTAAGGTTTAGCTTAGGATCTTTTGTAAAATTATAACTTTGGTATCATGTCTATAATATTTATAAGCCGAAATGTGATAATGTTGATTTTGTGCAAATGTTAAGGATATATACAAATAAATTGGATCTTGGTTGCTTGTAATTCACCTGTGAATGCCCGAAGCGCATTGCCGCAACCGCAAACACGTTTTTAATTGAAGGGTTGATTATATCATTGTAGACAGAGGAAAACCCTGCTGTAGCCAACATGATCTTATGTTTTCGTCTGGACTTTTTATCAATTATTCTTGGAAGGTACTCGTTATAGGTGATGTGCTGTAGAATTGCGCCTAAAATTTTCCTCGATTCCTGAAACAATTTTTCATCATCCCAATGAGGATTTAATACTGTCAAATTTCTTGCAATTCTGTTGTGCTCCCTAACGAATATGAGGTGAGTAGCAGTAAGGATCGGAACTTCATTAACACGTCTATCACCTGTATAAATGTAACAAAAGTTATGCACTTTGATATTCAAAATCTTTGTAACACAAATAGTGACAGACAAACATACATATACACAACAACATCCACAATCTACTCTGCACACACACACACACACACACACACACACACACACACACACACACACACACACGAAATATGAATAGTAAAGTATTTAGGGCAACGTATTATATGGCGAATCTCTGAAAAACACCGACCTTTAGAAATCCAGAGGTTAGATCAGGTACCATATCCAACTTGACGCTTGTGATTTTATTAAGTGAATAAGTTTAATATAATATAACTAATAATGAAATAAAACAATAAATTAAAGTAATAGAATGAAATATAATGTGCACGTTAGGACGTGACAAATTTTATTTGAAAATAGACCACAGATATACCTGATTTTGGACAAAAATGTATATCTTCGTTTCTTCCACAAAATCCACCATCTGGTAAAAGTTCATCTGGACTTGTTTTTAACAACCCTGAAAATTGGAAATAGAACCTAGTATATGTTCTCTTAGCAACACAACTCTTTTATATGACATTTTATATACAATGTATGGTGGCTTGAAATAGAAATTCACGTAAATAATATATTATGACAGCTGTTTTATATCCGTTAGGTTTTATATGAACACATGTAACTTGTATATGAAAAAATATCTTTAGTAAAATAAAAAACCAACAATACCGAAAACAAAGGCAATACTCACCACCGTCCATTGTCCTTAGATCTAATGATTCTTGTGCAGAGCTTCCATATATGTTACTTGCATCGATGTAAGCCGTAACCTGGTTCATTTGCTGTCGAATTCCTGGTTAAGAGATTGATTTATATATAGAATCATCATCATCATCATCATCATCATCATCATCATCATCGTTGATAATAATAATAATAATAGTAGTAGTAGTAGTAGTAGTAGTAGTAGTAGTAGTAGTAGTAGTAGTAGTAGTAGTATCATGTTTCCACCTTTTGGTAAAACCCCTGGTAAATCAAAAAGTGGAAACATGATAGTAGTAGTAGTAGTAGTAGTAGTAGTAGTAGTAGTAGTAGTAGTAGTAGTAGTAGAAATGGTGGTATTGTCAAAAGTCGTAGTGATAGTGCATTTTAAAATATATATAAGGATTATGAATGTAACCAGCAGTATGTTCAATAGACAAATGTGTATTATGTAGATATCTTACAGTTTGTAATTAATTTAATTTTACAAGTGCTTGTATGAATTTTATATTTGTATAAAACTCTTACAATTAGTAATGAAGATGACACACACCTGGGACACATCCCTCTTCCGGGAAAGATGGCGCTGATCTGGCGAAAGGAATGCATTTTTGATAAAGAAAATGTTTATCATCGGATGGTACTTGGATAGGGAAACACTCCGAACTGTAACGATATAGAGTTTGCTATTGCATGAGCTTTACAGAATTCTGAACTCCAATATCAAATATTGTTTCCTTCAATGTACAATTTGTATCCCACGTCAAGTTTGTTTATCAAAAACCAATGATAAGAAAGGTAATACACTACTAACTATAGTACAGTAAAACCTCATTATACTGCCATCATTTGTGCAGCGACAGATTGAGGAAAACCTTAAATGAAATAATAGGGATTAATGAAAAAGTCGACTTCCTAATATTGTGGCGTAAATCGAGGTAGCAAATGAACAAGATGCATTATAAAAAGGAAATACTGTATAATGCAGGCACAAGGATTTCCATCAGCGGACATACGAATTCAGTTTTTGAAAAAGAAGTAAAGCTGTGGTATACTTTACCTAATGTCTGCTTGTGATCCACAACAGTCCAGGATACCTTCATTACCACCTGCCACGAAAAAATCAAATTTTGATTCAAATCACATGTTTAATTTCAAATTCAAATATTTCGCCATATCATTATAGCGATGTTCGATTTATGCCCCATTGATAAACAATATTTTAAAAAAATATAATAATCTTTTTTAGGACTACTGATATAAAACATCTCAGATACCAAAGTATAAAGATTTATTTGTATTACGGTGACCAATTGACCTATTGCCAAAACTCTGACATTTGACTCTGTACTATTTGACGCCAATCGATTGTGATCCATAATCACACAAATGATTGACGGGCTATTTTATAGTGAAATAGAAAAGTCTGAAAAAAGGTTCCACATTATCAATTATTGTGATTAAGATATTACATTGGACATGTGTATTACATAGGAAACTATTATGGTATAGTTCATGATGCTGAAATGAAATCAGTGGTAGAACTTTCCTACTCAGATGTGTACTTTAAGTTGCCGAAAATTTAAATATTTAGTATTGGTTTTCATGAAACTTATTTTGTCCAACACCACCCTGATTCTACACATAAATGCACTGAAGTTGATATGGAAAAGATGCTGGAATTTTTAATAGACAATATATTTGTAATGTTCGGGAACGTGGTCTTTCAACAAACTGTCGACATTCCTATGGAAAGCAATTGTGCCCCTTTATTGGCTTACCTGTTACTTTATCCATACGAAGCAGACTTCATTCAGAAACTATGATTCAAAAGAAGAAAAAGCTACCGGTGTCCTTTAATTTGACATTTACCTATATTGACGACTTTTTGGCAATTAAAATGACAATTTTCATAATATGTTAATGCGATATATACCAACGAACTAGAAATTAAAGATACAACAAAATCAAGCACATTCGCTTCATATTTAGACATTTTACGTAGTATAGACACAGACAGGAAAATATCATCTTGCCTATGCGACAAACGCGACGATTTCGGAATTCCCATCGTCAATTTTCCACATTTAAGTAGTAATATTCCACAATTACCCAATATGGTTTTTATATTTCACAAATGATCCGATATGCCAGGGCGTTTTCAACATATGAACATTTCACATACAGAGGTTAACTTCTCGCTGACAAATTATTGATACAGGGGTATCAACAACCGCGTCTGATGTCACCGTTCCGTAAAAATGTGGACTCGCGGCGGGTGTGACCGGTAAACAGGTAATTCTTATTCCTCCATGGCACCTGATCCCACCTCTAGATTTCCAAAGACCTTGTTCGTCCAATATTCATTAGGTTTTTATATTGTCTCCTGCACATTATCACTAAGTACAACATGTATATGAAATGATCGTATGTTTAACAGTCCAGCATATCGAATAATTTAGGATATATAAGCACTATTTACAGGCGATATTATATTTTAAATGTTGATGATAGGAAAACCGAAATAATCACGTTTGTTACCGTACACTTTTGATGTCAATATTGATGCATACTGATATCTGTACCTCTAAGTAAAATGCTCAAGTAGAATTTTTTGGTGATTTTTGTGGTGCCTTTTATTTCTAGTCCGCTGGGGATTGTCGCGTTGAAATTAGTATGGAAATTGTTATTATAACTTGATAAAATACGATCGATGTCATATCTACTCAGAAATGAAACGAATTGTATGGTAAAGGTTTCAAATTTATTCGTAGAATGTCGTTAGGTTATCTGCAAGAACACTTTAATAGTTATTTTCTCATTATCTTAATGTTTGTCGACGTGTTATTAAAAACTGTTAAGATCTAAATCACATAAACAAAACGTCAAAACTACCTCATTATGCGTCGTCCACTGAATCCATTATGCAATTATTTTCTTCAGGAATAAGACGATTGCATTGACAATCTGTGGTTGGTTGATTCAAACACGAATAAAACAAATGATAGAACTATGAAATAACTAAATGAGGTATCACAGCTTCACATAATTTTTAACATAATAATTGTGATGTTTTAATCTTACCCTCAGATGTCGGTGTGTGTGTTAGATCATGATCTAAGAATTGTCCCCAGGCAAACACCATTACTGTGAGAGAATTATCATGCCTTGCTTCTAGATCACTTTCCCCGCCAAAGATGATGTTACTTATGTCACGTGCACTTTTCAAATAGTCGCCATGGAAACCTTTAGTTCGAGGTGATTCCAAGCCTTGACACGCACAAATAATTGTATCAAATCATTAAATCAAATTATTATCAGTGTTTAGATAAACGTTTTGTAAAAGTTTCAAACTTAAGATATATCATCGGAAATAAATAGATGCATGTACTATGTTAATTTCATAAATAATGGACGACCATATGTGTATTGGACATATGGTTAGGGGTATAAGTCATCGACCTATATATTCTCTATTTCTTTGGGAAATAATCTCAGCAAGAGAGAGAGAGAGAGAGAGAGAGAGAGAGAGAGAGAGAGAGAGACAGAGAGAGAGAGAGAGAGAGACAGAGAGAGAGGTAATAGTTGACAGCATAACCAACATACAGTGAAATGAAAACCTTGATATACATTAATTAAGAAGCACTGTGTTTGTCCATTTATCTTCTATACAAAGAATAAAAAAACATATACCATCATCATATACAGGGCTCAAATATCTTGCTTGAGTTGTGAATGAAGCACCCCAATTGACATTTTTCAAATTATTGCAAGTTCCATCGGCTGTTCGATACAATGTATTTTCCGCGCATTCCATAGAAGGGTTGTCACATAGAGTCGCACTCCAAACTGCAGCGAGGTCTGCCTGAAGTTGTCCTATTGTCATATTAGTCCTGCCCAAAATAATTGTACACTGTAAATTTTGTGTATGTTATTTGAAATAAATGTACGTTTATCTATCTATCTATCTATCTATCTATCTATCTATCTATCTATCTATCTGTGTGTCTGTTTGTCTGTCTGTCTGTCTGTCTGTCTGTGTCTAAAAATATAAAAACCATAGATACAAAAGTACTAATCTTCAGGATGTCCAGGAGCCAAATAAACAAATCTGGTGAACATAGGACAAATATGGTCCTATGGAAATTTAGAGGTAGGATCAGGTGCCATAGAGAAGAACGCATCCCCTAATGACCGTTCACATCCGCGGCAAATCCACAATCAAATTGAAGTGAAATAAATGAGGAATGAACCCTCGTCACACATGCTGCAGACGACTCAACAACCGCTACCGAACAGGTAACTAAAAATTGATATAGTGAAACAAAGTAATTACAAACAGGCCATTATACCGATCTTAAAATTTGCGGAACGTTGACATTAAGCGTGATTTTGATATCCCTGTGACAATAACTTGCTAGTGAGTAGTTAACCTTCGATATGAAATGTTCATATGTTGAATATTCTGGCATATCGGATCATTTGTCAGATATACACACTATTTGCAGCTGATTATGGGATATGACTACTTAAATAAGGAAAATTGACGACGGGAAAGCCCAAATCGTATAGCCTGGTTTTTAATTTTCTCTCTCTCTCTCTCTCTCTCTCTCTCTCTCTCTCTCTCTCTCTCTCTCTCTCTCTCTCTCTCTCTCTCTCTCTCTCTCTCTCTCTCTCTTTTCTCTCTCTCTCTCTCAACACTTTAAGTATGTCTGTATTATTTACATGTCCAAAAGTTCATTTGTTGCTGCTAAAGATATAACCGCTTTTTGACTGATTGTTTTCCCAGGTTCCATGAGAGCCGTAACCAAATGATGTTCTTCCATAAACATATTTCTGTCGATTTTGTTATCTGCTAAAATAAAAACAAATTATTTCAAATCAAATTTAGAATTTGTGTGTGTGGTATTTATTTTAAATGGAATGGGTTATTTTAATACCAATTTTCAATGATATTCTTTAGTGGAGATCCTAGGAATTCGGTTGCATTGTGATAAAACATGTTTGCATATAATGTATAAACACAAATATAAATGTACAGATACCAATTGGTGAACGTCTTATATGTACCGGAACGCACGAGTTCCATGTTAAACACTTTGTCTATATCTTTTGGTAAATTCACTTGTTATATCTATTTGGCATTTTAAAAAAATAAATATCTTATTTTGACATTAAATGTGTGGTCTTAAATTTTCTAAACTCTAAATTCTATAAATCCTTGTGCTTTTGCAGCTGAACCTTATTCCCAACTTTGGACCCAAAGTCTGCACCTACATCGGACCAGAGCCACTAACTCACAGTAGAGCCAGCCGGTGAACTGCCAGAAGCCCCCTCTCATCCGGGAGCCGAGGGCGAACCAACTCAGGAAGAAGAAGACTCCAAACCGGCCAATGCCACCCAAATCCATCGTTTAAGTCTACTCCGTAGGAGCGAGCACGTAAAACACAAGGAGTCACTCTTCAGGGGCAGCTCCAGCGTGTAACAAGGCTTTGAGTAGTCATACCGCACGTTAACTTATCTCTTATGATCAAATGTTAACGTCCTGAAGACAATTAACATGTAGTGAACACTGGAGACCTCAGGAAAACTCATATGTGGAATCAAGTGGTATATTTACGTTTTAAATTACTGACAGATCATTAAATTCACAGATCCATTTTTATTTTATGTTTATTTTTTCCCACCAAACGTTCTAAGACTTTGTGACACGTATTAAATATAATTATAAAATAATCATGAAGATTTAATATAATTTGTTAATATGTTAATCCTCTCTTTATATAATAATTAAAAAAAATTATTTCTGTTCTTATCTAATTCCTCATTATGTTTATGTATACCTGTCTAAGAATTAATTTGCTATTGTTCAGAAATTAACTGAACACCTTTCAAATTTATACAAGATCTATCATTTACAAACTGTCGTCCAACGTTCTCATAAATACTCATCGTTGCGGTCCTGTGACTTTGCCAGTCTTCCGGTTGATAGAGATACCCGCAAATACATAGACGTCGTTATAGTAACTGATTGTTTCTTGACGTTATTTTCCGGGAATCTGTATCATTTTGCGAATCGGAAGACTGGCAAAGCCACAGGACCGCAGTTACTGCTAAAGAGCTTATAGAATGGATATAAACTAATACAGTGTTCTTCCTGGAGTTGTATACTGGTGAACCACATACTTCCTAAAATATAGTCTTTTCTGCTTATCGATGATGTATTTTGTAGTATATTTATATAAATTGTTCATATATATCAATGGGAATATATCTATGTGGTTACTTTTACTGATATGAGGCAATATTTGTGTTTACAATCGGTGGATTTTGCTCAAATTGAATAAGTTAAGACAAGTAAGATGATTTATAACCTTGTTCTGAATATAAAGAATATAGAGTCAAGTGTTTTTTCCATGGGTGCCACCACTGACAACATCATATTATATTTTTAGGTAATCCTGTAAGTTTAACATAAGAAATATCCTTCTATATGGATATTTTAAATATCGCTCGGCATTACACACACTCACACACACACACACACACACACACATATATATATATATATGTCTATATATATATATATATATATATATATATATATATATATATATATATATATATATATATATATATATATGTGTGTGTGTGTGTGTGTGTGTGTGTGTGTGTGTGTGTGTGTGTGCAGTTATGTTACGCTTCTAAATAGGTTCTAATTTTCAAACAATATCCATTTTCCTAGCTGTAATATTTCCCGATATATATCAGAATAATCTTACCAATTATTTCAGAATTAAGCATTGTCAATTTCTGGTACATCAAAGACTGCTTCGCTCGTTCCAGTGCAGTTTCTGCAACTGCTTTAAGATGAGTATCGTTGACGGAATACTGATCGCACGAAACATCAATTATCATAGCTGACATTAAACATATTGCTGTTATCAAAAACATTTCTCCAAGAGATTGTGAAAAGGAATATTTTCTAAAACAAAAAAACAAAACTGGTATGATATTAGCTACAAACAGAAATCATAGATTAAAGATGTGCGGGCGATAAAAATTCGGAATACTGATTATTCTAAGATTCTATCAGGTGTGTTCAGGTTAAAAGTAAATTAACCTCCGGAATAAAATTCACATTTAAATGTCATTGACACGTAACATAATTCTTGTGGTTGTGATATTGAACATAGGTTTTGAAATATAATACAATAAGAACAAATGTTGCACCAGAGGGATATAAAAACGATATCAACTAATCAAAAAATTAAATATAAAAACATTTGACCAAAATTGGCAAACTTAAATATGAACTTTAAACAACATTGCGATATATTGCTATGGTTAAACTAATATGACACCTGAGAAGAGAATATTTCTACGTGTCACGATGTCAAATTGTACATACATTGTAGTTGTTTCTAAAATTTTGTAAAACATTGTTACAATATATTTTTCTAGTTTCTAGCATTTTTTGCACACCTTTCTTTTGTATTATATTTTATTGCATCATTAGCGCACATTAACTGTCGTACTGTCGCTATTTTTGGCTAAACAGTCACCTGGTCACTGTTGTTTAACCGGTTTAATAATTCATGTAATACGGGTAGTTGGCGTTTGGAAGCATGCATGTGAAGGTGTGTCCTTCGTCTGCAGAAAGTTAACTTTGTGTGGCACCTGTGTGGTATATACCTGTGTGGATAGAATATAGAGAGATGTATTCCTGTGTGATAGAACATATATAGATGTGCAATTGTGTCAACCAACAGTACGTGTGTTTATTTTAGTTTAATATTAAGTTTGACGTTATAACTTAGGGTTTTCGTCTATACGTGCATTTATATGTTTATACATATATTTACGTATGTTATTTGATATAATATTGTCATATCAATTTAGTATATGGATATAACGGTAAAAGAGATGTGAATTTGTATACCCGTATATGAACATAATAATTATACATATAGTTACAAAACTGAACTGTGTATTTGAGTTATATATTACGATAGTAAGTTCGGTCATATCTATATTATAGGTGACCATTGTTGTTATACAAAGTGTGTTGCGGTGGTTTTGACTACTAGTATACGACGCAAATACTACAACTATAACAACATTTATATAACAACATTCTTATATGCAAACTCAAGAGACTCTCTTAAAGCAAATGGAGCAACTAAATACAACATAATTACATCTGTGAACACCAAAAGTATAGCTATAGATATCGCGTGTGAGCGGTTACGATAAAAAAAAAACCACGAAGGTGCTATGAGTGTTCATACTGAGTGACTTTAGAGTACTTGTTTATGTATTGACATCGTTAATTGTGTTTATCAGTATTGTAGAGACATTTTGTTTAATTTGACTGTGTATAGTGTGCATATTGTGTATGTATGTGTGCTGTATGTGAGTGTATTATTGTTTTGATTTATTTTTCTTTTTATTATTTTGAAATTTATTTGAACTTGTAAATAAATTGTTAATTTGTTAATTATTTCTTATTTTGTTGTGTGGTTAAGTGAATCGGCAAAGGGTAATTTCCAAAACCCAAAATCTAGATCGTGACACTATGGAATATAAAAAATCTCAGATACCAAAGTACAATTCTTTAGAATGTTCAGGATATAGATACAATGTACAAAGATGAAAAATAAACATATCACAATCTGCAAATGATGTTTGAGGGCAAAAAAAATATTTAATCTTCAAAACATGTACATTTCAAGTAAGCATTATCTTGAAATTTGAGTTTGAAACACGATCCTTTTCACTTTTACTATTGAAATTTAAACGTACTATTGTGTTTCTTTAAAATGTTAAACATATTAAAACAACAAAAAACTTTCTACCATTCAAAATCAGACAATAAAATTAATATAACATTAATATACAATGAATTTAATAATTATAATTTCACTGAGCACCTTTTTGACAAATTGAAATATCTACAGCAAATTGTGTGTAGGAAGTGAATCATTCCTGTTGGTGAAATCACATAAAAACACAAATATTTATTTAGTATAAAAATGTATAAGTATAAGATATCTAATAGTAAACAAAAATATATTCATTAGCACATTGCAATCAAGAAAAAAAGTAAAACAGTTATTGGAGCGGCAGTCTGAGAAAAATTAAACGCATGACAAAAATCATCAAAACATTGTAAACTGCAGGTCGACAATATACATATGGACTGGTTATACATTGTTATTGTTACAGCTTACCTTTATCTAGTTTTAAATCCCTAGTGATTATGTATTATTGCTTTATTTTGAATGTCCCGAAAAGTTGAAAGTGGAAAATAATACATATTATGTAGCGTGTATTACTCCAATGTTTATGAAAAAGCTTCTGGGGAATAATTTTGATTTAATCTCTGCACATATTTGCATAAATATGTTTCTATATTACATTAGATGATATCAAACCGCCTGTAACTGAATGACAATGACAAATAAGGTGGTTTGAGTTGACATTTTTCGAAATATGTCATTAGGAACTTATGGAAATGTGTCAGGAGTAACTGAATTTTCTGTTTCAATTGCTGAATCTTGAAAAACAGAAAATTATAAGCAAATACACAGTGAAACTTGTAACTAGTTAAATGGTTTTAACAATAGTCATTTAGAAATGACCTTACATCAATTTGCTGGTATGTGAAATGACAAAGGAAAGTCACCACTTTAAAATGTCTTATGATGTAAACCATCACTGGTTCTGTGTGTGTCATACGTTGATAAATACATAACAAACAGGCCATTAGAATATCCATGTTCAGTTTCCATTTCACCTGATCTCACTTCTAAATTGTCTAAGAATCAGCGTTCTCCCTAAAGTTACAATCTATCATGAAATATCATGGGACTCCCTGCGAATAACAATTTGATATCAATTATTTTGTTTACATAGTTTCATTCTTTCTAGGAATAGTATAATGAAAACGTATCTCAGATCTACGCAGATTTTTATATCAAGTCAACAAAGTAATTAGTATTGAACGACAAAAGATCTTTATCTGTACCTTTCAAGTATGACATAAAGCGGAAAATGAAATAAATTGTATGGAGATAAAGAGCACAAGACTTTTTAAAATCTTGGCCTGATGACTAATGTCTAAACCCATAGTTCTGAACATTCGCCGGCAGATTGCCGAGTTAAGATTTTTAGAAAAAAGACAGATCACTAAACCGCGATAAAAACAAAGGTGAGAAAACAGAGTACCTTGGAGATATTGCAGTGAAAGAAGTAAACACATGCAGAGAACAAAAATGTGTTATTGGGTTAATTCGTGCTATTTGTACTTTTTATTTGAATGTACTGTGTAAAACACGTGTATGTATACGGTTGTGACAATTGTATGAAGAAGATGGGTCTGTTTACAATGTGACAGGGACAAATGAGTTGTTGTCAGTAAACCGGCAAATAGATACGTTCAGCTCTTTACTAAGACTTTCTCTACTTAATACGCATAGGAGATTTGTTATTTTGGTTCTTTTTTGTGTACAGAATCTCAACTGACATCGAGAAAATAAATTCAAATGTATTTAGATATTTTCATCCTCTTTGAATACGATTCTTGATCATTTCTGCCGTGGTCTAATGTTGGAGCGTTCGACATTCAAGGGGGAGGTCCCGGGATCGATTCCCAAAGACATTTTGAATTTGAATTATAGTGTTTTACGTCACACTCAATAATTTTCAGTTATGTGGTGGCGACCAGTTTTTAACGGTGGAGCACGGAACCTGGTTACAATGTACCCGCGAAGAGATTAATGACCTTCTGCAAGTATACTGGCAAACTTTCTCACTAAAATCACTGGAATCAGGGCTCGAAACTGACTGACAGAAAGTGAGAGATTTCATGGTTTAAAACGTGATGCTCTAACCACTCGACTACGGAGGCCACTCAAAAGACATTTAAAAATGTTCCTGCGCGAAGCGCTCTGCATACAGAGTCAAAGTCACGGATCTTTCGAATAGAGTTTTTAAAACAGAAGTTCCGCGTCACAGTAGGAGTGGAACATAAAATAATCCTCACTGGATTGGCGTCGGTCCTTACCACAGGACAAAATTTCTGTCACTTCACCGTTATCTGGTGACATCTCCATATAAGTAAAAAATGTTTGGCGGGAAAACAACAAACAGTCGCGTTTCAGTATCACTTAACACTTCAGTGTCAGTAGGATAGTATGTGCAGTCAAATCAAATCCACATTATCAAAGATTTGGCAACAATGATAGTCCATTTGCACGCGTATTTTGTCTTGCTGTCAGGCCTGTGATGGAAATGCAAGATAATGCCACAGTTAACGTTTTATTAAACTGACACTTAGAATAATAACAATCGACTATACATACTTCACAATTGTTTTTTCGTATTGAGACTGTTTTAATATTTAATTTGTCGTATTCGAATGGATTTGGATTTTCGAATATACCCGGTACTTCTTCATCATACTTAAAATTATAAATGTTAATTGCCTGAATTAGTGAAAAATATTTTGAATGACAATTAACTATAAGAACAAAAATTATCAGATCTAGTTATTCCGAAAGAACATTGGTCAAATTGCTGTGTTGATAATTGTTTTATCTAAATTTCCAGACGACTTCCTGGATCAAGGATGTTCAGAACGCAATGTACACTAGCTGGAGTGGATTCAGTTCGCCACTCTACACGAGATGGAGCTATTTCGTAAGTGATTTTGTCGCTAGCGAAACGGTTGTTATTTGTGTTAATCTGTAATTGCATGGATATACCGAGCATACATATTATTTATCAAAACCTTAAGTACAAAATCAATGGGGTGTATGAAATGATCTTGTGTAGAACAGGTCTCTAATGAATGGACATAATTAAAAAAAGATAATGAGATACTGCAAACGCTGAAGATAAATTGTATACCTGGGCATTTTCATTCATTTTCATGGTTATTTTAGCCTTTTCACGACAAAACATATTCACCACATTTGCCCTAATCACCACATTTGCCTGAGTGGCATGCATGTCCTTGATTCATTTATTTAGCTTAAAACTTTTGCTTTCGTTTTAAATTCGCTCACTCACCTAAGGGCGAAAATTGCGGATATTAAACTGGAGCAATAATTTCAGATAAAGATGTCATGTCACTTCCCATTACTTTTTTCATATTGGATCAAATCACATACTGTGTCGACAAATTAGTTTCCTATAAAATCAATAGCATGCCAACATCAAGATGTTAAGGAAAGGTTATTTTGACCTTCTACCCTAGTCTTGAAAAGCACTTATATAAATGTCACATCAAGACGAAGCATTTACTATCATCACCATATTCTAGATTCAAGATAGTGAATTTTGTTTATTTTTGGAAATAACAATTATTCTGGACATCCTATAGATTTATATTTTGGTATCTGATTTTTTTTTTTATATATATCTAATCGTTACAGATCCCTTGTTGCAAAGCTTATATGTCGTTTTGTCACTTTTACTGTGCTATACGCTATACAAAAAAACAAATGCTAGTTTGTGATATGAAGTCATGTCAATCACTGAAATATTGCAACATCAATTTTGTATTAAAGTGTAAATTACCTTCGTTTGGCTTGAAGATGACAACATTATTATGTACGTCTTACATGCAACTTTTATATATTACAAATATATTACGGAATACTATTGAGGTATAATTATTTCTGTGGCCGCAACCAGTACTGTGTCGAAGAAAGTGTTTTCAACCAGCAGCATATTTCTATTCGACTGTATTTAGCAAGTGTTTGATTATCTTACAGTGAATAATTTTGGCACCAGTATAATAAATAAGCTTTTCTTCGACAACATAGACAGTAAATTTGGCAAGAAGAACTGAAGGTAAAAATAATGAATGGATATCTTACATTTGGACTATTTTGTAAGTTTCATTACTGTTTACGATTTTGTAATGCTTATAATATATATCTCTCCCTTTCACCTTTCTCTCTTTCTTCCTCTATCTCGTTTCCTCCCTCCTCTCGCTATCTCTTTCACATTGTAGTTGATACAATATCGGACTATTTATGAGATATAAACACCATATGCAGCTCTTTTCCTTCTCAGATAATTAAGTATTTGTCTTATTTCAATATGTTTTGGCTGAATACATTCTGACATCTGTCCAATACCAATATCAGTTAATGTTGATAAATTCTGGTGAATAGAGAAGGAAATATGTATTTGAATTACATTTTTGTCTACATATCACCTTTTACATCTGATTATTACTCATCATCAGGTATTGTGAATGTCTTTCAAACGCATTCATTTTTACGAACCTTGACCATAGTATCATATATTTGAGAAATGAATATGTACTCACTGGAAGTATAAAGGCTGTGCGATGGATTGGAAGCCTCTGTAATACTTATCATCAGTGGTTTGAATTCGTTATATTGAATAGATAATTTTCAAAGAAAACTTTGCCTTTACAGTTCTAAATTTTGCTGAGAATAATTTTGATATTTAGCCTATTAGATATGGCATATGCTGAAGACTATCAAAACTGTTTTTCGGAGTTTCTAATAGGTCATTAATAGGCCTTCGTATAGAAACATTTAAAAATTAGTCAATGATGAATAGAGACTATTCATAATTAACTATAATATCCATAAATCCAATATTAATCTAAAGTCGAAAACGTTTTGTACATATATTTAATTCTAATTGTAAAGAGTATTGATTTTCTTGTTTAACGAACATATTTTCTTGACAAATTAATGAGGACAAAACTGGGGTGAAAATATTAATCCAGTGCAATGATATTTATCAGTTATTTTCAGAAATATTTCACGGTAGAAACATCATAAATAATAGATAAAGTGAATGAAATCCAGTGAATGAGCAACTTTTAAAGATAAATAAATGTACACATGTATTGGTATTAATCTTCCAGTGTTAGTGGTACCAACTGCCTTTAATATTGACTGTTGGAAGTGTATCGGCTATGACTGTGGAGAGGATCCATCTGAAATCAGATCGTCAGCTAGAACCACCTGTAAAGACGGCGAATCATGTATGGTATATAAGTTGTATATGTATATTTATATCTTTACACATTATTTATTTTCCATTACCTAGATTGAGTCCTTTAAGGATTCATACTTTGGATTCTATCATCGAAAATGAAAACCTTCAAATTCATATTTTTAGAGGTCCAAAATACCATGAAGCTTTGCATGGTGACAATTTCAGTTTAATTTTGAATGCGCAAATTTTGCCAGACGATGAGTTAACCACGAATATGAGGAACCAGTCACTTTGTCTTAAATGTTTTAAAATTGTACGATGGTTGATAAAATATCTAATAAGATAAAGCAAATGAACAATGAAAACGCGCTATCGTTCTGTTTCCAGTAACTCAGAAGTGACTATTGAGCAAGAAAGGCTGCATGGCCAATAAGTAATAGTCTGAGTAGAGAAAGCCTCAAATGAAACAGTATTTGTTTGTAAGTCATACTGAATGTGAGCTGCACTGGTGAAGTCTCATTGACGTAAAAGATCGACAGAAGCAGATGTGCTACTCTCTGTTGTATGCTCTCAAGCTCAACAGGATACAGCTGCCCAAGGTAATTCTGAAATTCTAGATTATTTATAGATGACATCGTCGATATACCTGTAAGTAAAATTTGACCGAAATCCTAACACTGTTTTCCTGTGGAGAGCAGACATTGTATAATTTTGCTTCATACAAATGCAAACACATGTCAGCCTGGAGAGAGGCACGGTTGATACCTATTGGCTGTGGTATTGAATTTGAAATTAAGACATATGTCGACGACCTTTTGTGAATTAATAATAACATTTTCAAACATACGCAGTAAATATAACCATTTGACAGCTCATGTTAACTCCTTCATGACACTTAATTCACGTTTGGATTTTTTGGATGTCCATATTTGTCCAATGTTTAAAGGATTTGTATATTGTGTTCTTCACTTCTATTTGTTATATTATTTGGTATATAACATAGTTTTGATGCTAGAATTTCTAATAGACAATATATCTGTAATGTTCGGAGACGTGGTCTTTCAACAAACTGTCGGCATTCCTATGGGAACCAATTGTGCCCCTTTATTGGCTGACCTGTTCCTTTGTTCATACGAAGCAGACTTCATTCAGAAACTGCTGTGTCAAAGGATGAAAAGCTGGCTGTGTCCTTTAATTTGACATTTAGATATATCAATGACATTTTGTCAATTGATTATGACATTTTCAAACATATGTGAATGACGTATTTCCAAACAAACTAGAAATTAAAGACACCACAAAATCTCATATGGTTCCTACTAACTTACTTACTAGATACTTACTTACTTATTGATAAAGTGTTGTCACAAGGATATTAAGAATCGCGTGCAATGTAAACAGTTCGCAAATTTCGATATATTTAACTTAGCAATTAGTGTTTCACTAAATGAATAAAAATTTCAGATACCAAAGTATAAATCAATAGAATGTCCAGGACATAGATACAAATCCGGTAAAAATGGACAAACACGGACCTCTGGAAACAAAGAGGTGGGATCAGGTGTCATGGAGGAGTAAGCATCCCCTGTCGACCGGTCACACCCGCCGTGAGTCCACAGTCAAGTCCAATGAAACAAGTGAGGAGTGTATCCTCGTCACAATTGGTACAGACGTCTCAACAACCGCCAACGAAAAGGCAACTCAACATTTCACTTAGTGAAACAGTAGTCGCAAACAAGACTATTATACCGACGGTAAAATTTGCGGAACGTTGACATTAAACGCGGTTTTCGATATCCCTGTGTCAATAATTTGTCAGTGAGCAGTTTACCTCTGTATAAGAAATTTTCATATGTTGTGCACGGCCTGGAATATCGGATCATTTGTGAAATATAAACTCCATATGCGGGTGACTGAGGGATATTACCACTTAAATGTGGAAAATTTACGATGGGAAAGCCGAAATCGTCGCGTTTATCGTATAGCTTAGTTGCTAATTTCCCGTCTGTGTTTATATTAAGTAAAATGTCTAAGTATGAAGCGTGTGTGCTTAATTCTGTTGTATCTTTAATTTCTAGTTCGCTGGGATATATCGTATTGACATATGTATGAAAATTGTCATTATTAATTGACAAAACGTCGTCGATATATCTAAATGTCAAATTAAAGGACACCGTTAACTTTGTCTTCTTTTGATTCAGCAGTTTCTGAATGAAGTCTGCTTCATATGAATAAAGGAACAGGTCGGCCAATGAAGGAGCACAATTGGTTCCCATAGGAATGCCGACAGTTTGTTGAAAGACCACGTCTCCGAACATTACAAATATATTGTCTATTAGAAATTCTAGCATGTTTTTTATATCAACATCAGTATATTTATGTGTAGAATCAGAGTGGAGTTTGACGAAATAAGTATCCTGATAGCCAATCACTAGATATTTAAATTTTCGGGTACCACGTTTAGTGAAAAAGCAGTTGTCTATGATGCTGAAAAGTCTTTCTTTTAATTTTTTATGTGGAATAGTAGTGTAAAGAGTAGAGAAGTCATAAGTTTTGATACTGTGAATTCGAGAAAAATTGTGTGCCTTCAAATTTTCTAAAAGCTGTTTAGAATTTTTAAGTATCCACATCTGATTTACACCGCTTCTGGAATAAGCAACTGTACAGTATTGTTGAAGTTTCTCTTTAATGTTGAATACTATTTCGGTAGTTATTATTGAATCGCCATTACTGTTTATTAAGCAGATTAATTCCTCGATTATTTCATTTGAATTTAGTAAATATCTATGAACTCAGAGCAAGTGCGATCGGTCGACAGTGGATGCTCACTCCTCCATGGCACCTGATCCCACCTCTGGATTTTCAAAGGTCCATGTTAGTAAAATGTTCACCAGATTTGTATTTTGTCTCATGAGCGTTTTTCAAATAATACGTTGGTACCTGTGATTATTATATTCTGAAACGGGTACTCTTCATGCGGGAATAGCGGTACTTCCTCTTTTGTAGATGGTGTTTCCTTGCCAGCATGATCGCGACGCCGAATGATCAATTTAGGACAATATAAACATGATTAAAAATAGTGAAAATATAGGTTTAAAGCAAGATTTCGTCATGTATTGTACTTAACCTGGACAAGTTCATATGTTAGATAATAAAGCATAACATTAGAATTACACTGCCTAGAGTAATCGTCCCTACTTGTCACCATGAATAAAAGAGTACACAGTGAGGAATAGAACGTTTTGCATTACCAAAAAAGGTGAGTAGATTCTTCCATACGATAATCAAAGGTTACTCTGCCCCGCCATTTTATGTGAAATGGACAATATACCATTCTAAGGTATATTTGAAGTGTAAACAGGGGATGCTTACTCCTCCATGGCACCTGATTCCACCTCTTGGTTTCCAGAGGTCCGTGTTTGTCCATTTTTTATCGGATTTGTCTCTGTGTCCTGGACGTTCTATTGATTTACACTTTGGTATCTGAAGTTTTTATATTTATATTGGTGAAATAATTGTACTGGATACTGTTACAAATAAAGGTGGAATTTTAGGTCTGCCAAGGTAAATTGGCACATATTTACTAACACAACGAGTCTAAATTAAATCATATCAGGGGTCGCAGCCTTCTTGTCGATATAAAAATATTCGAGCTTCAGTAATACATGGAATTAAGACAGTAGTTTTATCTGTATAACTTGTTCTTGAAAAAAATAGCCCCGTATTTGGCAATACCCGAATAAGCCACTTTTACCTTGGTAGATCTGTACCTTGAAAAAATTGATATTTTAATTTTACATCGGTAACGACAAGTCGATATTAAATGTTGTCTGTTTTTATTTCCACGTGTAAATATTTCATTTCTGCGATTTCAGTTAGGTCCTCTTGCATATTATCATAAGTTTATATCTATGAAAAACAATTATATAACTCACATTAGATAGGAAATTAAAAAGATGATTTGTAAAGCAATTTGTTGTCTGAATTAAAAATGTTGCTGATATCAGTGGAAAACAAAAAAGTGTATCCTTTATCTTTTTCACAGACTATTTTGTTTGTTTGATCGTTTCAATTTTTATAAAAAAATTCCATATGGAAATCTCCGTGTTGAATTAGTTCATGTGATAAGCAATTATTTTATAAAACATCAATTGAAGGGGAATAATTCAAAATGCCATTTAGTTATAATGGGATGATTTTATCATACATTCAGTGTGATAAAATGATTGCTCCCCTTCTTTCACTTCGTATTTAAGCTTCAACAAATCGCTTCCATTGCTATACTAAATTTGTCGTAGGGGTAATTTGAGTGTGAATATTTCGAACAGAAAGGATTAATTTCAAATGTCATAGTCATGGATAAATTGCTCAGTATACCTAGAATAACAGTAAGTTAAAATTAAGAGGTAAGTATCAACCATTTTATATTAATCAGCCAAAACTAGTGTACACGCTCAATCTGACTATACATTATCTTAGTTACTAAGGTAAGCTACACTTAACGCTCATTTGAACAATATTTCATATTTAATATACCTTTGTTCTTACCATATAAAATCATAGAAACCAATCGTCAGGAGGTTCAGGAAATCGAATAAACACAAACCTCTAAATTGCAGATGTGAGATCTGATGCCATAGAGGAGTATTTCCTGTTGAATGTTCACAACCACTGCGAGTCCAAAATTCAAATGAAAACAAGTGATAAAATATCTTCGTCTGCATCGGTATTAACTCACTGACCCCTAAAGACACATTTGGACCTACCCATTTTTAAAAAACTGTTATGTCCACTCAAAATTCAGGTGTGCATGAGTTAGAATCAAAATTGAACAATAATTTTACATGCAATATGAACTTGTTCTCCCCTGAGTTATGATAGTAGACCATTCTATTTTTTATTTGTTAGTGGAACATAATAGTTACAAACAAGATCTTGCTCACCATATATGTATGTTATCAACTTCCTTTCCACGTCGGTATCTGTACTTTATATTTCAGAAGGTATATTTTATTATATCGGATATGAACACACCAAGGTCTTCTCAATCAGTCGTGCGGTCTTGTTCATCGGGGACCTGTATTCCAACACCACAAAGAAAGTTCGACAGTTGTTTGATTAATGATCGCTTCTACAAGAATTACGGATGTGTAATGAGAACGTGTTGCCATGACAAAGATTTCTGTAACATGTCTGATCCTCTTCGAAGTCTTACATATCTAATTGAACTGAGTTTATTACTTACATTTTGTTTTAATAAATTGACATATGGTTAGTGAAATGTTATCTTTTGTATTTCAAAATAATGTTCATGTGACACACTGATTCCAAGTGAAATATCTAACGTCTATACATAGGCAAACGTCTCAGTGATGAGTCAATGTCAAAATGAATTGCAATAATGGCCGACATATTGTACACTCGATATAATGGTTTGTTTGTAATAATCAATTAATATATAAAAAAATCTGATACCAAAGTATAAATCATTTGGATGTCCAGGATATAGCTACAAATCTGTTAAAAAGTGGACAAACACGAATCTCTTGAAATGAAGAGGTGGATTCAAGTGCCATGGACAAGTAAGCATCCCCTGTCGACCGGTGATACCCGCGGCAACTCCACAGTCAAATCAAAATAAAATATGTTGAGGATCGAATCCTCGTCATAATTTGTACAAACGTCTCAAGAACAGCTATCGAACAGGTAACTCAACATTTTACTTAGTGAAACAGAGTAATGCAAACAAGACTATTATACCGACCGCAAAATTTGCGGAACATTGACATCAAACGCGGTTTTCCATATCCCTGTTTTAATAATTTGTCAGTGAGTAGTTTACCTGTGTATGAAATGTTCATATGTTGAGTACGCCCTGGATTATCGGATCATTTGCAAAATTTAAACTCCATATGCGGGTGAATGTGCGATATTACTACTTAAATGTGGAAAATTTAAGATTTGGAAGCCGAAATCGTCGTGTCGTATAGCTTAGTAGTTAATTTCCTGTCTGTGTCTATATTAAGTAAAATGTCTAAGTATGAAGCGTGTGTGTTTGATTCTGTTGTATCTTTAATTTCTAGTTCCCTGGATATATCACATTGACATTATTAATTGATAAACGTCGTCTATATATCTAAATGTCAAATTAAAGGACACAATATACAAATCCGGTAAACATTGGACAAATATGGACATCCGGAAAATGCAGACGTGGATTAAGTGTCATGAAGGAGTTAGCGTCCCCTGTCATACGGTTATATTTTCTGCGAGTACATTGTCAAAATCAAATCACCACAAATGAGGAATAACTGAAATATTGAGTTACTTGTTCCAGAGTTGTTGTTGAATGGTTCATTTTGACAAAATGTTGCTCATTATCTGTTTGTCATGATTTAAACTTGGCTGCAAACTGATGACGAGTGTGAACGCTCTGTAGGCATGTGATACTAGGTCCTCAATGACACCTGGTCCCACTTCAATATTATGTGTAGTAGGTCTGTTCATGATTAACACTTTGGTATAGTAACGGTTAAATATCAAGTTCAGGGAAATGAAGCTAATCTTCATTAATTATGGTTTATATTTTACTGATTGCATTTAAAGCCTTGCTCTCATGATAAGTGTTCTGGTATTTTCTTATACCACTTATGTATGGTCCCTGTATAACAAACATAACAAATCCAATGTTCATTATGTTGGGTCACAGGTATATATTTACCCAAGTACAAAAGGTATTTTAAGTTTTATTTATTTAAAAAAAAACAATGTTTCACCATCACAATACTAGGCACATAAGATATTCATATGTTACATGTTAGAAATATGCATTTAAACATTGCAATATTACAATATTACAAACCCAACCATATTTTGTATAATAACAAAAATTTTGTATAATAACAATACTACAATACGAAATAAGATTTCCAACCTTCTGTTTTCCAAAGTTCATAATATTGTGAAGGCAGAAAATTTATTTCAGCGTATGAATTCCAATCTGTCAATTGGACATGTATTAGCATAGGTAACAATTTTCTTTTTAAAGATATACTTTTATTCACGGTAACATTGCTGGCTTGTAGTTTGTTCACGCCTAGGATTTATATTGAAATGTCATTAGCTTTAGGTAAAATGCCTCAAATTTTTAACTGTGCTATGGACTGACACTGACATTGAGGGTTCTTTTAATTTTTATGCCTCCTGTGACACGGCCCCGGGCCTCGCTTTTAAATTTAATAATAAAAAATACGTGACTTTAAGTATACTTGGCGAAGGAACAGTCTCTAACCTTTGAAAGGAACCGGTAATGGAAATCGAAACCGGAACCTTACACGTGCGAGTCGCTCTACCGCTAGACAATCTCAAAGGTTTGAAAAAGAAGCAAACTTTTATCTATAATAAACATCTTAATCGTTATGAACAAAAATGTTGAGTTGTTTATATGTTAATATCTATTATTTGACTTTCTTTAAAGTGTACCAGTATACAACAGACTTCAGAAGTTATCTAATATTTACAAATGTTCTTTGAAATTGTAAGTGATGAAGTTTATAATGGAAACTGAAATCGATGATTGTCAGATATATCTATGTTCTCTTTGTAAAATAATTAACATCAATAGAGGGGATTTAAATTGTGGCTTCAACACCAGTAATAAATGTTGCCTCGACAAATCTTATAAAACTTGAAAACTAATGTTTCTAAGTTCTACGTTCTAAAGGTTCTATTGGTAGGTTTTAGCCACTGGTACTTGCCTTGTGATTTCTGAATGTAAGAAAAACAATTTTGTTATTACAAAAGTTCACGAATGTTCATAAGCCCAGGTTCGAGTCCTACTGGAACCTAAGCTGAATTTTCCATTAAATTGCCAACTTCCTTGCGGAAATCCGTTGGTATTCTCCCCGATACATTTACACCATGTTTTTTCTTCCACCTTTAAAAGGTGACCGCCAACATATAACTGAAATAATATTTAGTGTGGCCTAATACTCCGTTAAATCAAACAAAAAAACAAACAACATAACAACGAATGCAAAACTAATATTACCTTCTCCGCAACTACTGGCCAAAGGGAAATAACTCGTTATACTTTTCACTAGAAATAAGAGACACATCAAACATTTTGACGTATGCAATTTATTTATGAAAATGCATCGACATTTCTTTAACATGTCATGCCTGTCATGGCACAAAAATCGATATTCAGTCAAGAAAACACCCATGCGTTTTTTTTCTCTTATACGTGTTTTGTGAGAAAATAGTGACTTGCCATTTAAAAAACGATTGAAGTATCAATGCAAGTATCTCTTGAGTTGTATTCAGAATATATTTGAAATAGGAAGGCTACAAGTGAAGTGTCAGTATGTTTCGTATGGATGTAATTAGTAATTTTCAAGTCTCTATAGACCTGGCCTGGCTCAGTCGGTAGCGCGCTCGACGCTCGACTCTTGATCGTGAGGTCGTAAGTTCGAGTCCAGCCGGCGGATGAGACAGTAAAAACTGAGGTCCCGTGTCACAGTAGGTGTCGGCACGTTAAAGAACCCTCACTGCTCAATCGCCGTAAGTGCCGAACATAGGCCAATCTTTGAAGCCCTTCATCGGCATTGGTGACGTCTCATATGAATGAAAGATTCTTGAGTGGGACATAAAACAACAATACGACAATAAAAAAAAAATCACGTTTCTATATGTACAGACCTAACTGGCTTTAACGGCAGAAAAATAGGATGCGATAGAGTCAAGACATGGGCTCCCAAAATAATCGAGGGTTTTCTAATGTGAAAAGGCAAATTACTTGTTGCTTTGTTTTTGAAACTATAAAATGTATAATTCTGCTAGGGTTGATTGATACGTTTTAAGCCTTGTATTGAAGAGATTGTGCAGGATTTCTCATTTTCAGTTCAACTGTTCTCTGACTATTTGAGGTTGCGTAACAAACGAACAGTTTCATTTGGTCATTTGATGTCGAAGATGTAACACTCTTAATAAACAAGATAAGTGACTTACACAAAATTGTTGATTCAGTTTTTTTTTCAAGTAAGGTCTAGCACCTAAGGCTGTTCTTATTGGCATGGAAGCAACACCATGAGAGAATGTCCCTTCCTATGCTACCGTAAAAAGAATTCAAGCGTGACAGGCAGAGCCTTCAGGTTGACCCCCGTCCACCTGGAAGGCTTGTCATTGCGGCGACTCCCGAAATGGTCCCTAAAGTCAATGTCAATGATATTGCTATTGATGACATATTAAGCATCATTTTAGGCAGGTATGCACATTGGAAAGCTCAATAAAGCCGCCATGTTTCACCAGGACAATGTCTGTCATTGCTAAGGCCACCATTAATGATTGTGACTTTCAACTGATTCAACATCTCCCTTAGTCACCCGTTCTCCCTCCATCAGACGTCCGTCTGTTTCCAAAATTTAAAAAAGCCATTTCCGGTACCCCTTTCAAGACAGACGATGACGTCGTACATGCAGTGGAGGACTTTCAAAACAGTCAAAGTGGCATTGAGGGTCTTAAACATCGCTGGAAAAAGTCACGAGTGAGACGATGTATATGGTGTGTGTGTGTGAAGACATAGTTGTATAGTGTCAGACATTTCTGCTACAAGAATAAACATAGTTTTAAGAACTGATTGAAAATGAGATAATATCGGTATTGATGTTGACATGTTTTGACTGAAACAGAAGGGGTATATCAATATTTTAGTGCCTATGTTTGTCTTTGATTAGATTTATCGTTTTACCCTTCAATCTTAATATTATTTTGACAGAACGTGCAGACAATGGAAGGTAATATATAGGAATTCAGTGAAAAAAAGTTCGATCTGTCTATAACGATATATCTTTGTTAATAGGATTGTCATCGAGTGATAAATTATTGCGGTCATGGCACACTTTTCGATGAACGGAACATATTACCTGGCAGTTGTCTAACTGTGTATCAATATTCCGTCAAACGTTTGAACAGAAAGCATAATATGGCGAAGAACAAGTTTTAACATTTTAAAAATCAAAAGAGAATAATAATTTTCTATATCAAAAATGAATTATACTTCTAGTATAGTGATAAGAATGTAGGCCCACATATTATTTTGGGATATAAAATTTCAGATACCAAAGTATAAATCTACAGTATGTCCAGTATACATACACAAATCTGGTGAATATTGGACAAACATGGACCTCTGGAAATCTAGAGATGGAATTATGTGCCTTGGAGGAGTTAACATCCCCTGTTGACCGGTCACACCCACCGTGAATCCACATTCAAAATTCAAATTCACATGAAATAAGTGGGGGATCAAATCCTTGTCACAATTGGTACAGACGACTTAACAACCGCTATCGGACAGGTAACCAAACATTTCATTTAATAAAACAGAGTAATCACAAACAAAGCTATCAGACAGACCGTAAAATTTGAGGAACGTTGACATCAAATGCGATAATCTCAGAAGAGCAATGAAGCAATGATTTTTACAAAATATCACGTTCCAGCATATAATGTGTAAATGAAATCATAAAATTGAATCGAGGTTCAGCTTTATTTTGTGGTACGGGTTCAATGTCTATGAGTTAAGTATCATTCATTTGAATTTGAAAATATCGCTTTTCTATTCTTTTCAATACCGGTATATTACATTATACAATTACTGACTTGGTCTGAGAGCTACAGCAATTTTTGTTGGCACATGAAGTTTTGACTATTGCCCGACGCGAAGAGTGACGGTGGTAACAAAATCGCCGTTGCCCTCAGACCCAGTTAATAATGGTTTTGTTATATGAAACATGTTTTTATTAATGTTACATCTGTAGTTGTGAAAGGAATTGTTCAGAAGTTTGTCGATGTACACTAATAAATAATCTAGAGATGTACCACTGTTTGCTAAATAATTTCCAAGGATCTTCACAGCGACCTTTATAACATTTGCTGTGTTTTTTACTGTCACGGCCGTTTAGAATTTTTGCCAGCTGTTCCTCATCGTAACTAGCGGTTTGATGCATCCATTGTTTAGGCCGGAATCAGCTGACAATACGTTCAGGGTCGCCGCGGTGCTTCAAACATTAGCCAATCAAATTGCAGTTGTATCAGTGGCAATCACGTGAAGACCGACAGTAAAAATTAAAAGACCAAGCAGGAGAAACTGTTTTTGTAAGCAATGTTTAATAGCAAGATTCTAACATGAAACAAAGCTGAAAGAAATCAAGTTATGGTACGTATTCACCGGTTATGACAAGGATTGATTCCAAAATTATTTCATTTGAATTTAACTACGCGGTTCGACGGTCAACAGTGGATGCTATCTCATCCATGGCACCTGATCCCACCTTTGGATTTCCAGAGGTACACGTGTTTTCAATTTTTATCTGATTTGTATATTGTTTTACAAACCTTCTTGCTATATGTAATTTTATTTACAAGCTAAACGTTTCTATCAAACACATCACGTGGATAAACAATTTGTTTAACACGTTTATTAGCGCACTGGTGCAACATATATAAAGATTTAAAAGGAAAACATAGAGATGAGATAAGAATGTTTTAGAGCCGGGACTCTGTTATTGTTTTTGGCGTCACATCACGTAGCAAAGGAGCCGCATTATTTGACGATAACTGTGGACTTGATCTTCGCTGAAAAAACAATAATTAGAAACTTTTAAGGCATATTCATTTAATGAAATAAGATGTGTTTATTTACTGATATGCATCTTTTAACAAAAAGCAGATTTTGTTTTCGAAAAGATATTTAACTCGCTTTAAAACAGAAAATCTAACATGCCTTTATATGCATTTTGACTTTTTATTTTAAGAAAATTAATAGATAATAATACAATACAAATTATACATTTTGGTTAGTAGGGTAATAAAAACTAACATACAAACAGCGGAAAAGGAACAACAACCTCTCAAACACTGGGAACAAACTATTTCATTCTCTTTGTGACATTTGAAGTTGTTTCTGTTTTCAAAATTTTTCTTGATGGAACACGTCAGTTTAGAAACAAAGCATATCACCGTTTTCCGTGAACATGTACCTGATTGCCACTGTTCTGGGGCACCTCGGAAACAGACGTAAACACGGAAAAAGATCGACTTAGGCGTCTAAAACTGCTACCGCCAATCCTCCGACTTTGCCGACATTGCTCCCAGTGTTTGCGAATGGTCATCTGTACCTGAAGGAACAGTTGACACGTTAAGGTAATATTTGATACAAAGCTTCATCACAGAATTAATACTAAATCTATGCTGCTTAGAAAATCCATGCTGGTTAGAAAAATCTACGCTGGTTAGAAAACTCTATGCTGCTTTAGAAAATCCATGCTGGTTAGAAAAATCTACAGTGGTAAAAAAAATCTATTCTGTTCAGAAAATCCATGCTGGTTAGAAAAAAAAATCTACGGTGGTTAGAAAAATCTATGCTGCTTAGAAAATCCATGTTAGTTAGAAAAATCTACGGTGGTGATAAAAATCTATGCTGCTTAGAAAATCCATTCTGGTTAGAAAAATCTACGGTGGTCAGAAAAATCTACGGAGGTCAGAAAAATCTATTCTGTTTAGAAAATCCATGCTGGTTAGAAAAATCTACGGTGGTAAGAAAAATCTATTCTGCTTAGAAAATCTATGCTGGTTAGAAAAATCTACGGTGGTTAGAAAAATCTATGCTGCTCAGAAAATCCATTCTGGTTAGAAAATCTATGCCGGTAAGAAAATCTACCTCAGTTAAAAATATATGGTAGTAAAATATACGCTGTTAAGAAAATTTGTGAGGGTAAGAGAATAAATGCTGGTAAGAAAATCTATGCTGGTTAGAGAATATATGCTTTTAAGAAAATATATGATGGTTAGAATCGATATAGTGGTCGGAAAGTAAATGTGCTTGGTAGAATGTCTGATTTAAAAGGTGTTATGTTGGTCAGGTATTATGTTGGCAAGAAATTTTGAAAAAACTGTTGATTACAGGTATAATGTTGACCAGAGTTACATCTTTAATTAGAGGATTAAGTGTTTGTTAAAGGTATTATGTAGTTTTGAGGCATTATTTTGTTTAGAGGTATTATGCTGTTTGGAGGTACTATATTGACTGGACGTTATATGTAAGGGGTATACGTGAGAGGAAGATTGAACGCGTTTAGATTGTTAGGAAAAATATGGTCGTTCAATAAGTTATTGTCGATGTTTTTTAGACTTTACAGGCGCTTTTTGGTACGAGGGATCAAGTTGGTTTCAAACTACTGTTTTGCTGATGTGTGCTTTAATACCGTAGAGGTAATACTAAGGTAATGAGAACTATCTAGATATATCTAATTGGTTGTACGTACTCTGTTAATTACAGGTTCTTCGCTGGTATAGCTTGTTTGAACTTGATTTTTTAGCTATTCAAAGAAGGCTAACAGTACTATATTGACTACAGATGCAGGGTTAGAGGTTAAAAGACAAAGGTTCGGAGAATTGTCAAATGATATTATCGGGAATCAACATAATCGACAACAACAGCAACAACAACAACAACAACAACAATATCAACAACTAAAACGATTCAATACCTATTGATCAAACCAAACAAGGTGTTTGCTGTTAAGGTAAGGCTCACAGGAAAGCACAAGCATGGGCTCAGACTTACATATGGAATGTTCTAGCATTCACAAAACTATGTAAAAACATGTAATCAACATATATACAAATGCTTTTGTACTAGTACGTCAGTGTTCTCTACCTTGTTACTTTTTGGTAATGGATATAGTCTGATTGTTGTTAATGAGTTATCCCAACGCACATGGTGGTGCGAAAAACAATAGTGTCTTTTTATAGTATCCTGAACCTAAATAAAACAGTTCAATCACATTACGTGCTACAGATATGCAGTGTATTGAAAATATGAAATTAAAAAAACGAATGCCATCTTGACAAGATAAACCGCCTAAAGTTTAAAAATGAACACTTCATTCGCAATAAATATTCCGTGCAATTCAAGAATCGAACACAGGTGAAATAAGCAGAAAGTGAACATGTTAAAGACGTGTCACTCAGCGCCCACGACAATGGCTAGAGACAACTCAGTGAACTGGAATGGCATTCAACTGGTATGTAAACAAAAGTTACTTTTGTGGGTGCTATCGATCAAGAAATCAATACAATCATACTACAAATCGAGTTGACGGTCATCGTTTAATGAAGCCCAACACACTAAGCTTACTATTTCTTTTAAATATTTTTAATGATATTGAGTCTTATTGTAAAATATTTCCAATATTTCATATAACTTATCAGACTTTTTACTGTTTGTTTGTTTATTGTTGTTTAACGTCCCACTCAAGAATCTTTCACTCACATGGAGACGCCACCAATTACAGGTGAAGGGCTTCAATGTTTGGCCTATGCTTGGCACTTACGGCCATTGAGCAGTGAGGGTTCTTTAACCTATCGACACCTTCTGTGACACGGTGCGTCGGTTTTTACCGTCTCCGAAGGACAGGCTTTTTTACTGAACGAAAGGGCTAGCCGGGAAAGGCTAGTGAGAGCACGGTGCAGCAGAAGGGACGAGCGGACACTGCAATCGCAGCAGAGTCGGAAGCCGCGGGGGAGCGGGGCGACGACCAGTACGGGGTGCGTGCGGCGATGAGGCGGGAGAGGGGACTGAAAGCACAGGCGACGGAGGATGACTGTGACGAAGAAGCAGGGGCGCGGTAAGGTACAGCCAGGGCAAGAGACGGAGAGACGGTGGCGGTTGTTCCCGACGCAAAGAAGGGAGCATCCGCGACAGGCCACGAGGGGACAAGTTGGAATGCAAGGCAGGACGAGTACGTCAGCAACGCGGGAGACCGAGGGCGACGGGCGCGGCAGGGAGAGTGCCGAAACGCTCGTTACACGCACGAGGAGGACACGGTAGGTTGCAGGGGGCCGGAGGAGGGGGGCAGCAGCATGTCCCAGGGACGCACGACAGTGTGAGGGAGCGACGACGGAGGGGAACGCCGACGACCTGCGTGGAGGAGTTCGCGCGGGGAGCCGGGGCGGGGCCGACGGAGTGCAGGGACGGGCGCAAAAGCAGCAGAGGGAGCGCACCGAAGGGCACGAGAGGGGGTAGGGCTCGAGGACGAGGGGAGGTAGGGGCAACGAGGGACCCAGAGACGCCCGCCGGGAAACGGTAACGCAGCGACTCGGGTCTGGAGGCGGGGGAGGCGAAGAGGGCGGGGGATAAACGCCGGGGGGTGGAGCGGAGGGGATCGAGGGGGGGTAACAGAAGACAAGAACCACAGAGCGTGCGCGAGGGGAAATTCAGCGCAGACGCAGGAGAGCGGAGCGCATGGAAGAGCCCGGGCGCGGCCCACCGTGGAGAGATCCGGAGTAGGGGCACGGCAGCCAGGGGTACGGGGGGCGCAGGCCGGAGGAGGGGTAGGATCGTGCCGGACGGCAGCGGAGGGTACGAACAGGGGGCGCGCGGGAAGAGGCGGGCCGAAGCAGAGGAGTCAGCGGGAGAGGGCAAGCATGAGAAAGAAGAGTGCGGATGTAGGAGGGGGCAGACGAAGTAGCAGTGGAAGCGCCGTCAGGGCGGCTGCCGGGGGGGGCAACAGAACGTCAGGGAGCCGCCGGGGGGGCCGAAGGACCCCCGCTGGGGGAGCGCCGCTAGAGTAGCTGGCACGCACGCGGACGGACAGGGGTACGGATAGCGGGATGCGCAGCGGCGCCAGAGGCCACGGCAGAGACGCGGGAACGGGAAGGGGAGGAGGAGAAGGACACCAGCATGAAGAGAGGGTCGAGGTGAGGGACGGCCGGGACGGAAGACGAGGGGAGTCGACCAAGCGCTAGGACGACGTACAGAGTGGCGGACGGGCGGGGCGACGAGGGAGCGGGAAGGGAGAAGGGAGGAAGAAAGCGGTGGTGAGCGGAGAGAGCGCGGCAGAAAGACAGACAGGGGACAGAAGGGAGACAGCCGGTAGAGGGCAGTAGGCGGGCGGGCATGCCCTGTAGGGACAGGAAGGCGGGAGATGAAGGAAAGGAAGGCGAGAACGAGGTGAGCGGGGAACAGAGAGAGAGGGGGAGATGCCCGCGGAAGCGGGGGCAGGAGATGGAGAGAGCACGGGGCAGAGGGACGAGAGTGGGAATGGAAGGCCGGGGACGAACAGCAGGCGGCGCAAGAGTATAAGTGAAAGGGGGCTTGTGAAGGAGAAGTGAGGAGAAACGAGAAGGCAGAGAGAGGGAAGGGAGAACGGGCAAGGAGGAAGGGGCAGGGGGTGAGCGGAGCAGGAGAGAGCTCGCAGCTGCAGAGTGACACAAGGGAGAAGGCAGAGCGGAACAGGGGGAGCCGGGGGGCCGCGACTCCGGCCGGCCGAAGGATGGAGGAGGTAGAACGCGACAGCACGAGAGGGGGGGCACAGCTCTCGCGAGAAATAGAGTCGGCCCGGCACGCGGGGGCAGACGAGAGACGACCAACGCCCGAGTGGGAGCGCACACGGAGACCGTGGGACCGCTGCGGGAACGATGCGGAGTGGACAGAGGACAGTGGACGGTGAGAGGAAGAGAGAGTGGGGAGGAGGTGACTGAGTGCAGGGAGTGGCGCGCGGAGATGAGAGGGCGAGGACAGAAGTCAGGAGGAGAGAGGCGGAGGAAGGGATGAGGTGGGGGAGGGACGGAGCAGGGGCAGCAGGAGACGGCCGAGGTAAAGAGCGCGCGGAGGGCGAAGCGGCGACAGAGGGTGCGTGGGAGGCAAGGAAGACGAAAAGAAGCGCGTACGAGTGAGAGGCAGTCCACGCGGGGAGAAGAGGGGAGTGGAGAAGTGAGCAGAGCTAGAAGGGACGCTGGCACGATAGACGGGCGGAGAGGGACAGGGAGGGGAGGGGGGCGCGCGGGGGAGGACGAGCGGGGGAGAGAGGAAGAAGGGGCAATGGAGATCAGAGAGGTGGCTAGGAAGGCGCAGGCTGTACGCGCACGACGCGGGTTCGCGGCGCGACTGGGAGGGTGTAGGGCACACTTAGCGGGAGTGGGACGAGAACAGGGGCAGCAGGAGGAGAGGGGGAGAATGGAGTGAGAGAGTGCGGGGCAGGGGAAGGAAACCGGGAGAGAAGTCGGTTAAGGTAGCAAGAGAGGAAAAGCAACGACGGCACAGGTGCGCAGCGGAAACCGTGGAAGACCAGCGTCGCCGGAGCAGTACGACGCCAGCACGGAACTCGGAGGCTGCGCTGACGAACCTGGGCTCTGGAGTGGGCGGCGCGGAGTGGGCACGTGCGAACGGCGGGGGGAGATCGGGCGAGGCGACGGGCAAGCAGTCAAGGCCGACCGAGGAAGACGAAGCCAGGGAGGACAGGCCGCAGCGGTGACGAAAGGGCGCGGCCAAAGGGAGAAGAGCGCGGCCGGCGAGGTTCGCGAAGACAGAGCGGGACGAGCAAAGAGGGTGGGGGGTTAGCGCGGATCGCGTCAGGGAACCGCGTCGAGGGAGAAGTAGAACACGAAGCAGCGCCGGGGAGAGAGGCGCGGGTCAGCGGGCGACGAGAGAGGAGAGGAGCGGAGGAAGGGAACGCGAGGTCAGGAATTAGATCGCGATCAGCCGGACAGTGAAGGAAGACCGGAGAGGTAGGGCAGCGGAGAAGAAACAGCAGGGCAAGAGGAGGCCTGGTGCGGAGGAAGAGACGGGGAGCGGGGCAAGGAGCAGGGTGGCAGGGAGAAGGTGGAGAGGCGAAGAGGAGGGAAGAGAAAGAGGCACAGAATTGAGCGGGGGACGAGTGAGCCCGTGAGGGTGAAGGACGCGGGCGGGGCCGTTCGCAGAGAGGGCGTGCATTGGCAACGGCGCGGGGCGATGAAGCGGGGCGGCACAGACGATTGGGGGAGACTAGACAGAGGGGGAGGATGGCGGTAGGAGAGGGGCGCGGAGGCGGGCAGAGGAAGGAGACGCAAGCGCGACGGCATGAGTGGGGAAACGAACGGGGGAGAAGACACACCAGAGACAGGGCGGAGCGGCAAGACTCAGAAAGGGGAGAAAGAGCGGACAGCAAGCGAGGGAAGAAGACAGGAGGCGGACGGTGAGACGGCGCGACCCCGGCGCCCGGCACCGGGAGCGCACGAGGGACGACACTGGCGAGTGACGCGTACGGAGAGCGAGAGAGGCGGCGCGAGGGCGCAGGGCGGAGAGCGCGGCGCCGAGAGCGCGGAGGGCAGACCCCCAGCGGAGCGAGGAGGCGACGTGAGGGGAGAGATGCAGCAATAGCCAGCGGTGGGAAGAGGGATACGGAGGGAGGAGGAAAAGGAAGGACGAAGAGGAGGGATGCAGCCGAGAACGAGCGGGGAGGGCAGCAGAGAGCTGAGGGGAGATGCAGCGAAGACAGACGGTGGGACGGAGCGGAGCCACGCCCAGGAGGACAAGCTGGGAAAGCGACAGAGGGCGAAAACAACGACCCGAGGGACGGGCACGGGGGCGACAGGCAAAGAGGGGAGGCAGCAAGTTCGCCGTGGAGGGGGAGGTCGGGGGGCGGGGGAGAGACTGCGCGGGAAGGATGCAGGGTCGGAGAAACCAGATCGACGGAGAGTGGGAGGAGCGGACATGAAGCGGAACGGAGAAGAAGCAGGGGTGAACGAGAGAGTCGAAAGGGGGGGGGCGACGCAGAGAAGGACAGTGCTAGAGAGGACAGAGGAGGCGGAGGAGCGAAGCAGTGGACAGGTGCGGGGCCGGTGAGCGACGAAAAGAGAGGAGCGGCGGACGGCTGGACCGGAGAGGTGGAGGCGAGGGGAAACGAGCTCATGCAGAAGGGCGTCAACCGGGGGCTGGCAGGGGCGTGGGAAGAGACACAGAATGGATGCTGTACAGGGGAAGAGGAAGTAGAGGTGTAGCCGAGACCGGGGGGGCAGAGAAGCAGGGACATTGGGAGGGGGGAATGATGGACGGCCAGGCGCCGTACGCACGGCCAGGGACAAGAGAGCAGTAACGAGACGCCGGTTCGAGAGCCGGGGCGCGGGCGGGGCTCGGGAGAAGCGGGGGGCGGGGAGCGCTGGGGAGTACGCAGGAGAGGAACACGGGGCCAGGTCACAGTAGGAAGAAGGGTAGAGGGTGAGCGGGCCGGCGCTGCGATGACGCTGTCGCAGGCAACAGCGGACAGGCGAGAGAGAACAGAGGGTAGAAGAGAGTCACGCGCGAGGCCGCGCGGAGCACAGTGGGCGGCGGGAGGGAGGCAATGGGGAGCGCCCGAGTGCCGACGGATGCGACGGGAGGGACGACGCGAGCGCAGTTCAGCAGACGGGAAAAGAAGGCGGAAGGCGGCCGACGGACGCGTCGAGGTGCGGGCGGGAGTGAAAAAGAGTGAAGACAGGGACCCAGGCAGGGTAGAGGAGGGAGAGAGGGGGAGGGGGACCGCGGGACGAGACACGGAAGCGGCCAAGGTGGGAGACCAACTGCGGGAGTAGGACGGGGGGCCCCCCCAGGAGCGTAAGGCACGCGGATGGATGATGCGGGACGAGAGCGCGCAGTGCATGCGGGAGGGGCGACGCGAGAAGCGCGGAAGGGAGCGGGCAGAACAGGCGAGGGGGCCGGCAGCAGCAGGGACAGTAGGGAAGACGAGGAAAGGGAACAGAGACGACGGAGGGAGAGAGCCAGACGCAGGGGAGACGGCGCCGAGTAGAAGAGGGGTAGGGACGCTGGGGAGTCGGAGGGGAGACGGCAGAGAGAGGGGGGGGAGTCGGACGAGACAAAGGCGCAGGGAGCCAAAGGCAGTAGCGGGGTAAGGGAACGAGGGACCGAAGCGAGGAGGCGAGGCGGCGCGGGGAGGAGACAGCAACGAGACTGTGAAGGGGGCCGAGGAGAGGGGTCGGGACGCTCGCTATCGCGAGCGGGATGGTGCACGGGGGATGCGATGAGAGGCGGAGGGGGGGCGACAACAAAAGCCGGGGACCACGGAGCGACGAGACACGGGGGCAGGAAGGGCGGGGAGATGATGCAGAGCGCACCAGAAGATGAGGGCGAGAGAAGGAAGGACGGCAGCAGACAGCAAGGGCGTAGAAAAAGGTCCGGGTACGGAAAAGTGAAAGCAGCGACGACAGTGAAGAGAAGGAGAGCAGGCGAGGGCCATCAGAGAGACAGGGCGGGTGGTGAAGGAAGGTAGGAGAGGCAGCAGAGAAGGAGGGCAAGGGCGCCGAGAGTGTGAGGGCACGAGGGGTCGGAAGGTGGAGGGGCGGGAGACGACGGAGGAGGACCGGAGTAGATCCGCGTGGAATGGTGGAGGGGAATGAGGGGTGACGGGGTAGGCGAGGACGAGGAGAGAACGCTGCAGAGGCGGCGGGGGAAAGCGGACGACAGGTGGAGAGCCGGGCATCGGGCCGGATGGGCGGTGATCGTGGTGAGACGGAGACGACGAAGGCCCGACGGACGACTTGAGAGCGTAGGCGGTGAGAGGCGGATGGCAGAAGGATGATGGGGACGCGGGGACGGACTCGCGGGGGCGGGGCTAGCAGCGCGAAAGGGATCGCACGGAGGGGTACAATAGCCAAAGGGGGAGCGGCCCAGAGGAGCAGGGGCAATGACAGGACACGAGCGGGTGGGGGGGAGGCGGGACGAGGGGCGGGCGGTGGGGGGGGAGGGGGGGGGGGCGGCGCCGGGCCAAGGACGGGGTCCGCGGAAGCCGGAACCAGGGCGTTCGTCCCGCGAGAGAGGAGGAGCGGACGGGGGGTGTGGTGGGGGGGGGAGCGGCGGAGGAAGACGTGGTCGGCGGCGCGGGACCAGCGCGCGGGCGGGAGCGGATGGGAGAGAAGAGACCGGGCGCGACGGTGCAAGGAGAGGTAGGGGTCGAAGAGGCCGGCAGCGGCGCGGACGCGCAACAGACGGCGGCGGATTGGAGACAGTGCCGGAAGCGGGGCGGCAAGGACAGAGTGTGAAGGAACCAGGGCGGAGGCGGCGGACGGAGCCGGGCAGCTGTCACAGGGAGGTAGTGAGGGAGGAGGAGAAAAAGGTCCAAAGGTGCAGGAGGCGCCTGCAGGGCAGGCACCGGCGGGTCACTGTGTGGCGGGCGCAAAGGAGCGAAGGGGCCGTCAGCGAAGAGATGCGGGGGAGACGAGAAAAGGGCAGGCCGGTGCAGGAGCGCTAAGGAGAAAAAGCAGGAGACGGGGGGGGACGCGGTGGGACGGTCACGCGACGAGGGCCCAGAGAGTAGCGACAGAAGAGGGTGGGGGGCAAGAGGGTAAGGGGGAAAGGCGACGGACCCACCCAGAGAGAGATACCGCAAGTCAGGGGGAAGGCCCGGAGACGCATCGCTCTACAGGAGGAGAGAAAGCGCAGCGGAGAGGGTGAGGCAAGACGCTCCACAGAGAGGGGAGCGCGAGGTAGGCGTTGTGGAGTAGGAGGGAGAGAGTGGGGCACCCACCACCGAGATCCGGAGGGGGAGGCACGGAGGCCCACGCAGGAGGGCGCAGACGCGACAAGAGGGAGAGGAGTAAAGGCACTGCACACGAGCGGTGAGACGGCGTGGGGATGGACGGCGTAAGAACGGGATAGGAGGGCCAACGAACGGAAGACAGACTGGGGGGGAGCACACAGGAGTGGGGAGGGTAGAGGCGAGGGGGCAAGCCTCTGGGAGGGGGGGGGCGGGACGGTTGAGGAAGTGGCGCGGGGGCGGAGTGTGATAGGCACAGCGGAAGAACGAGCGGAGGGAGCGAGGGAAGGGGAGGATGAGAGAAAGCATGTGCGGCCAGATGCAGGAACGGCGCGGCACGAGAGAGGACAGAAAGCGAGGACGAGGACAAGAGGGGCGGGCGCAGGAGCGGGGGGGATTTATCGGAGGAGAAAGAGGAATAGGGGGCAAAGTGCGGCGAAGGGGGACGAGCGGGGGGGGCCTCAGGGCAAAGTCAGCGGGGAGGTGGAAGCGTAGAGACGCCTGGAGCAGAGGAGGGCAGGATGCCGCACAGAGACCCCGACGGGGGGAGCGGGAAGGGACGGGACTCGGGTAGAGGGACGGGAGAGAAGTTCCGAGCTCAGCGTTGGAGAGGAGCAGGTGAGGCGAGAGGAACGGCCACATGAGGCAGGAGAGAAAGCAAGAAGGGAGAGGACGCTGTGGGTGGCAGAGCGAGAAGCACGTTGTGACAGGTGGGATACGGAACAAAGGGAGAGGAGCAAGTAGCACTCAGGAGTAAGGGTAAAGAGAGAAGGGTGAGACGGAACGAGGCGAGGACAGGCAGTCGGCGGACGGAGGGAAGAACGGGGCAGGAGGAATGAGACGCGGTGAGCATGGGGAAAGCCGCAACGGCGGACAAGTAGGAGACGTAACGAGGGGAGGGGGCTACGAGAAGTGAACGTAGAGGAGAAGGCGGAGCGGGGCGCATCGACAGGGGCAGCGACGGACCGGGGGGCAGAACGGAGAAGTGGTGAAAGATGGAGGACGTCGGCGGCAGAGGGGGGGGAAAAGAGACGAGCCGCACAGGGGACGCAAGACGAGGGCTAGGCACTCAGGAGCAACAAGAGTTCACGAAGGCAGCGATGCCGGCCGCGGTCGTGCACGGGGACACGGCTCGAGGGGTGGAGGCGCGAAGCCGAGAGTAAGACGAAGGGGGGGCACAGTCATGGCGGGAGAGTGAAGACCGCCGAGGGAGGCGGCGCGAGCGCGGGGGGCAGGAAGCGACGCGGATGGGCCGCGGGTTGGGAGTGGCAGGGAGTCAGCACGAGCAAGACAGAAGGGACGGCGGGAGCGCGTGAGGAGAAGCTAAGCGAGGACGAGGCGCACTGAGGCGGGCGGGGCCGGAGGTAACGGGCACCGACGTACGGACGCCGGGGAGGAAGGCGGACAACCGCACAGGGGGGTAGGGAGGAGGACGAGGGAACAGTGCGGCACAGTCTGGGGGAGAAAGGATGGGGGCGGAATGTGCCGAGGCAGCGGAAGGGAGAAGAGCGAGCCGTGGCGACTGCGGCGCCGCGAGCGGAGCGGTCGACCACACGACTACAGCCAAGTCGAGGGGGGAAGGACGCGGTCGCCGGACACGGACGTGCAAGGCGGGTGAACGGCACGATGGGGGTGAACGGGCGGAAGCGGGGTGAAGAGCGCGAGCAACGGGGCGGCAGCCGGGCGGGGACAGGACGCCGTATGCAGTGGCGAAGGAGCAGCGAGCGATGAGGAGAGAACGCGAGGGAGAGACGTGCAGTCGGTGCACAACAGGTGGACAAGGGAGTGGGAGTCCGGAAGCAGCAGCGGGAGTGCTGAGTATGGGCGGGGCTGCCCGCGGGACGCGGAGGGACACGAGGCGAGGCCGCGCGGACGGCCAGGCGAGCAAGCAGCGGCGCGGGCGGTGGGCGCGCCGCCCAGCAGGGTGATCGACGGAGACGGAACGGCGAGGCGAGGGCGCGTGAGGGACGGGTAGGGGGGAGAGGGGAAACGGGAGCGGGAGGCGTAGCGTGAGCGGCGGCGGCGGAGAGGGCAACCAGGGCGGAATCCTACCGAGAGGGGAGACGACGTAGCCAGGGTCGCAACGGCCGGCAGGAGCCGGCCGAGGAGGAGTAGGCACAGCCTTCGCATCGAGAACGAGTAAAAGGTGGAGACGACAGAGCGCGGGGTGGGGGGGGGGGGGGGGAGTGAGGGACAGCCAGGACGACGCCACTGTAGGGGACGCGACAGCACGGAAGTAGAGGCGGGAACGGCACGAGACGGAGCAGGACGTGGCAGCGCATACAAGGAGAGAGGGGAGAGACCGCGAGGACAGAGACGGGCACGAGAGCACGGATGGGAGGTCGAGAAAGGCGGGTTGGAGACAGCGGCTACCAAGGGGCCAGGGCACGGGGGCGTGGCAGGAAGTAGTGGAGGGAGAGGAGGGGCAAGGAAAGGTGAAGAGCAGGGGAGGGGGCGGACTAGTCGACACGCACGGAGGCGTCGGAAGTAAGTGAAAGGGGGACGGGGCGGGAGCGAGTCGCGGGGGCACGGGAGGAGAGGAAGACGCGGATGAGGCAGGACGAGGAAGCAGCAGCGGGAGGGGGCCGAGGAGAAACGAGGACGCCAGGGGCGCGCAAGGCCCAAAGCGGGGGGCACGTAGCCGGCACGACTGATGGAGAGAGCGGGGTAGAAGACAGCGAAGCGACGCCGGAGAGGGGAGGACAGAGGAGGAGCGCGAACGGCAGCGGGTGGGACTAACCCGGGCGAGGAGGGGTGGACAGAGGGGGGGAAGGTATGGGTAGGGCCAGGAGGGCGGCGCGTGGAAATGGACGACATAGGGTGTGGGGGGGTTTTGGGGGAGAATAAGTGACGTCGGCGACGAGCAGCAAAGCTCAGGGACGGTGGAGTTAGGGAAAGGAGAAGGAAGGTAGGGGCGTGAGAGGGCGGCGAACGAAGCCGCGACAAGGGAGGGACAACACGGCGGCGAGGGCGGGGGACTAGGAGACGGAGGCGAGGGTCAGGAAAAGCCGCCGGGAGTGCCAGGCGAGCAGATAAACAAGAAATGACAGCGCTGCGAGCGGTGATAGAGACAAAACGTTGAAGAAAGAGAGTGAGCGCGACGTGCAGTGCGAGCGAGCACAGCGCGGAGACCAAGAGCGAACCAGAGGGGCGGGAGCACGATGCAAGCACGCGCTGTGGAGGAGAGAGGGGGCGGCGAAAGGGGAAGGGGACGAGCCGAGCAAGCAGTGGGACGCTGGAGACAGATAGACGCGCGAGAGCGGGGGAGCGACGAGTCCGGGGGAGAGGCAGAACGACAAGGGCGGGCTAGGCGAGGGTGAGAATGGGAATGCGAAAGGGCTGGGCGCGAGTCGACGCTTGACCAGAACACAAGGTGGCGCAGAGGCGGAGAGAACGGGTAAGGGACGACGCGAGGGGAGGCCGGGTGAGAGTCGGGGTGCGACTGGCGCCAGAGGAAGCGAGCACAGTGCGAGCGGGGGCAGCAGGCGGGGAGAACGGAGACGAGAGGGAAAGCGCGAGAGAGGGTTGCCGAGACGCGTGCAGCGGGGGCAGGCGGGGGCAGCGGCACTCAGGCGGAGTAAGAAAGAGGAGCCCGGCGGGTCGGCAGCAGCGGAGTGGTGGACGCAGGCGGACCGCGGGACAGGACGGGGTGCGGAGCACCAGTGGGAGAGGGGCGGAGAGAGGGGGCGGAGGAGGAGAGAGAGAAGGGGGACCGGGAGGGAATGAGGACGCGGGGGAGGATACCAGGAGGCGCGGGTGAGGCCAAAGGGGAGCGGTAGTGATTGGCGGAGGCGGCAAGACAGGGGCGCGTCCGCAGACCCGTGGCGGTATAGCGGCGCATCGAGGCGGCGGGACGTGACGGCGCCAGCGCATGGCAGCCGTAGGTGCCAGGCGCGCAGGGGCCACCGCGGGCACGGCAGCAGGAGGAGGACGGGGACAGGGAGGAGGGAGAGGGAGAGTGGTAAGGTAGCTGTGGGGGACGCCGAGAGGTGTGAAACGGCGGGGAGGGGGGCAAAGGGGAGGCAGCGGCTGACGAACAGAGTCAGAGAGAGGCGTCCTAGCAGTGAGAACGAGACGGAGAAACGGCGGACGGAAGGAGCGGCGAGCAGGGTCTACAGAAGGAGAGGGAGGAAAGGAAAAGGACTTCGAGAAAAGGAGGGAGAGAAGGAGTAGGGGGAGAAAAGGGCAACAAAGAGGTAGGCGGGGGGAGGACGCCGCGGACGGGCGGGATCGGCGAAAGAAGGGACGTGGAGAAAAAAGGCCTGCCAGCGGCGAGACCCGCGAGGGGCAGCGGGGGTACACGGCGGTGAGGTGTAGGGAGCAAGGAGAGAGAGCAGCACGGCGAGTGCGGCGAGAGGAGAGAACGGAGGGAGACGGGCGTGGAGAGTAGCGGCACGAGACGTCAGGACGGAGGTAAGAGCCGAGCGCGCGCGCCGAGGAAGCTGGGGAAGAGGACACAGCGGAGAGAAAGGGGACAAGCGAGTGACGACGGCCAAGCGCGACGGAGCTACGATGCGCAAAGCTGTGGCGGGGACGAGTAGAAGAGAGAGGCAGAAGAAGAGCAAGACAGAAGGTGCTGGGGCGGGGGACGCCGCGGAGGAAGAGGTCGATGAGGGGATGGAGACGTCAGCAGAAGAGCAGCCGAGGGCGAGAGGCGGAGAGTAACGAAAGCCACAGGAGAGCAGCGAAGCCAGACGCGGTGAGGCGGCGCGGGGACCACTGAGGGGGATGAAGGAGACGTAGCAGAGCAGAGGGAAGGGGCGGAGACAACGACAAAAAGGGCTGAGCACACGGGAGCGCGGTCCGGGGGAGGGCAAGTGCGCATGCAGACGAAGGGATCGAACAGGGCCCACAGGGCACACGCGAGGCGCCTGGTAGGGTGCGGAGGAAGGGGGAAGCGAGTGCGGGCGCGGCGTAGGGGAAGGGAACGGAAGCAGTGAGAAGAACGGGGGTCACGACGCGGCGCAGATGATCGACGAGTGAGGGCCGAGGGGGGAAGGAGTGCGCAGAAAGAGAGAGGGCGCCATGGGAGCGGAAGCACAGTGACGGGGAGTACCAAGCGGCGGAGAGGAGGGGGGGAAGAGAGGGAGAGCGAGGGAGCGGGCAGGAGCTCAGGTGAAGCGGCGCAGGGGCGTAGGGGTCAGGGGTAAGGGGAGGGACGGTCAGGGAGCAAGGACGAGCAAGCCAGGAGGCTCGGGGGGAGTGAGTACGAGGGGGCGTTGGAAGAGCGGGCAAGGGCCGACGTGGGGGAAAGAGAAGCCAGACGAGCGTAGGAAGGGCGGAGCGCACGGAGAGCGCGGGGACCGGTCCAGGGCAAGGGGAGAGTGGGAGAGCGAGTGAGGCCAGGAGGCAGGAGGCAGACCGACCAGACGGGCACGAGGATAGGGAGTAGGCGGAACGCACGAGTCGAAAAAGAGGGAAGGGAGCAGCAGTGGAGACGGCACAGGACCAGGAGGGGCGGAGCAGGAGTGGTCCGCAGGAGGGGGCGCAACACATGGGAGGGTCAAGGAGAGGATGGGAGAGAGCACAGGGGAGCGGGCCCGCAAGGGGCAGACCAGCGCGTGCACTGAGAGCAGGTAGTGACTAGAGAAGAGCCGCAGGGCGAGTCGACGCGCACGGCAGCGGGCAACGTTCTGGACGGGGGGGCGGAGGAGAAGGGGAGAGCGGGAGAGAGTGAGGAGCATGGCAGCACAGCGGCGCGGAGCCCGCGAGAGCGGAGAAGGGGCGGAGAGCACGCGGAAGAAGGGACGCGACGGGACATGACGAGAGAAGAGAGGTGGAGCGGAGTCGGTGGGGGCAAAGGACGTACGGAAAGGTGGCAGGAGCGAACGGAAGAACGGGGGGCGACGCGGAAGCACGAGTCGGCAGGGTCGAGCGCAGGCGCGGGAAGTAGACGAAGCGCAGAAGGGGCGAGAGTGCAGTAAGGGGAGCGCAGAGGGGCCAGACCGGGGGTAGGGAGGGGACGGGGAGGGGATCCAGAGGGGCGGCCGCACGGAGGGACGAGGGGGGACGGGCGAGGCAAGCGTGAGAGTGAGAAGGCCGGTCGGAGACCGGATCGCAGGAACCGCCGGGGGGAATACGTGGCATAAGGGGGGACGAGCATGGCTTGGGACAAGCCGGGGCGGGTCAAGAGGACAGTAGAGCGAGGGAGTAATGTAGTGGAGAAGAAGGAAGGAGGGTAACGCCCGAAGGGAGGCGGAGAGGAAGCAAAGGGAGCAGGGCGACAAGAGAGAGGCGAGAAAAAGAGGCCGCTGTACCGAGGGGCCGGGCAGGGAAGTGAAGAGGGCAGGTGAGAGACGGAGGATAGCAAGGCGAGGCCGAACAGGGTCGTCAGCGCGGGCGAAGGAGAGGAGCGAGACGTGCAGGACCTAAGACGCGTGGACCGGTGGCAGACGGTACGGGCGGCCCGGGCCGTGGGGAGGGAAGTGCTGGGAGTGGCACTACATACAGTGAGAAGGCGACGGGCCCGAAGAGGGAAGGAGAGAAGACGGAGAGGCAGGGAGAAAAGAAGCAGGACGAGGTGCACCGGCGGTGATGGCAGGGAGACTGGTAGCGGACAAGTAGCACAGAGGAGCGCAGGGCACAGCGAGAGGGAGGAGACGGAGAGTAGGACGAGCGGAGAAAGGGCAGAAGGGAGGCGGCGAGAAGGAGCGAAGACAGGACGAAGGAGGCAGAGGCTAGGAGAGCCCGAAGACGGAGGAGGACGCAAGAAGTAGGCGGCCACAGCAGGGAGTTATGGCGACAGGCCACGGCGGCGGCGGAGAACGAGAGCCAGAGGGCGGTACGTGACGAGGCCGCTCGCCTGTCGGCGCGGGGCGGCGGCGGGAGAAGAGATAGACGGGACTGCAAAGGGTATGGGGACAAGTGGGAAGGAAAGGAAGAGGCGGGGGAAGCGGAGAGGATGAAACGAAAAGAGCGTGGGGCGGCCCGGGGGGGGGGGGGTGGAGGGAGTGACGGAGCGAGTTCGAGAGCGCAGGAGACGATAGAAGAGACGGGAGAGACGAATCGGACGGGGGAGGAGCGGCGCGTGTAACGACGGGGCGCCGGCGGAGGCTAGGGGCGGGGGCCACGCAGTGGAGGAGGGCCTAAGGGAGGCAGACACGGGGCACACGGAGAGCGAGAGTGGGCGTGGAAGCACGGCCGAGCCAGAGCGGCTGGACCGGCGCTCAGGGGAACGCGCGGCGTAGCGGGAGACGGGTTACATTAGCAGAGCCCGGGAGTAAGGGGCGGAGCACGGGCGACGCGCGCAGTGGCGGAGGGGAAGGAAAGGGGAGAGCTGGGCGGGGGCGACGCCGTGCGGAGGGATGAGAGACGGAAGGCGATAGGACGCAGACAGAGGAGAGTCGCCGCGAGGGACGACGACACGCGCCTGAATGGAGACGGTGGAGGGGGCGCGACGAGAGTTGAGAGGAAGAAAAGCGGAGAGGGAGTCGGAGGCAGTGAATGCTCGAATGGAGGGGCAGAAGGAGACAGACGAGAGGTGAGAGAGCACGGTAGCAGGGCGAGGGCCTGGGGACGATCAGAAGGCAAGCCATGGGAGCGGAAGCAGTGCGGACGCGCGGCTAAGGCGCTAGAGTGAGCAGAGCGGCGCGCACGGCGAGGGGGGGCGTAAGCGCAGGAGAGAAGAGAACAGAGAGGACTGAGGTGAGATTTTGCGAGGGTGCGGGACAGGACAGGTAGCAAGGGCGTGCGAGAACGAGGTAGGAGAAATACGGTAGCGAGAGCGCAGCGCACGAGAGGAGAGGTCGGTCCTGGCCGAGAGAGGGAGGCGCAGAGAGGCGGGCAGAGGGGGGTGGACGTCGGGCCAGGTGGGCTGAAGGAGGGGGACGCAGGATGGCGCGAGGGGAGAGCAGGCACGTCAGGCACGGGGCTCCGAAGCAGCACGGCGCGCTGGGGAGGAAGGACAAGAGAGTCAGGGCAGTGCGGGACGGGGAGTAGAGCGGGCGTAGACGCAAGGGGGACGGGAGGACCGATCGGGCGAGGAGAGAGGAAGGAGGGGACGAGCGCAGGCGGAGAGTTACTCGGGCGAACACAGCTCCGGGCACAGCCGCAGGCGCACAAGGAGTGGCGGAGCGGAATGAAGGGCGGCCGGGTGCCCGCACATCGGTCGCGCGGGGGCTGTAGGTAGGCACAAGGTATGGGAGGGAGCGAAGAGGAGAGCGGGGACCGGGCACGAAGGGTGAGGGGGGAGGGAGACAGGAGGGAGGGGTGTAGCGCAAACAAAGAGGCCGGGGAGACAGACAGAGGGGAGGGCGGAGGCGGGGGGGGCGGCGACCGAGGGGGAGTGGCCGCAGGGGTCGCGGGAGGTTGTCGCCGCTCGGAGGCACGAGAGACATGGGGAACCGGAGGGATACAGAAGACGAGGGGAGAGGGTGGACAGCAAAGAGGAGGAGAAGAGAGAGTTGGAGGAAAGGCAGAGCCACGCGAGAAGTAGAGGGTGTGATGGACAGGGAGAGGCGGAAGTCCAAGACGGACGATGGGCAGGATTTGGGAAGGACGGAGAGCGCGACCGCGCAGGGCGGCGGGGCGGAGACAGAGGGGGCGGGAGCGGGCGGGGCGTTGGTCGCTGGCCGCCGCGTACGCGGGCCTCGCCTGTTTCTTCTCCCTTATTACTACTTTTTCTCTTTATTACGCTCTTCTTCCTCTCCTCTCCTCTTTTCTTCTCTCTTCTTCTTCTACTTTCTCTCTTCTTCATCTCCTTCTTCTCTCTCTTTCTTTCTCATTGTCTTTTCTTTTCTCCTCCTGCCTTCTGCCTTCTTCTGTCTCCTCCTGGTTTTCTGCTTCCTTTGCTGCTCTCTCCTTCTTTCCTACTTTCTCTCTTCTTCCTGCTTTTTCCCCCTCTTCTCTTGCTTTTTCTCTTTCCTTCCTCTACTCCTCTTTCCATCTCCTCCATTCCTTTTGCTGGGGGCTCTCCTTTCTCTACTCTTTCTCTCTTCCCCCTTCTCTCCCCCTTCCTCTTTTCTCCTCACCTCTTCCCTTTCCCTATCCTCCTCCTTTTTGTCTCTTTGCTTCTTTTTGCTCTTCTGTCTTTGATGCTTATTTTTTTTCACTCTTTCCTTCTTTCTCTCTTTCTTCCTCTATTCCTCCTTCTTCTTCCCTTGTTTCTTCTCACCCTCTCTTCTCTTTCTTTTAGCTCTTCCTCGCTTGTTACTTTTTTCCCTTTCTTGTTTCTTTCTTCTCATCTCATTTCCTATCACATTTCTTTTCGAGATTGCAGTATGCCTTTGTGTACGTTTACAAAATGAGAGAGCATGCCGAGTAAGAAGAAATGAAAACAAAACTGACATTAAACTAAATAATAAAATGGGTTTCACGACACATTATTCGATATATTTAGAACCAACTGAAAACGTTTTTAAAAAATACTTGCACCATTTATTTCATAAACCAGCTTTTTTAGTCGGTTAAGTCACTCGCGGGAAAAAACAGTTCGATCGCAAAAAACATTAATACTCATAAATGTGATTTTGGAGCATCTAGTGTATCTCAATTAAGCTAAATTAGGTTTAGCTCATTTTTTATGATTCCGGCGTATTCAAACTAGTTTTTCTAAAGTTGTTCTCCGTTTATTGTGGGTTGCTGAGAAAAACTAGGTAACACTGGAGAAAAACTAGGTTTAACTGAGAAAAACTAGGTTTAATATATGTTTTAAGATTTTGGCTTAATAAAACCTAGTTTTACTCAGTTAAACCTAGTTGTTCTTCAGTTAAAGTGGGTTGCTGAGAAAAACTAGGTTACACTGGAGAAAAACTGAGAAAAAGTAGGTTTCATACATTAATGATATTTCTGTGTGCCATATATATTGACGATATGATATATGACACAAAGGTCAAGTGTCACTTCAGGTGTGACTACTAATGCATCTTTCTTTGTATTTAACATAGCTTAGCTTTTTCTTAACTAAGATTACTACTGGAAAAATATGTAACTATAATTGATGTAAGTTTAATTGTGGGATTGATTGACATTACAGATATGTTAACAGCTTAACAAAGTATTTACCATGTCCTGGTCAAATGAAATGTGATGAAAACAATAAACGAAATTCTTACCTCACCGTTCAAAAAACAATATAGAAGCGATATGAAGAATCCTTGAAAAGATATAAGGAAATATGTGGAATACATCCAAATTCCAAAACGGACCACGTGATCAGCCGGTGCTTCTGTCATGACGACAAAATTTGTGATTCCTAACAGCGGAAGTAATACGATGGCGGCTTTGACAGCTTTTCTACAAAATTGTGAATAAGGGAAGTCTTGTAGGGATGAGCTTACTTATGCTACAAATATCAAGTAACTTGAAATGCAAATAATATCAATAGAAAAACGTTACATTATAAAAGAATAAGGTCAAAAACGTTTTAACCAGCTCCCCAAATCAATCAATCAATCAATCAATCAATCAATCAATCAATCAATCAATCAATCAATCATCCATACATCCATCTATCTATCTATCTATCTATCTAATTTTGAACTCTCTATCTATCTTTTTTTTTCTCTCTCTATCGAAATATCTTTTTCGACCTGTGTTATTTACCTGACTTTAGTAACTTGCGGCTCTTGTGTGTGGCTTTTCCTCAGTTTTGTTATCAGCACTCGAATGATGTTCAGGAGAAACACCAAATTTATCTACAAGTTACAAAACATTTGTCTTATACATGTATATAGAATAAATCTGATTTCATTTGTTTTCTATCCATCATTTGTTTACAACAACTTAAATTGATCTCGGTACGTAAAGAACTCAAATTGTATACAATTAGATAATGACGTAAAATGACCTATTCTTGATCTAACTTGTGCTGATATATTGATGAATCATTACCCATCATTATAAAAATGAACTTTGGTTTCTGACGACATCAATGTTGAATTTTTAAATTCTACGTCTTATAGATGTGCTTTTCGAACCAAACTTCAGTATTATCTGTAGTAATTTTACAAATGAACAAATATCAATCACTTATCCGTTTCAAAAAGTATTTCATTTGGTGTACGCAACAATTTTTACAATGGCTGTAAATGTATTCCGTTAGGGAAACATACATAGTCCACAACCTTGTTATTTTACAAAGAAATAACACATGGTGGATGTATCATATTATGTATTGTTGTTTTACGTCCCACTCAAGAATCTTTCACTCATATGGAGACGTCACCAAATACCGGTGAAGGGCTTCAAATTTTGGCCTTTGCTCGGCACTAAATGCCATTGAGCAGTGAGGGTTCTTTAACGTGCCGACTCTTACTGTGACATGGGACCTCGGTTTTTACTATCTCATCCGAAAGAGAGGAAACCGACCTACCGCCGTCATATTATGTGTTCTTGGTAGATGAATATCAATGATATACTCACTGCTATAACCGCGACTCTGGGTGCTTCTATTATCCAATAGTAAGGGAGAAAATAATAAGGAAACCAACACCTGAAATTAAATAATTAACATATTTGAATTAGTATATTGGCGCACACTGTGAATCCTTTGATAACGTTTGTTTTTCAGAAAAGATATATACATATGCTAAAAATATTAGAGAACATTCCGCTTATCAGACCACTTTTATTAAAAAAATAAGATGGACTTAGCGAGATTTCACTGTTTTGCAATCTGAAGTCAAGATTCTATCGTATGTCAGGGATAATATGTCACTACTTAGAAGTCCACTGTATGACATGAAGTAAAATTTCTACGTCACGGAGGGTATGTCACTACGTAGAAATCCACTGTGTGGCGACGTGAAGACAAGATTCTGTGTCACTACGTAGAAATCAACAACATTTGATTAATTCTAAGTGTTTGTTATGGAAGTGTTAATACATGCAATAGCTAGTTACACTGATGTATATAAGATGTATATATTATATTCAATTCATATTAAAAATACACCAGAAAAAAAACAAAGTCGTAAAATCACACCGCCTTTAAATAACAATTTAAAATTAATTTGATTGTATTATATTTATGTTTCCTGTAAAATGATGTAAGATTTGTTGTCTCGCAGTTTTACGGAAGGGTGGTTATATACAAGTGTATGTACGAAAAGATTTTAAACATTCACATCTCAAATTTAAATGCATATTATTTAGAATGCTAAAGTCAGGAATACCATTACATGACTGACTTGTCATATTACCGCCTTTAAGAACTCGGTGTCAAAATGTGCATTTAGGATTGGTGTATGAATCATATAATTATGTTCAATGTATTAAGATCTAGTACATGTTTGAATGTGATCCTTGTGAAATGTAGAAGAAGGTGGCGTGGAAGAGAGAAGTGTATATTACATACTAAAATACATACATGTAGTTTTCACACAATATCTGAACGGATCCGACTACGATCCAAAACTCCGCAAAAAAGAAGTACTAATCAGTGAACTTCGGCAGTGGTGAATCATCGGGTGCAACTAAATTGCACTCTATTAATGCTTAAATTCCCCCCCCCAAAAAAAAAATCACAAAAACAGACCAATGAAACAACCCCCACCAAAAAAAAGAACAAAGACAAAATACAGCTCCATGAAAAACCAATAAAACAAAACAACTGAAAATAATGAACGAAAAAATAAACCAAAAAAGCAAAGAAACCAAGAAAAAAGAAAGAAAATCAAACAAAACAAAAGGAAAATCAAAAGTCAACCCCTAAACAAACCTATGAAACAAAAAAAGTAAATCAAAGACAAAAACAAAACCATTAAAATCAAAAGGAGATTGAAAAAGAGAAAGAAAAAAAGAAAGAAAAAAAGCAAAACATAGTCCCATTAGATTGGGGACCAATGAAACATACAAACAAATAATGAAAATAACTACCACCACAACTACCAAAAACAACAGCAACAAAATACAACAACAGTTTAACAGAGGGTAACAGTTTGAAAAGAGGCGGAGATATACAAGTTAAAAGCGACTATTCGCATGGAGACCAACGACCCTGCGCACGTAAATTGATGAATGTAGAATGAGTTTAAACAATCAGAGGTGATTAGAGCAATATTCTTAGCCAGTGCTTGTTGACTGTCCATATTCCACAACTAATTTAATTATACAACCGATATTTCTATTTGATATTTGGATCTCAGATTAAAATTTATACCATTTTTTCTCGTTTATCAATATTAATGGAAGAAAAATGTAAAGTGTTCCATGTAATTCTGTTATTATTGATTTAAGATGCTATTTCATAAATATAGATCAAAATAGCACGCTATGAATGCCATGGAAAGGAAATAAGATCACTGGCTTGTACATTTCTAATTCATTTCTCCCTTCAGGATTACATAATTAAGATATTTATTACATACTAACCGTCAGCATTATGTCACAAGACCACTATGATTTTGAAGTGCAAATAACGTCTAGTGCAAGTAAAGGGATAGTTATCGAATTGGTAGTACATTATACACATTTTAATTCAGTTTCATTTGCATTTTACAATATCGCAAAGAAGAAATGCGCTTCCCGTATTGACTGTTCTGTAAAGGGGTTAGTTCAATTGATCAGTATTTTTTTTCACTTACACGGAGACGTCCCTAGCTCATTGTGAACTGCCACAAAGTATGGTCTATGCTATGGACCATGGTTTTAAGAATAACCAAAAAGGCCTTTAACTTTCCATGTCATGCTCTTAGCAAAGGAACACACAACTTTTTTAAAAGTTTAACGTATGATCTTTTACCGGAAATCGAACATGTATCCTTCCACTTCCGCTCTAACACAAAGCTTCTCGAACGGATATACCATCAGTAAAGTAACAAATTTGTTTTCATTTTGATTATAAGACAGAGGAAAGAAGTTTGGAAATTATCTATATCTCTATTTTAGGGACATTTGACCAATGGTCAAAACATCGTACTTTAAACCATGACGTTATATATTTCTAGTCATAAATTTGTGTGAATGTTTTCCAGTTTTCTTTTCCTGGATACGTTGTAATCAGCTTTCCTTCATCACCACTTCCTTAACGGAAACTATAAAACTGAAACAAGTGTTTCGCGTGGTGTAAACCACCGTTAAAACGAAGGAAAGTCCCACTTCATTGCTGTATTATATTCTAATGAGAAGACTTTATAATAGTTTTGCACGTAATTAAGGTAACATTCGCACGTGATATACAATAGTACTAAAAGGAACAGATAACACTACGCTTATCTTAAAAAAGTGTATAAGATAGACAAATTTTTTTTTATTATAAAAAAACAACCCTGATCTTAATAGCACTACACAATTGGCTATTACGAAACTATAACACACGACCATCAACTCCAAAACCTAATTAGCGTTACAATTACCTGTAATAACGATAGGTTATAGAGTTCACATAATATATTATTGATATCCAATGTAAACAACAGACAATCTAATAATCTGTCAAAAGAAACAAATGTTAGATAATAGAACATTAACTGTAGACTAACATAATCTACACGAAGGAAAGAACAAAATATTATATGTGGTGTCATTAAGTATACGTATATAGTTGCTCATATCTTGTTCGAGTGGAAACCGTAGGTGTGACGGCATTGGCTATACGTATATGGATGTCAGCATTGTGCGAGTGTAAGTCGTCGTTTTTTTAAGGTATATATGGAGGCATTGGCTATACGTATATGGTTGTCTTGTGTCAGTGTCAGTGTGTTTGTGGATGCATAGAGACATTTACTACATGTATACATATATCTTTGCCTTGTATGAATGTAAGCCATCGTTTTATTAAGGTATATGTTGAAGCATTGACTATACGTATATGATTGTAAAGGTCACGTGAGAGTGTTAATTATCAGTTTGTTAAGATATAGTCTAGATTGTGGTCTTGACTACGTATATGGCTGTCTCGTGAGTGTAAGTCATTTGTCATTTGTTTGTTAAGGTATAGCCAAGGTGGAGGTATATAGTCATCACAGCCACGTGAGAGTCTTAGTCATCGGTATGTCAAGGTATATTCCATATATGCAATTCTTTTACATACTAGTATACGTATATACCAATATTGTTCATATTGAATCAATGATGACACACTCGTATGCAAATTTACTATCACAAGATTTTAATAATAGTCTGCTTCTGTTTTGTTGTAATTGTAGTGCTTGAAGTTAATGATAAACGTAATAACAGGGAAAATCGCTTTGGTTTGAAGTATCTTAACAATTGTTAATTCATCAACCATTTGTTTAAAATATCAATTCAGTCGAATGACCTTACCACACTTCTAATTACGAACACTTCAAAAAATGACAAAATGACATGTTCTATAATTCCAGTGTTACGGCACGTTTATGTCACGGTTAACTTTCACTTATCTCCAAAATGTATTTCACATTAAAATACAAATATCCAATTGTGTACCGCCATGGTTCAGAAGAGAGAGAGTACAGAAATTGTAAACATATAAAAATATAAAATACCGAAGTATCAATCTTCAGGATGTCCAGGATACAAATCTGGTGAATATTGGAAAAACACGGACCTCTGGATTTCCATAGTCAAATTCAAATCAAATAAGTGAGAAAGAAATCCTTGTCATAATTGGTACCGCGTTTGAACAGGCAACTCAACATTTCATTTCGTGAAACAAAATAATCGCAAACACGGCTATAATTGGACAAACAATAGACCTACTACAGGTAACTCGCGTTTTTTGTTACAGAAAAATGGCATTTACTCAACAATATATTTATGACTTCAAGATGGCAACTTACAGAATTTATTCTGCAATGAATGATTATGTGTGTTTATGACTTGCAAATGTACATTATGATGAAAAGTACAGAGAAAATACAATTACAATCTAATGACGTCAAAATACACATTGAGAGCCACGTGACACACTCTTGGGAATAGGTAAATCAAACTAACGAGCTTGTATACAGTTTATTCTTCATCAAAACAATTCTGAGGTTTCTATTTGAACGATATTAACTTCAAGGATGATGGCATTCCCGATATGATCATTATTGAAGTATGACTGGGCACATAACATGGTATAGGACTGAACGTTTCCGGCAAAACAGTATTTGAATTTATTGCTTAAGGCGCCTAAACCTAGATGACTGGTTTAAGGAAAAGGCACTGTTGTTATGAATATCTATCATCAGTAAGAAATTGTAAAAACATCAATAGAGGTCAGTGTGCATTCTGGAGTTGAATAATCGGTGAAACGGCATATTATTTCTACCCGTAAAGGTTAAATAAAATTCCAGTAGGAATAAAATGAAGTGATGCAGGTTCATTATGGTTAACATTTTTGTTAACTTTTGTTAAAGTATACGTTAAAAAGCAACTTAATTTATGGTTAATAAACATATTTAAGAAAAAACCGGAAACATCATAGAATGATTAACAAAGGCAGTAAATATTCGCACACCGGTTTATGAGAGAAGTCAAAGACACAGCGGGAATATCCGTAGTGTTATAGTTCTGTATTGCAAAAATATTACTCTCCAAACTGACAATTATAGCTTGTTATGGAAATAAATGATGTGCAAGTTTGATATGAAAACATATTGTACCTCAAAAGTACTTGAGACTGCTAACTGGCGACAACATTAAATAAAAAACTGATTTTGTTGGTAGATAATGTAACTGTTCGAAAACAACAAATTTGTTTTTATTGACTGTAAATACAAATGTTTCATTATCCATTAGGCAAGTCGATATAGGATCACTATAAAACGAATCCGAGATTACTTCAGCAATTCAAGTGGCTACGCAGATAACATGTTGTCTTTGTAATCTATTGGAGTGTTTGAAATTTACAATTTATTACTGTGATAATTAAGCCTTCTGAGCGTAGTGGAAGTATTGACTAATTAAGGAGGAACTTCTCTGACACATGAACTTGTTGCTTTTATTCATTTAAATTAGACTAATGCTCAGGATATTGATTGCAGATACAACTCTGCAACTAAAATGTACATTTTGTTCCTGTAAAATGTACATTTTGTTCCTGTAAAATGTACATTTTGTTCCTGTTGATAGATCTTGTTTTATGACCAGGTCATACCTAGTAATTTCTGCATTGTATAATTATATATAATGATTAATTTCAAAATACAAACATAAAATGAATAAGATAGCAAACAGTTACAGAAAGGAATGAATAAAGATTTTAAGCTAATATCGCGATGGTTATTCACCAATAAAGATAGCTAGTATAACTTTCTGTTTCGTCCATCGCAATTATTTTCCTACATGATCTATGATTGGTTGATTTTTACCACAATGAAATATTTAATTCTTAGTAGCAATGACCGTTATATTATTTTTACCGCGGTAAAATGATTTCTACTCCAGTTACTAAGGTGGCTGATTTGTGCCATGTCGGCTTTACGTTATTTCGGGCGGAAAAGACGACAGACCAAAAAGACGACTTGATAATGATAAAAGATTCATTTGAATTAAATATTTACCCCAGGGTGATGTCCTTTTGGTTATAAGTCAGTCTTGGTCGTGATAATTAAGCTATAATGTGACCTACTCCAGGGTGGTGTCCTTTTTGTATAAGTCGGTGTAGTCCGTGATAATTCACCTACCCCAAGGTAATATCCTTTTTATATAAGTCGGCTCTGTGCATAATAAGTAAGCTATATAATAATCTATCGAAGGGTAGTGTCCTTTGTATTTTAAGTCGGTCTAGAATAACTAGTAAACTATTAATTACGAAAATTTTTAATTCAAATAAATATTTTATCATTTCTGACACAAATATTCTAATAACATTCATTTTTTCTTTCAGAAATATCTCCGTTCTGTCCTGTATGTTTTTTCTAGACTGACGGGAAGAAAAGACGACAAGACGAAAAGACGACATTTTAAGGTCGCAAATTTGCGAGGCGAAAAGACGACAAAACGACAGGCCAAAAAAACGAGAATACAACAAAATATGTCGTTAATTTGCGGCCGTATCGCCTAAATTGTGTCGCCTTTTCGTTTTGTAGTCTTTTCGCCCCGAAATAACGAAAAGCCGATATGGCACAAATCAGTCACCATAAGTTCCAATTATGTTAACTGTAATCAAAACAATTAACTATTAGGACGACGACAAAAGACTTTGGCAGCATAATTAATTTAAATCCGACAAACAATAACTTAACTCCGAGTAAAAATATCTGATTGTGAGTAGTAATGCCAAGTGTATAATTTTATCGCTGTACACGTACAAATTATTTCAACATGTGAACATTTCATATATAGAGGTAAACTACTAACTAACACGCTATTGACACAGGGATATCAAAAATGCGTTTGACGTCAACGTTCCGCAAATTTTATAGTCGGTATAATAGTCTTGTTTGCGATTACAAAGATTTTTTCCTCACATATTTCATTTGAATTTTACTGTAGACTCACTAAGGGCGTGATCGGTGAACAGGGGATACATATTACTCCATAACACCTGATCCCACTTCTGGATTTCAAGATGTCCGTGTTGTCCAATATCAAAAGATTGGTATATGTATCCTGGAAATACTGAAGATTTATACTTTGGTATCCGATGTTTTATATATTCAATCGCAGTTAAAATAATAAATCATGAGTAGGATAGCTAACCATAAGCGTTTGACTGAATTCTCTACTTTCAATCACATTTGGGTAACCTTCAACTATACGTAAACGTTACCTATGTAAAGGAATGGGAATTGTCATCTGTGAGCATGCACAGATGTAAATAAACTCTGCTTAAAATTATTTTAAAAATTATACCATTCATGAGTATGTTTACACGATATATCTGTATAAATCAAATGCACATCGAAACAGTATACTTTAAAGCTAAAATATTAGTATAATATATTAATAGGAGTCCCCGAGGTATACATAAACCTACTACCTGATAAAAGCTAATAATCTTATACTAAAGTAATATTTGGCACTGATAACAACATTTAAATTTTAAAATCTTCTAAAACTAAGATAGTTATCTTTTTACAGTGTGTTCTCTTAAACGGATGTTGGCGCTACATTCAGAGCTATTATTTGCCCATGTACGAAACCAATTTCTCTTTAGAAAATAAAAACCAATTTTGGAGGTCAACTGATGAAGTCTAATTGTCCAAAAAGATCGTCTTTAGCATTATAACTTTGGTATTTTATTTATAATATAATAATGTAATGATCACTTACTTTGATTTATAAAAGTGAACCATCATTCCGACCCAAACTAACGTGAACGGCACAGCTGTTCCTAAAATACAAATATGTATAAATGTTATATCAACGTTATCTGTAAAACAAACAGTTAATTCTGTTAGGTGGTCATAGCATGCTACGACAGTTAAAACATTGTGCAATCATTCTAGTTAGGTTTACCTTCAGGAATGCATTAGGTACAGGTAACAACTATTAGAAAGACCAGTAGACAATATCTGGGCTAGTATATTGTGATGCCTTTCTGAACAATATTGTCTTATAACTATTATATCTGGTTTGAACAGTTTTAAAACGAAAAGGTGAGTATTTTTTTTTATTTTCAAAGGAAATTCTAATTAGTACAAAAAAAATCAAATGTATTGAAGTTTGAAGATTTTAAAGTATAAAGAGGAAGTACATTGAATATTGGAAACTCCAAGTACATTATAATACGACAAATTAAATACAACAACTGTCTAAACTCCAAGTACATTATAATACGACAAATGAAATACAACAACTGTCTAAACTCCAAGTACATTATAATACACAAATGAAATACAACAACTGTCTATAATACGACAAATGAAATACAACAACTGTCTAAACTCCAAGTACATTATAATACGACAAGTACAACAACTTATAATCCAAGTACATTATAATACGACAAATGAAATACAACAACTGTCTAAACTCCAAGTACATTATAATACGACAAATTAAATACAACAACTGTCTAAACTCCAAGTACAATAATACGACAAATGAAATACAACAACTGTCTAAACTCCAAGTACATTATAATACGACAAATGAAATACAACAACTGTCTAAACTCCAAGTACATTATAATACGACAAATGAAATACAACAACTGTCTAAACTCCAAGTACATTATAATACGACAAATGAAATACAACAACTGTCTAAACTCCAAGTACATTATAATACGACAAATTAAATACAACAACTGTCTAAACTCCAAGTACATTATAACGACCAAATTATATACAACAACTGTCTAAACTCCAAGTACATTATAATACGACAAATTATATACAACAACTGTCTAAACTCCAAGTACATTATAATACGACAAATTACAACAACTGTCTAAACTCCAAGTACAACGACAAATTATAACTGTCTAAACTCCAAGTACATTATAATACGACAAATTATATACAACAACTGTCTAAACTCCAAGTACATTATAATACGACAAATTATATACAACAACTGTCTAAACTCCAAGTACATTATAATACGACAAATTATATACAACAACTGTCTAAACTCCAAGTACATTATAATACGACAAATTAAATACAACAACTGTCTAAACTCCAAGTACATTATAATACGACAAATGAAATACAACAACTGTCTAAACTCCAAGTACATTATAATACGACAAATTAAATACAACAACTGTCTAAACTCCAAGTACATTATAATACGACAAATGAAATACAACAACTGTCTAAACTCCAAGTACATTATAATACGACAAATTAAATACAACAACTGTCTAAACTCCAAGTACATTATAATACGACAAATTAAATACAACAACTGTCTAAACTCCAAGTACATTATAATACGACAAATTAAATACAACAACTGTCTAAACTCCAAGTACATTATAATACGACAAATTAAATACAACAACTGTCTAAACTCCAAGTACATTATAATACGACAAATTAAATACAACAACTGTCTAAACTCCAAGTACATTATAATACGACAAATTAAATACAACAACTGTCTAAACTCCAAGTACATTATAATACGACAAATTATATACAACAACTGTCTAAACTCCAAGTACATTATAATACGACAAATTAAATACAACAACTGTCTAACTCCAAGTACATTATAATACATTATAAACAACTGTCTAAACTCCAAGTACATTAAATACGACAAATTAAATACAACAACTGTCTAAACTCCAAGTACATTATAATTACAACAACTGTCTAAACTCCAAGTACATTATAATACGACAAATTAAATACACAACTGTCTAAACTCCAAGTACATTATAATACGACAAATTATATACAACAACTGTCTAAACTCCAAGTACATTATAATACGACAAAATTAAATACAACAACTGTAAACTCCAAGTACATTATAATACGACAAATTAAATACAACAACTGTCTAAACTCCAAGTACATTATAATACGACAAATTAAATACCAACTGTCTAAACTCCAAGTACATTATAATACGACAAATTAAATACAACAAATGTCTAAACTCCAAGTACATTATAATACGACAAATTAAATACAACAAATGTCTAAAACTCCAAGTACATTATAATACGACAAATTAAATACAACAACTGTCTAAACTCCAAGTACATTATAATACGACAAATTAAATACAACAACTGTCTAAACTCCAAGTACATTATAATACGACAAATTATATACAACAACTGTCTAAACTCCAAGTACATTATAATACGACAAATTAAATACAACAACTGTCTAAACTCCAAGTACATTATAATACGACAAATTAAATACAACAACTGTCTAAACTCCAAGTACATTATAATACAACAACTGTCTAAACTCCAAGTACATTATAATACGACAAATTAAATACAACAACTGTCTAAACTCCAAGTACATTATAAATACGACAAATTAAATACAACAACTGTCTAAACTCCAAGTACATTATAATACGACAAATTAAATACAACAACTGTCTAAACTCCAAGTACATTATAATACGACAAATTAAATACAACAACTGTCTAAACTCCAAGTACATTATAATACGACAAAATTAAATACAACAACTGTCTAAACTCCAAGTACATTATAATACGACAAATTACAACAACTGTCTAAACAACTCCAAGTACATTATAATACGACAAATTATATACAACAACTGTCTAAACTCCAAGTACATTATAATACGACAAATTAAATACAACAACTGTCTAAACTCCAAGTACATTATAATACGACAAATTAAATACAACAACTGTCTAAACTCCAAGTACATTATAATACGACAAATTAAATACAACAACTGTCTAAACTCCAAGTACATTATAATACGACAAATTAAATACAACAACTGTCTAAACTCCAAGTACATTATAATACGACAAATTAAATACAACAACTGTCTAAACTCCAAGTACATTATAATACGACAAATTAAATACAACAACTGTCTAAACTCCAAGTACATTATAATACGACAAATGAAATACAACAACTGTCTAAACTCCAAGTACATTATAATACGACAAATGAAATACAACAAATGTCTAAACTCCAAGTACATTATAATACGACAAATTAAATACAACAACTGTCTAAACTCCAAGTACATTATAATACGACAAATGAAATACAACAACTGTCTAAACTCCAAGTACATTATAATACGACAAATTAAATACAACAACTGTCTAAACTCCAAGTACATTATAATACGACAAATGAAATACCAACAACTGTCTAAACTCCAAGTACATTATAATACGACAAATGAAATACAACAACTGTCTAAACTCCAAGTACATTATAATACGACAAATTAAATACAACAACTGTCTAAACTCCAAGTACATTATAATACGACAAATTAAATACAACAACTGTCTAAACTCCAAGTACATTATAATACGACAAATGAAATACAACAACTGTCTAAACATGAACACAGTTGCAAATTACAAACGGGACTGGACCAGGTGTGCGGAAGTAGAGATGTAAAAATGGGTATAAAACATAGCAAAATTTAAAGGGCGTAATAACGTCGATTAACATAACTTGACGGGTGGAGTAACCTTTTGATTATCATACGACTGATTCTACTATCTTGTCTGTTATTACGTGTTACCGGAAAAATATTTTAATACCAGCTAACAAACTCTCGCCAGCGTAATTCTAATGTATTACCTATGTTTTAAATCCCCCAGGTCAAGAATGAGTTTACAAGACTCTTGGATTTACTATGCTGTTTAAATTTTCAAGAGATATGAATAAAAAAGAACCAGATTTGATTGTCATTCAGAATATATTTGATTACACTATTTGCCAATGGGCACTTTTGAATTGCGACAGCTGTTTTTCGGTACGTGCAGTATCGGCATGTTCTCTGTTCATACTCGTCTTGTTATTAACATTCAGTGCAATCGATGTCTATTCGTTGGATTGTACTAATGATGTATTTTGATGTTTTAACATATATTTAAAAACACTGCCTAAAAGGTGTCTCGTTTCTTTGACATTGTTAGTCGATTTATCGTAAGCAACTCAATTCATCTGGAAATGGCATGACCTTCATTATTTTATTTCCAAATCATCAACTTCATTAGGCACAGTTTCGTGAGAGATAGGGCAAATGAAGTCTAAATAACAACTTTCTCGTGTAATGTGATATTCTGCCTCAAATAATCAGCTTTACATTTGCCAATAAAACTCATCCTATCATTACATAATCTAGTCTTGTCAAAAGAAGACAATTCTGGTTTTTTTTTGTAATGGACATTCGGAATTGATAAAATCCATTTCAATCGTCAGGTATGTCTTCCCATGAGCTAAGTTTTAATTGATTCATATAATTAACTCGAAAAGTATCTTGTTGTAACTCAATCAAAGAAAAAATAGTCCTGCGTGCATTCCTCCCATTTCCCCCTATTCTGTATTTTAGAAATGCAATAAACCTTTTCCATGGTAACTAGGTCACATGGTACAGATACTCACAAAATGCTTATGCCATCACAGTGACGGATTCAACCTCTGGAATCCATAGCGTATTGTCGTCCGAATTACAGGACCACAATTATCGTGAAAAGGTCTATAACTCATCGTACTAAACAAGTCCAACCTCTATGATTTATGCACTCTGTTTTTCAATTTTCCAGGGGATGATTTATCATTGAGCATTTGCTGTTATATAATAAATATCGCCATAAATTATCATGATTTCATATTGGCTCCTCCACAGATGATTAAATAATAATACAGATGACAAATCAGTGTGGACACGAGTAATTATTGAAGATGGAGCAGGACAAAATTGATTATGAAATTTCCATCCTCTTGCTTGATAAGTCAAAGAAACACCAAATATATAATTTATAGAAAATCAGTGTCTAGAAAGAGATAACGAAATAATGGTTATTTCTGTATATATCGTAAACATTCAAATGATATTGACAGCTGTTGTCATTACAATATATTTCAAAGCTCTATAGAACCCAGTGCAAGATTTAATGACATTTGCGTAATCGGCTTTTGGTGACAAAGCAATTTACCTGACCTAATAGACCTTCTCCCGATAACTATGGTCCTGTAATCTTGGACGTCAAAATGAATCCAGAATAACAAACGTTGTCTCAGTAACTGGATATTCCTTTTAAATACGAACTCAACTGATTGAATTTATTCACCGGCAGTTGTCTTTGCGCTTGTTTCGGCACTTGTTTTGGCTTTTTTGTTCCTACGACACTTTAACTTTGGTATAGTGCTTTATAATATGACGTAATTTCCTGGGAATCTGTATCGTTTTGACGTCCAAAATTACAGGACCGCAGTTATCTTTAAAAAAGGTCAATTGGAGAATTGAAGTTTATCTTAAATATATTTTTGAAACAAATGTCAGTTTTTACCTATACGAAAATGGTTCTGCCTTATTATCCTTTTAAAATTATTTAAAGAAATGGAATGGTATAAAAATAAACGTACCCCAACCAATCGTGTAGTAGACGAGGTAATTGGGTTTACCATAGAATACAGAAACTGCTATCATATTATGTAAATACAGCCCTTCCACCAACATCCACATAAACTGCACGGATTTCGTGTACTCCAGTAATGTATAAATGACTTCACAATAGATAGGCTGAAAAGAAAACAAGACAACTCCAATAAAGTAAATGCAGATC
>BROG01000390.1:82500-95000 GCA_030159075.1 Atrina japonica
TACACACTGTGTCACATATCAGATAAACATACACACACTGTGTCACATATCAGATAAACATATACACACACTGTGTCACATATCAGTTAAACATATACACACACTGTGTCACATATCAGTTAAACATATACACACACTGTGTCACATATCAGATAAACATACACACACTGTGTCACATATCAGATAAACATATACACACACTGTGTCACATATCAGTTAAACATATACACACTCTGTGTTCCATATCAGTTAACATACATACACTATGTCCCAATGATGTTTCCGTTTTGTATATCTAATGACCGTACTGTGACATCGGGGATTATAACTGCTAGTTTAAAACAAATCTGTTTTGTAATATGACGAAAATATAGCTGTCACAATATGGGATGACAAAATAATATAACTGTCATAATATGGGATGACAAAATAATATAGCTGTCACAATATGGGATGACAAAATAATATAACTATCATAATATGGGATGACAAAATAATATAGCTGTCACAATATGGGATGACAAAATAATATAGCTGTCACAATATGGGATGACAAAATAATACAGCTGTCACAATATGGGATGACAAAATAATACAGCTGTTACAATATGGGAAGACAAAATAATATAGCTGTCATAATATGGGATGATAAAATAATACAGCTGTCATAATATGGGATGACAAAATAATATAGCTGTCACAATATGGGATGACAAAATAATATAGCTGTCACAATATGGGATGACAAAATAATATAACTGTCATAATATGAAATGACAAAATAATATAGCTGTCACAATATGGGATGACAAAATGATACAGCTGTCATAATATGGGATGACAAAATAATACAGCTGTCACAATATGGGATGACAAAATAATATAGCTGTCATCAAATGGGATGACAAGATAATATAGCTGTCATAATATGGGATGACAAAATAATATAGCTGTAATAATATGGGATGACAAAATAATACAGCTGTCATAATATGGGATGACAAGATAATATAGCTGTCATAATATGGGATGACAAGATAATATAGCTGTCACAATATGGGATGATAAAATAATACAGCTGTCATAATATGGGATGACAAAATAATATAGCTGTCACAATATGGGATGACAAAATAATATAGCTGTCATCAAAAGGGATGACTAAATAATATAGCTGTCATAATATGGGATGACAAAATAATATAGCTGTCATAATACGGGATGACAAGATAATATAGCTGTCATAATATGGGATGAGAAAATGATACAGCTGTCATCATATGGGATGACATAATAATCACTAATGTATAAGTTGTACATGATTTTAGATATTTGATAATTAGTTAGTTTGTTTAGGCACGATAATTTTTCAGTCACGAGATGCTGTGGAAGCAAAACCCGGTTACAATGTACCCGGGAAATGACCACTGCCCTCCTACAAAAATCCTGACGAGTCTCTGTATATAATTAGTTTTAGCGAGACAAGATGTCAGATATGTCATGACTAACAGATCGATGCTCAAGCCGCTTGGTTATGGAGGTTTTTGCTAACTAAGATGATTACGCACATATTAAAAAAGTGACACAATCAATGTTAAGACAGATCGACATGTTTAACATTCACAATGTTTCTATAAACAGATAATTTCCTTTAGGGTTCGTGTAATGTTCTTTATGTTTTTACAACAAAATTTTATTTATTATATACTTGACAACAGCAGCTGTCAAGCCAAGCTGTATTTTATTCCATTCAGCCTTAGATATACCGTCGGATTACATATAACATAAGGAGCCCTAATAGGATGCACACATATTTAATTTCCTTGAACCTCTGATATAAATTCCTATCACATTTGTTTTCTAACAGATAACGTATCAATAGAACTACTTAGATGTTATCGTGTAGGAGACGAAAACCAAGATTTTCTGTAAACTACAACATGTATATATTTCTAATAATAATCACTAATAGTCGTTCATAGTTTCCGCCTTAGGACAACAGATGTATTAACATATATTTTGTATGTATAACTTTATAGCCTATTGAAAAAAAAAAGAATACTCAAGAAACTGGAAAATATTTTTGCCGAAATATATCACGTTATAAACTCGACATTGTATCGCTGTGAGTGTCAAAAGTGGAACTTTACAAGATGTTCGCCAGTTGACTTGGTATAAGATGTGAAAAATGATTTAAACCTATGTCATTACACTATAAATATATATTAATTTCATGACTATATGAAATCCATCTATTCTATAGATCCGACATTAATGAATATGGAGTGTTGTTGTTGTAGTGTTATAAATATATCTATAAAGAAGAAGACCTACTACAATGTGTAATATTGTAAACGATATGTACCGATCACACATGGGATCGTTACAAGATAAGTCCAGCATATTTAGTTATGTTTCAATGCTACAACACTACTCTCTTAGGTATACATGGAATAATATTACATTACTCGGTAGGTTATATAAAGTGTTAGTGAACACTAAAATTATAAATATAAATACTGTTGGCATGAATTATACTTTTTGACAATCCATAACTAGCATGTTTGAGAGCCAGCCTGGCTCAGTCGGTAGCGCGCTCGACTCTTGATCGTGAGGTCGTGAGTTCGAGTCCAGTCGGCGGCAGGTTGGTTTCCTGTCTGTCGGATGAAACAGTAAAAACCGTGGTCCCATGTCACAGGAGGTGTCGGCACGTTAAAGAACCCTTCACCGGCATTTGGTGACTTCTCCATATAAGTGAAATATTCTTGAGTGGGACGTTAAACAAAAATAAACAAACAAACAAACTAGCATGTTTGACGATAAACACACAATTTAACGTTGCTAGTAATGACAATTATACCCCGACGGCAAATTGAAAGTAAAAATTGAAAAAACGTGACCGCATACCAAATACTTGACTAGGTAATCAAGTGAGAATATCTGATCAGGTTATAAAGGTGTACAATTTTGATCACGTTATTAAGGTGTAAAATCTTGACTAGGTAAATAAGTTGTAAACTTGATCAGGCACTTAAGGTGTAATGGGATGATCAGGTAATGAAGGTGTGTTAGCTTGGTCAGGTAATTAAAGTGTAAAAATTTGATCAGATAATTAAAGTGTAATAGCTTGTTCACGTAAGTACGACGTAAAAGCTTGATCAGGTAAGTTAGAAGTAAAAGATTGATCAGTTTAGTAAGACAAAAAAGCATAAACAGGTAAGTAAAACGTAAAAGCTTAATCGGGTAAGGAAGGCGTAAAACCTGGAACAGGTAAGTAAGACGTAAAAGATTGATCAGGTAAGTAAGACGTAAAAGCTTCATCAGGTAAGTAAGACGTAAAGCTTGATCAGGTAAGTAAGACGCTCTGTCTTGTTATTAAGAAGTAAAAGCTTTCTCAGGTGCGCAAGACTCACAAGCTTTGATAGGTAAATAAATTTTAAGATTGTTAACAGGAGTACAAACTGAACTGTTGTAATTGGTCAGTTAAACAAATTTTTTCCATTAAGAACAATTCCAGGAGATATGCTTTTATACACATTGGCGCCAAATGTAGAAACAATTGATGCCAATGTTGATAAAAATATGCTTTCAGGAACACATTATTTCATAATGTTTGATGGATTTGGTGCCAATTTTATAAGTATTAATGAGGTCTAGTTGATGTATTATAGAATTTTCGCGATAGAAAATATCAATTATTGTAACCTGAACGTCACCAGTAAAATCGGACTAATAACATTTTTGGAAATTTTAAAAAGTCCTCGTGATCTTTGAGAATTTCAATAGTGTAGTATTTGACAGAATTAGATAATAATAAATGTATTTTCTATATAGGGAGACAACAAATAATACAACGTAGACAGTCTTCTTAAGAGTACATTGTTTTTTACCTAATGCTGAAAAACAATAGCTTGATAAATGATACGCCTCCGTCAACTACTCTAGTTTTTATTTAATACCTAAGTACTAAAAATAAGACTTGGAGAGGACAAACCTGTCGATCAGCTACAGATTTGTTCTCATAAAATTTGAGAATGATTTTTCTTGACTCTGGATGATAACACTCGGTATAGTTTGAATATCCTACAGGAGGACGTCCTTCCCATCTTCCCTCCAAGCTACATTTCCGGAATCCTTTTTCTAAAAATATATCATGGAAGTGATAAAAAAGTGTTTCAAATGAGAAACGCATGAAATAAATATTTTAATTATAATACTAGAAGTAGATATATGGACATATAAATAATTATCATAAATATAATATATATATATATATATATATATTATATATATATATATATATATATATATATATATATATATATATATATATATATATATATATATATATATATTATCAAACAACAAATAACTTGCCACGACAAGATTTCATGATATGATAAATAATTTAGATTCCAATCAGGTAGTATAGTGAATAATTACATTGAAATGGATGGTAATTTATCGTCGAGATTTGTTTTAAAATTTCTTTTCATTTGTTCAAATTATTGTATTGCAACATCTATTATCAGGAAAAATGTTAATATCTAATACTATGTACTGAACAAATGTCCGTGATAAATATTCTCTATCAATAAACGTTTATTAATCGGTCGCTGTTACTGAACATGTAAAACATGTGACATTGGAATGGGCTGATGCGTGGTCTCTAGCTGACAGTTACAAACCATAACTACTTATATTATGTCATTAAACCGTGGCAAAATGAAAGATTCTTATCACATAACATTAACACATGACTAATTCACTATTTATCACATGCTGTTATGTATAAAGCACGGCGTTACTTAAGTCTATGGAGAAAATGGTGTCACATACTGGTAGCACACGACACTAATCAACGTGTGATTCAAATCAGATCCCGAAATTATCTAATAAAACACTCATCAATGTTTGTGACATCACGTGCAGTGAATTTGAATATTGGTCTTTTAATTGTCTATCAGAAGAATTTGATCAAATCAAGTAATTAAAGATACACCTTATTTAGGCGCTAGTACATTATTATCAGAACAGCGGAAGTTAGATGGCATATTAATTTGTTATTTGTCTAGAATAGAGAGAGAATATAAATAATAAACTGATATTCGTCTAAAAGATTAGTTTTAGATATGGCAATGTCAAGGAGTTTTCAGGTCATTAGCACTATGACAAACCTCAGTAGTATGGCACACGTCAGGACTATGACGCATCAGCACTATCACAAACCTCAGTAGTATAGCACACGTCAGGACTATGACGCTCATCAGCACTATGCAGTGAATCAGTACTATGACGCATATGACAACTATGACGCTCATCAATACTATAGTGCTCACTAGTACTATGGTGCTTATAAAAAATATGACTCTAATCAATGCTATTGTACTCATCAGTACTATGACACATATCAGAACTTTGATGCACATTAGTATTATGACGCTCATTGGCATTATGACGCACATCAACACTATGATGCTAATCAATACTATGGTGCTCATCAGTACTATAACATATATCAGAACTATGGCTCTCAACAGTACTATGACGCTCATCAGTACTAAGACGCACATCAACATATGACGCCAATCAATACAATGGTGTCATGAGAACTATGAAGCTAAGCAATACTATATGATGCTAATTAGTACTTTGACATATATCAGTACTATGGTGCTCATCAAAAGACGCTCCCCCGTACTATGACTCTCATCACAACTATGAAGCCAATCAATACTATATTGCTCATCAGCACTTTGACACATATTAGTACTTTGACACATATCAGTACTTTGACACATATCAGTACATTGACACATATCAGTACTATGACGCTCATCAGTACTGTGATGCTCATCAGTACTATGACGCTCATCAGAACTACGACGCTTATCAGAACTATGACGCGTATCAGAACTATGACGCTCATCAGAAGTATGACGCTCATCAGTACTATGACGATCATCATTACTATGACGATCATCATTACTATGACGCACATCAAAACTATGCCGCTAATTAATACTATGGTGCTCATTAGTACTTTTATGATCTTCAGAACTATTAAATATTTTGTTTGTCTATAATGTTTTGAAGAAAATACACACCGATGCATACTATATATAGATAGCAACTTACGTGTGTGATCCAGTCCTGGTAATGGGGGGCAGGGTAAGTACACGGTGCTTCCGGCAGGAACTCCAGGCCAACATAACACCGTGTCCCACGTGGCATTACACCATTTTCCACCAAATCCTGCAAATTGACAGTGACAATACTTGATTTAAATATACAATGAACAAATGTATTGATATAATACATCAAATTTAAAGCATCCATGATATAATTCAAGATGAGCAACCGTATTCGGCCCATTTATAACCATGATCAATCGGTTCAGCCCATTTATAACCATGATTAACCGTATTCGGCCCATTTATAACCATGATCAATCGATTTCAGCCCATTTATAACCATGATTAACGATTTCAGCCAATTAATAACCACATGTATTTGACTTTATATAACTGTTGTATCATTTGTAATCAAACAGACGATCATTAACAGTTTCAGGTAAAATAATTTAGAGCTTGGGAGGGGATGGTGGAAATGTAACGTGATATTACACCATGCAGATTGTATAATTCCAGGTATCAAATTATAACTTGCAATATCAACGAGGTATTATGATAACACGCCTCCGCCCAGTGTTTCATAAGTTTGGATCTAATTAATCGTATATATATATATATATATATATATATATATATATATATATATATATATATATATATATATATATATATATATATATATATATATATATATATATATATATATATATATCCTTAGTAGTTAAAGGTTTCATACGTTATGATTTACGATATAAGATAGTAAAAATCTAAAATGCAAATCGAAATTTCAATGGTACATCTAGAAGATTTATGTTTTGGTATCTGAAATTTACATATCTATATAGATGCGTAGATGGCAGAGTAGTTAGGTCGTGGACTATAGTAGCCAGGAGGTTGATACCGTAAGTCGAGACTTCGAACTCTAACCGGAGCATGGTGAGTTTGTAGGTACCTTGTTAATTCTGTATTTGTGTTTTATGTATGATTTATTTTGTATAATTTGTGATCCAAGGTCATTAGTAAATGTGCAATATCGTACTGATATTTGTGTTATATATATATATATGTTTGTTTTCGTGGTACAGCAATAAATATGTTAAGAAACGTGTAGAACATTACAATTATCTATTAATATTTGCTTTATTCCGTTAACACTTTCACCATCGTGGTGAGAAATTCTTCATTGATCGATGACGTCATGTTGACGTCGGATGGAAGGAATTATCATTTATCATTGCAAAAAATGAAATTTTTAAAAATTCCAATTCTTTAAAATGTGGATTAGACCCTTTCACGATAATTGCGGTCCTGTTACTTTGAGTGGCAAAATGATGCAGATTCCCGGAAAATGACGTCGAGATACAATCAGTTACTAGAAGGACATCTATGTTTTTACGGGTATCTGTATCATTTTGCCCCTCAAAGTCACAGGACTCAGTTAACATGAATGGGTCATTAATGACGAAGATCTAGAAGAAGTAAAAGAACATTATTTTATCAAAATTTATAATTCTGTAAATGATTATTGCTACTGTCCGACGGCATCGTGACGTCAACGAACAAAGAACAATCGTAATTGTTAGTAACGACAGTTTTCCGTCTGAAGAACAAGGATAGTGAAAGCACTAACGGAATAATGGAAATATTGATAGATAGTTGTGATTTTGTACACTTTTCTTATATATATATATATATATATATATATATATATATATATATATATATATATATATATATATATATATATATATATATATATATATATATATATATATATAGATATATAGAGAGAGAGAGAGAGAGAGAGAGAGAGAGAGAGAGAGAGAGAGAGAGACAGAGAGAGACAGAGAGAGAGAGAGAGAGAGAGAGAGAGAGAGAGAGAGAGAGAGAGAGAGGTAAAAGGCTAAAAGACAGTGACAGACGAACACAAGATATAAGGATACACCAGAAAATAACGCAAGTTAAAATAAAAGAATGTATAACTCCATCTTAATATTCCCTTAGAAATCAATAGCTTTGTATGAAACAAGACTGCTTTACGACGCAGTAGATACAAACGGGATATAAACGGGTAATCAGACGACAAGTTTATCGCTTTATTTATAGCATACAGGTACACATATAAAATGTTTTATAATAGAGTACACACTTTGAAATATTTATAACTTTAACGACTCCGAAGGCGTCTGTAAAAGTTATAAACAACTTACTAGGTGTATCTGTAGTTTGTTGTTTGGCAAAAACAGATGTATACCACATAGGACAAATGCAATAATCAGAATACTTTAAAGATGATAAATCGTTATCATAATAACCGAAGGTTGAAAACAACTTAGTGTCGTCATTCATTTCCTTCGAACTATGGATTGGATTATTGAAAGTATTAAACCTTATAATTGATGTATTACTTTTATGATTTTTAAACAGACCTGTGCACACAGTGCTTAAATAATTAAAAATAAATTAGAAAAACTTTGTAAGGTGAATATAGTGAGCTTTGGTCATACATAATTGTATCCCATGCTAGTTTAACGTTACCAAATGAGGTACACCAGATTTAATTCAAGTTTTGAAAAAATATTAATTGCAAGTCAGATTTTTCTTTTGAATTTTAAGCAGAAAGTAAGTAATGTCATGTTTTTGTACTCGTTCATTTTGCGGGTTTCCAGTAGAATGAACTTCGTAAACATTGGACACAAATATTCAAACTGAGCAAATGTTTCCGACATTTGATTTACATGTAGATCTATACTATATTATTTATAAAAATGTTTTACCCCAAGGCACTAGGAAAACTTGGTGACATTTCTACACTTTCTAAAAGGTTCTACAATTACCATTGAATTAAACTTATGTAGCTGCAGTTTTTTTCCAGTAATATAGCAGAAATATCATTTGATCAGATATGTCACCAGAGATAGATGATAATACAATATATATATATATATATATATATATATATATATATATATATATATATATATATACAAATGTAGTATTGGTATTAACTCTTATCTTCAAACTCTCCATTCACAGTTCTAATTCTCAACAAATACTTGCATATCTGAACTGAGCTTTTAACTCCAAAGACGTAAACTGAATGAAAATTAATGTATTTCTATCTGTCAGTGGTAAAGATTGTTTTCCTGATAATTTGGCAATATAAAGGTAATTAATAAGTTTCTGACCGTCTTGATGTGAAAGCTTAATTAACTGTATCAATTAGAACACCTGTAGTTATAGTGCACACAAGTGTTTGTCTTGTAAATACACAACAATAAACTAAGATTATTTATTCCAAGTAGACGAGTTTTAAATTACTAAACAAATATGACCGAAAGACTTACGTACTTGAATAACTGAACTCTATCATTTATGAAATAAGTAACAAATGATTATCAAAAGTATTTGATAAAAATGTAAATTTTATATATATTTAACTAATGTATTTTGTCCGGTGTTAATATCAATACCCAAGCTCAACATTCTTGTATTTTGTACGGTGGTAATATCAATACCCAAGCTCAACATTCTTATCATTATTTAATGTATCTGTTTGTAAAGCTGCTGGGTATGACTGTTTAAAGTGTTTGTAAACGAGCAAACTTCATTAACGAAATAGGCTTAGGTTCAAGCAGGATTGAATCTGCGCCGACAATAGAGGAGGGACTTCATTGTTTAAAGCTTGATATTCTAAACACTCAATAACGGAGACCACCGTGTATGTCCAAGAAATGCACTATTTCTCTTTACTTCATTGACATAAAACATTTGATAAAGTATTTGATTCCCCAATTAAATAATAGTAATACCTTGTCATCATTATTTTCAGTTGTATGCAATGTGTATACGAAATGCCTAGTTGTAACATAAATTATGATTGTTTTGTATCAAAATCATAAAAACTAGATGATCTTGAATTAATCTATTATTTTCGGGGTCCATTATCTTAGTTATAACCAAATATATGACCTTTTTTATTGTTTAACATTATTTCAGTTAAGTGGTTAGACATTCTATGTCAGATGTGTTAATCTCACAATGCAACATGTTGAGATTAATGAAGTATCACTTTTTGTATATTTGAAATGGATACAATTTTTTAATAGCTAAGGTACGTTTGTGAGAAGGAATTCTCATTTACATTAGTACAGACAATAGTTCAAAGCAATTTCATTCATAAATAGAATTCCAAAATATTGAAATACGTTTGTTGTTATCAATAAGGATTTGCACCAGATTAAAAATGACTGAAAATATATAGCCAGTTAAAAAGAATCAATTATAATGTCATTTGATATTAAATTTAAAATTATGTCAATTTCACTACATCCACAAATGAATGTTAAAACCATGTACATATTTACAACAACCATGATAATGTTTCCCGGAGGCATCAGAAAAAAAGAAAAATCTGTCTACTCCTAGTGTGAATTCATGGAACAAATTCAGTTCCAACAATATGCTCGTTGTCAACATGCGTTTAAGTTGAAACATTCCGATAAAACTAAAACATTCAACCTGCTTCCTAGAGATAAAGGTAGTAAATAATAATAATAATAATAATAATAATAATAATAATAATAATAATAATAATAATAATAATAATAATAATAATAATAATAATAATAATAATAATAATAATAATAATATAATAATAATAATAATAATAATAATAATAAAAGTAATAATAATAATAATAATAATAATAATAATAATAATAATAATAGTAATAATAATAATAATAGTAATAGTAATAATAATAATAATAATAATAATAATAATAATAATAATAGTAATAGTAATAATAATAATAATAATAGTAATAGTAATAATAATAATAATAATAGTAATAATAATAATAATAATAATAATAATAATAATAATAATAATAATAATAATAATAATAATAATAATAATAATAATAATAATAATAATAATAATAATAATATAATAATAATAATTATAATAATAATAATAATAATAATAATAATAATAATAATAATAATAATAATAATAATAATAATAATAATAATAATAATAATAATAATAATAATAATAAAAATAATAATAATAATAATGCGTCCAAAGTAAATTTGATACCAAAATAAAGGGTTTGACTCGTATATGGTAGCTATAGATTGGTTTAAAAACACTTGCCTATAAAAAATTCAATTCACCATTCAGGTACTGAGATTTCCTATTTATGGACGAACAATAATGACATATCATTATGAGATCGTACATGTCGATGAGTCAGTCCTAGAATATCCAATATTATCGGATACAGTAGCAGGTAATTATAGATATATTGCACCAAAAACACTTTAAGATAGTTTTAACAAGTCATTACATTGCATTAGAATAATAAAAATATCGATAAAAACTGAACAGTAGCTGTTTAGTTTGAATACATACACTTATAAAATACAATAATGACAATATCTAAATCTAAGTTTAAAGAATAAAATAACCGATATACAAATTTATTTTAGATATGCTACATGTTACATGATATCCAAATATCAAAGATGTAAAGGAGTGAATGATGAAGAAAACAGTGTAATAAAAATGTCACGTGTGAAAAACAGAAATAAAGAATCGATTTTAAATGATGTGTGACATGAAAACAACGATATGAAATGATGTGTGCGAAGAAAACAACGGAATTAAATGATGTCATGAAATGATATGTGACAAAGAAAACAAAGATATGAAATGATATGTGATATAATAAACAACGATATGCGTTGATGTGTGATATAAAAGCAACGATATGAAATGATGTGTGATATAAAAACAACGATATGAAATGATGTGTGACAAACAACGGTATGAAATGATGTCATGAAATGATATGTGACAAAGAAAACAAAGATATGAAATGATGTGTGATATAAAAACAATGATATGAAATGATGTGTGATATAAAACAACGGTATGAAATGATATAATAAAATGATATGTGACAAAGAAAACAACGGTATGAAATGAAGTCATGAAATGATATGTGACAAAGAAAACAACGGTATGAAATGATATAATAAATGATATGTGATAAAGAAAACAACGATATGAAATGATGTCATGAAATGATATGTGACAAAGAAAACAACGGTATGAAATGATGTGTGTTAGAACAACGATGTGGAATGATGTGTGATAAAAACTAAGATATGAAATGATGGGTGAAAAAAAGAAACGATATGAAATGATGTGTGATAAAAAAACAACCATGTAACACAAAAAACTTATATTAATATAATACTAATATCAGTGCAATGCAGTAAATTGAACTAGACAAATGGGTAAAATGCATATGTTAATACGTCTAATATAGGTCTTTTATTTGAAGTAATACATTCA